>CM035420.1:135053971-135416471 GCA_020310875.1 Ceratopteris richardii
TGGCAGAAGATTGACCAACACCCAAATCATCCATAAGGCGTCTGAGCCACACACACTCAACAGTGGTTGTGAAAAGTACCCTATACTCTGCCTCACAACTAGAAGTGGCCATAGTAGGCTGCTTCTTACGCAACCAAGATATACATGAGCTACCAAGCATGAAGCAAAAACCATTGGTGGACACACAAGCGTCATAGCAACTAGCCCAATGACTGTCAAAAAAAGCATGTAAATCTAGCGGTAGTGATCCCCCCTTGGGATAAAACAATCCAAGTAGTCAGGTACCACTGAAGTAGCGTATGACGTGCTTAACTGCGTGCCAATGCTTGACACCTAGGCAATGCATAAACCTGCTCATCTATGAGATAGCAAACTGAATATCTGGCCGAGTAATGCATAACTAAATCAAGCATCCAAGAGCCTGCTGATAGAGAGCAGCATCAAATGCATCTCCAACATCACGAAGACTCAATCGTAAACATGTCTACATAGGAGTGGCAATAGGCTTACATTCTTCAAGGCCAAAACACTGCAATAATATGTCAATATATTTCCTTTAACACAAAGCCCTTCTACCATCAAGTTGCATAAATTGAATGACCAAATAGTGATGCAAATGCCCCAAATTAGACATCTCAAATGAAGCATGCAAATCAGCCTTAAAATCAGCAATATGTGTGTCATGAGGGGCAGTGAGCAGCCTGTCATCAACATAAACCACAATGATCAGAGGCACATCATTAGCATGCTTATTAACATATAAGGTGCTTTCAGTTGGACTGTTCTCAAAACCATGTGCAATTAGATAGGCATGTATCTTTTCATACCAAGCATGTGGTGCTTGCTTTAAGCCATATAATGTCTTCTTTAACTTGCACACCTAGTTTTCATGCCCTTTCTACACAAAGCCACAGGGCTGAAAAACATACACTTCTTCATGCAAGTCACCATTTAGAAATGTTGTTTTAATTTCCAAATGATGTACATTCCAACCATGATAAGATGCAACTGCACAGATGCTACGAACAATAGCCATTCAATAAGTAGGAGCAAATGTTTCATCAAAATCAATGCCTCTTTCCTGTGCATAACCCTTTGCAACAAGCCTAGCCTTATACATATCAACTCTTCCATCAGGTTTATGCTTCAGCTTGTATACCCACTTAGTGCCAATGGCCTTTTTGCCAAGAGGCAAGTTACATAAAGACAAGGTACCATTTTTCATTAGAGCATCATATTGAGATTGCATTGCAGCCATCCAATGTTCAAAATTTTGTGCTTCATCAAATGAAATTGGTTCAGTCTCATCATAGAGACTAGAGGCAGCCATAGCATAGAATTCTCATGCAAAAGAGGCACTATGAGAACCTAAACAAGTACAATATAATAGAGGTGCATCTAATTTGTTATCACGCAAAGTCTGCACCAGCCATTTTGGCATAGTTTTTGCTTGCTCAATATCAGCTCTCTCATCAACAAGTGCATCATATAAATCCACATCAGAAATGGAATGATCTGCATCATCACATGAAACCTGCAAAGGTTGAGAAGTTGCCTCATTAAGACTAGCACTAGACTGTCCACCTGTAAAAAGAGGCAGCAAAGTATCATACAATGTCTTTGGAGCTAACATATGTCTCCTTAGTACATGAAAGTAAGGGCTAAATAGCATCTTCCACAAAAACAACATCATGGCTAACCAAATGCATTTAGTATGTGGATGATACAGATGCAAAGATCGGATATTTGAAGGAGTAGATAGTTTTTGCTAATCAAGTTTTACTAGATAGTTCACTTGTGCACATTGTTCTTAATGTTCTTTGAGATTCATATAAGATTTTTTCTTCTACTCTTCAATTGGTGATAAAAGTCGATCCAAAT
Source organism: Ceratopteris richardii (assembly GCA_020310875.1). Classification (NCBI taxonomy): domain Eukaryota; kingdom Viridiplantae; phylum Streptophyta; class Polypodiopsida; order Polypodiales; family Pteridaceae; genus Ceratopteris; species Ceratopteris richardii. The sequence continues at coordinate 135,055,853 of CM035420.1, forward strand.
GCCATAACATTTGAAGAGTTAGTCTGTCTTTTGTTGCAAGAAGATCAGGTTAAGTAGAATAGGTCAATCATGTGTGGTGTAGATCAAGCTTTCTTAGCTATTCAGGAGGGCAAAGGTAAATGGAGCTCATCTAATAGTAAGCAAAAAATATGTTACTATTGCATAGATGAATAATGAAGACAAAGATGAGAAGAAAATAGAAAAGCAAAAACATTTTTTCAAAATATATAAAGGAAATAAACATGGCATAAAGAGTTGTTCAAAACTAGCTGCGAAAGAGGCAAAGAAGAAAGAGGTTCGAACGATTGTTGCAAAGGCCGCTACACCTAAAACAAAGTCTTCTAATCTTGTGCAGAATGAAGAATAGGTGTTTACTACTATTTATAGCTATGATCAATCTTCTCATGAGTATTGCATGTTTGTAGTAGACTCAGATGTTTGGTACTTTGATAATGGGGCAACCAAACACATCACCTTGCATTGTAGCTTCTTCAGCTCAATCGATTTTGCCCCTATAAGGAATACTATCACATGTGCTAACAACTCCTCTTATCTTGTACTAGGAGTTGATAAGATCATTCTGACGACTACTGATGGTAATTCATTCACATTATAAGATGCTTTTTTTGTTCCAAGGATCAAGAAAAATTTATTGTTAGATTCAAAATTAGCCAAGATCGGCTTGGTTGTTGAATTTGTGATGATAGATGTAAAGTTTCTTATCTTCCAAATGGTTATTTTAATATGCTTCTAGAATTTTATGTCATGGGCTGTATAAGTTCATAGACTATGCAAAAACTTTGAATGATTAAGCATATGTAGTACAAGATTCTTAGGTTATCTTAGATGCAAAGCTTTGGCATGCATGCTTTGGAGATCTGAATTGTGCTAGTTTGATACACCTACACAAATATGAAATGGTTTCCTCTCTGCCCAAACTTGAGGCACCTTGTAAAAATGTATGAAGGTTGTATTTTGCGAAAAATAGTGTTCTTCCTTCCCTAAAGATGGCCCAATTCAAGTTGCTCATAAATTGTAGCTTGTTTATAGTGATGTTTGTGGTCCTATGCAAAAACCTTTTTTTGGGAACTACCTTTACATCATGAATTTTATTAATTATTATTCCAAGCATGCATGGATGTATCCATTGAAAGAAAATTATGAAGTGTTTATGTGCTTCAAATAGTTTCTCATTATGGCTGAAAATCTTTCAACGTGTGAATTGGGCACCCTCCATTCTGATTGAGGGAGGAATACATGTCTTCTTATTTTGATGCATTTCCGGATGAACGTGGGATAAAACATTAGTGTACAATATGGTCAAAAGTTAGGCTTTACCACATAGTTTCTAGCTTGAGGCTATTATGTGTGCAGCATTTGTACTTAGCAAGTGTCCCACCAAATCATTGCAATCTATCACCCCATATGAGGCTTGGCATGGTTGCAAGACATCTATCATTCATCCACATGTCTTTGGTTGTCTCCCATATGCATTAGTTCCTAAACAATAATGTAGGAAATTGGATGATAGAGCAGTGAAATATATTTTTGTTGGGTAAAGTTCTGAAAGCAAAGGCTACCATTTGTATCATGCATAGTCTAAATGCATTTTGATTAGCCATGATGTTGTTTTTGGGGAAGACTTTGTTCTACCATTACTTTCATGTACTAAACAGACATCAGTTAGCTCCAAAGATGCATACAACATTTTGATCTCTCATTTTATAGGTGGATAGTCAAGAGTTGGTCCCAAATGAGGCAATTTCTTAGCCTTTACATGTTTCAAATGATGTTCCAGATCATTCCATTTCTTATGCAAATTTACATGATGCACTTCTTGATCAAAGGGCTGACATGAAGATTATATAACTATGCCTAAATGGTTGGTGCAAACTTTGAGAGATAGCAAATTAGATGCACCTTTGTCATATCATACATGGTGAGGCTCTCATGGTGCTTCTTTTGCATTAGAGTTCTATGCAATAGCTGCCTCTTGTCTTTTTGATGGGAAAGAGCCAGTTTCTTTTGATGAAGCAAAAAACCTAGTCAACCATCACTATAAATAAACATAATTGCTTCTCTCTAGAGTCTCCATGTGAGACTCAATCTAACCATCATGATTAATTGATCCCCCTCTTGTCTTTGTTAGAAGAGTGCCTTCTATCTAGAAAACTGAAATGAGAAAGTGAATCTCTCTCTCTCTCTCATATCATCTAAGGAAAACATCTCTAGTAGTGGAATCTATTCCACTCTCCCTTTCCTTTTGAAAGAGATTTTCTTGAATCCATTTGCTCTACTCATCCAAAAATGAGAACATGTACATAACTTTTGCATGTTTTTCCTTCCAAAATAATGGAGAATCAAACTCTCATGTGAAGGAAAACTATACTGAAAAGTAGAGTAAATGAATTCCTTCTAAATAGACTAAAAGATGTTTTAAACACCTCTTCTCACTTCCTTTCCTTTTCCTCTTTCAAAGAACATGAAATAAAGTGATACCTTTGAGCTAAAGTGAGATATCTCCTTGATTTGTGAGCTAAATCCCACTTTCTCCTATCCTTAAGAAAGAGATTTATGAATTTATTTGCTTCTCTCTTCCATAAACTAATACAAAATCCCTCATTACATACATTCCTATCAAGGTGGAGAACAAATCTCCCATATAAAATGAAGTTTTTTGTGGTGGAGTGGAGAAATAAATTCCTTCTTAGGGTCAAAGCCCTTTGCTTAAATGGTCAGGAATGATATGACATGATACCATAATAAACAAATGTGTATCCATACTTAAAAAATTATCTCTACCAATCATCCTTTGTGCATGGATCTATATGATCCATCCACATTAATGGAATTATCCTTCTTGAAAACTACAAAGTGAGTATGTGATATCTATGGAGTTAAAATGACCCATCATATACTCTATCAAAAGAATAAATCTTCCATAAGCTATGAAGGATAACTCCCAATCCTAAGGAGATGTCTGCTAAGAGCTCTCCTCTAATCTAGTGAGAAATGCCACCATGAATGATGAGACCTTTTCTCCCAAACCGTAGAAGAAGAGTGCTCAAAGGGAAGTCGTTTCCACTGTTCCATACTAGTGGAACCTTCTCAATTCATGGTGTCACATCTACACTAAATCTAATGTATATTCCATATATACATAATGGAACATGTAGGTGGACTCAAATGAATCCCATATCCTCAACTCAAGTAGGTGGACTCTAATGAATCTCATATCATTGAACTAGTATAGTTTGTTTCTCTCTTTTCACATAGCTTAGCACTTCCTTATGCATGAGTGTCAAGTCCTTGTTCACTGCATCGCTCCTGAGGGGGAGGGGGGGGGGGGTTATATATTTTGGTAGTGATGTGTATGAACACACTTAGGATTGTCGCGACACTTTTTCCCCTCTTTAGGAGGTTATTTTCCCTTGGCTTGTGTATACACCTACAACCCTAATGGGTTACTTATCTTTGTGCATTCACTTGGTAATTCATTCACTGTTGTGTTGTGCTATGAGCTTCTTCTTCTTCCTTGTGTTGTTCATATGCTTTCGCAACATCAAACTCCAATGGAGCTTATACAACACATGACATAAAATGCCAAAAGCAATAATAATATTGCCATTTGAGAGATCATGAACTATACATTTAACATCAACAAATTTGACAACCAAGCCAATCTTGGCTAATGCTAAAAATGAAAACAAATTTTTCTTCATCCTTGGTACATACAAAGCGCCTCACAATGTGAAAGAACTACCATGAGTAGTAGTCAGAATGATCTTATCAACTCCCATTATAGGATGAGAGGAGTTGTTAGTGCATGCGACACTATTTCCTATAGGGGTAGGCTTAAGTGAAGTGAAGAAAGTGTGTTGCAAGGTAATATCTTTGGTTGCCCCACTATCAAAGTACCAAACATTTGAGTGCATAGGAGACATACACTACTCATGAGAAGATGGCTCATAGCTTCATACAGTATTAAACACCCATTCTTCATTCTAAACAAGATTAGCAGACTCTATTTTAGGTGTAGAGGCCTCTACAACAACCATTCCAACCTCTTTCTTCTTTGCCTCTTTTGGAGCCAAATTCGGAAAACTCCTTTGACGTGATCATTTCCTTTAAATTACTTGCAAAATTGTTTCAGCTTTTCTATTTTCTTCTCCTCTTTGTCTTCCTTCTTCAACTATGCAAAATTAGCAGATTTCTGCTTAGTAGTAGTTGATTTCCATTTACATTTGCCCTTCTGACTAGCTAGAAAAGCTTTATTTGCAGCACCCATGATGGACCTATTTTCCTACAACAAAATAGAGACTAACTCCTCAAATGTATGCATTTGGATTTCCTTTCATCATCAATCAAGGGGTGGAAGAAAACTCTGATATAAATCTAGAAGGCCATTCAGAACACTCTCCACAAGTGAACTATCTGGCAAGACTTCATGAAAGCAAATGTGAGGGATAATGACACTTTTGACAAGAAAAACTATCAATGTATGTGCCTGAGCATCTCGACCATCCCAACAAAGTTGTTGTGCAATAGGTGTAGCAAGCACCACAACACAAACAAGAATTTGAAGATATTAATCTTCAATGCTATCGACATCACCATTAATAATTGTATTTGTAGATGTAATAGGACACTTTTCAGTACCTTACACAATATTCCATGCCCCTTTTGCTACGAATACATGATGCACCATATATGACCACAATGGGTCATTAGTAACATCCAACCTATCCTCCACAACCAACATACAAAATTCCTCATCGTTTCCAACCATGGCCACTAATACAAAAAAATGATTGTATATTGGAAAGTTGAATCAAATTACCTTGTTTGGCTCTACTAAACATGTGGTGGACTTTGAGGTACAAATTGGCGAACCAAAACCTCTACATATGTTTGGCACAAAAGGATGAAATTTTCTATGCAAGCACTATGATAGTGCATTCGAAGGCCAAACTGAGCTCATGTCGAAATTTTGACTCCACAAAGTGAATTTGTTTTGAACTCCTAATAGTCTTGACTATGCTCACCAATTTTCATGCGATTCTGAGACTATGATAGGAGAGGTTTCAACAATGCCCTAGATGAAGTGGTGACCTACTCTTATCCCAATTGTTGGAGTTTGATGTCTATGAAAGCACATGAATAGCACAAGGAAGAAGAAGAAGAAGCTTGGAGCACAACACAACACTGAATGAATTACCAAGTGAATTTACAAAGATAAGTGACATATTAGGGTTATATGCATATATACAAGCGAGTGGAAAAAAATCCTCCTAAAGAGGGGGAAAACTACCTCCCTAGTCCTAAGTGTGTTTGCACAGATCACTACTAAAATATATTAGCATTAAAGACAATTCTTTAAGCCAATTATGCACAACCTTGGCTCTAACAGGGTCATTCATCCCTTTGATGTTAAGTAAAAAAAACATTAACAAATCTATAAGGGCAATCAAAGAAAGCATACCTATATGAGAAACATCAAGGTCAAAAAAGCTTTTCAGATTAAAAAGCTTTATCAATGACCCAAATTAAGTCCTAACTATCTCTTTTCTTTTTTCTGAGCAAAAATCTATAGGAGTGGCTCAACATTCTCATGCTAAGTCATTGGTACACCTTCACAATCATGAAGAATTTGTTGCATCTCATTAATTATATCTAGGTCATGTTTGTTTAGTTCTTCAACAAAGGTAGCATCATTGACACTTAGTTCTTAAAATCAAACTCCGAGGTAGGGTAAGAAGCTTCATTACTAGCTACATTATTTGGGGACTTCTTTCTCCTAGCAAAAAGTTGAGTCCATCCATCTTCCTTATTGGTAAATTGATTATCTCCCTTCTCTACATGCCCTCTTTCAACACCATTCACATGATATCATCCTCTGCAAAAGCTTCATTAGTATTGGCACTGATTTCATCCAAAAGATTAAAAACGCTTTCAAGCAGAACATCAAAGGAGCTAACCCATTTATTACTCTTTTTCTTGTTACTTTTGGGAACAAACTTCTTGGCAGTCCAAGTCGAGGATACATTATCCTCCTTTGAACCACTAGCATTGACCACATTATCAATGCCTACTTTAGCTTGGGAAGGATTGTCTTTGAATTAATTCAACAATGGGTAATCCTTTATAATTCAACAATGGGTAATCCTTTATCAAATGGCCCTGTTTGTCGAAATTATAACAAGCATTACTAGATTTCTATGAGTGATTTATTTCTCATACAAACTTCTTTTATTGAAGTAATTAATAAAAAGGGATGTCCCTATAGGCTTAGAGATGTCTTTCAACCATAATCTGGGGATCCGACTTAGGTTTTACACCCCTTCTGGCTTTCTGACCTAGGACTTTGCCAAGCGAATGTCTAAGTCTATCTACCCATGGTTAATACTCCACTGAAAGGTCAAGAAATTCTATCCACACAAGGATTTTAGTTCAAATAGGTCCTCGGAGATTAAATCCTATTTACCATTTAAAAGAAGATATAGGGGTATTTTTAATTAGCCACCGACCCTCAGCAATGAATTGCAAAGCACTATTAGAATCATGAAAAAAGAAATTAATTATTGGGAAAATATTGGATGTGCTTAACTAATGAGCCTCCGCATTCCTAATTGGATTTAATCCAATTTTTAAAAATATCTTAAGCTAAACAAGGTCCACGAGAGATACCTATGACTACTTTTCACTCAGCTCGTATCAACTATCAAGGGAATTATCATGCAGGCATGGTTTAGCAGATGTGCCTTGTATTCTTAGGGAGATGCCCAGGGTTCAAGTCCCACCTAGGGCTGGATGCCTCAAAGTTCCCCAAGATGGGTGCCTCTACATTAAGAGGTTGGGTGTGTGTGTCTTTCCAATTCATTGTACTCTCAAAAAAAAACTATCAAGGGAATTTCTATTGATAATCAATGTGGCCTCATCCTTGTCTTAATTGTCAGAGTCAACACATAGCTTACGCGAATCATCCTCACCTTCAACCTTCTCTTTACCCTTGTTACATGGTCCATCCATGAAGTTGAACATATGATTAAAGCAAGTTCCTCTGGACTTAGCTACATCAACGGATGGACTTAGCTACATCAACGGATGTCTTTGCAAGACAATTGTCTTTCGCAACGTCAAGAGTGACATACATAGCTTGTTCCGGTTGAGCTTTGTTTGTGCTCTGATAGTTCACCATTAGACCATCCTTAATCGCATCATACAAAGATATGCTTGCCCTTCTCAGGGAAGGATGATGTCCCCCTAAAGAGAATAAAATCGCTTAGTAAGCAAGCTTCAAACCTTTGAAGAACCGAGAATGTTCATGTTAAGAGAACATTAGCAATGATGAGGACCAAGCACACATGTCACACACACACACACACACACACACACATATATATATATATATATATATATATAGTAGAGAGAGAGAGAGAAAGAAGGAAAGAGTACCACAGAAGATAATGTCGATCATGTGAAGAAGTTGATCACATCTGTTGTTTTGACGGGAAAGATAAGGATTTTGATAGTGTCAATTGTGTAGCATAGAGAAAAAAAAAAGTATAATCCAGCGGGCATGGTGTAGCGGATGTGCCTTGTACTCCTAGCTAGATGACCAGGGTTCAAGTCTCGCCCAAAACTGAATGCTTTAGAGTTCCTCAAGATGGGTGCCTCTATCTTATGAGATCGGGCGTGTGCGTCTTTTCAAATTCATTGTACTCTAAAAAAAAAAGGTATATACCATGGGGTAACGGTTTCTGGCCTTTCGAAGAAGAGCCTTAGAAGTCGGAGCCAAGAGAATCGAGAATCGGGATTGTAGTGAATCCGAAAGAATATTCCTAGAGTCAACGGTCTATCCTCGTTTAATGCGTTCCTCTCTTTAAGGATACAAAACGATTCTCCATGGCGAGTTAGAAAGATTCCCGAGTCCCATGACGTGATGCATTCTTTAACTCACACGACATAACGCGAGTGATGGAACGTGTGAGCTTCTACCGTAACTTTTTGTGAGTCGTGAGTCGTGACTCGTGAGGACATCGATGGTCGACGTCATCATACTCTCGTGATTGCAAAAGCGTATCATCAAATACATTATTCAACCTTCTAACTTCAAAAATAATAATTGGTATATCATGTCTTCATTAAATATCCCCCCTCCCCCAAAAAAATGATGCGAAACTTATGCATTTTTTTCAGCTTTATTTTTATTTTTATTTTTTGTTGAGAGTACAATGAATTCGAAAGACACACATCTGACCTCGTAAAGTAGAGGCACCCATCTTGGCGAACTCTGAGGCATCTAGCCCTAGGCGAGATTTGAACCCTGACCATCTGCCTAAGAATTCAAGGCACATTCGCTAAACCACGCTCCCTTTATTTTTTTTTACCAGAACAGAAATGTATAAAATTGATGCAAGAAAAGAGGAATACAACTCAACCGAACTTCCTAAAGACAACTAGGATTGTTTGACAGAGAGGGGAAAGGCCCATGAGCCCTTGAAGTTGTACTTCCACTGGTAAAGATTCCATTGCAAGTTCCATTTCTTATTCAATCTCTCAGGTATGGAGGTGATGCGTGCATAAGATCGCTTGAAACATATATACATGTCCTCAACCATAGTATTGACATAGATTTGCTTATCATTAAGATTGCAATTCAGCTTGCCATGGAGTAACTCCTTCCTTTCGAGGAGGATCTACTTGCAGGCACAAGACAAATTGTTAATCCGCAAAATATATATGTCATCAATCAATGCTTCATTTCTGAACATAGTAGACCAGTTAGTAAAACCATTTTTCCTGTATTTGTATTTCTTATGGATAAGAAGTCACAATTAACATGAACCAACCTATCAATCCACATAGAGTCCTGCAACAAAAATGAAAGATTAGTAGTCAACTCATTAGGGAGAGCCATCTGAGTGGCCATCCTAGAGGGACAAATCAGGCCCATACTACCCTCGGACTTCTTCATGTAGCAGATATTCCAAGCCACCTTGGGAATCTTGGAGTCACCCCAAAGGAACCTTCTAGCAAGAGAGATGGATTGAGAGATCTATTTTCTATTTTGCTGCCAACAAGCCAAAAAATAACTCAGGGTAGAAAGAATATAGTGTTTTAAAACAAAAGCTCGTTGTGAGAGACTATGTTGAAAATCAATCTATCTAAAGATTTTACTACAAAAGTTATCCAACACCCAATTCCACCTTTGTTCAAGAGAAATATTGAAACCCATAGGAATACCCAAAAGACAAAAAACAATACCTTCTTTGATGATTTCACAATCAGGCTGCTTGACACATTCAAGAATGACTTTATTAGTAGCATAGAAACCAGATTTCTTATGGTTGACAAAAAATCCACTAGCAATTCAAAACAAGTTCAAACAAGATAGAAAGTTCTCAGTAGAAGAGTTATGAGCCATCAGCAAACATTTGTAGGCAGAGATGAGAGGAAGCATTAGGGATTTCAATACCTTTGATAGTATCATGGTCAATGCAGTCCTTCACAAGCCATCTCGGGGCATCCCTAGTGATTGCAAAAAGGAGGGGGGCCAGGGGGCATCCTTGTCTTATGGATCTACATAATCTAAAAGGAGCAGAGATCTGGCCATTCATTGCTATTCTAGACTAAGCATTACCAAACAGGACACTAGTGAACTTGATAAACTTTGTACCTGCACCAATATCATAGAGGGATTGAAGAATGAATTCCCAATCAATTCTATCATAGGCTTTATCAAAGTTAGCCTTGAAAAAGAAGGTGTCAAGATTTTGGTCTTTAGCATATTCAAGCCCTTCCCAAATGGAGATAATAGCATCAAGGATATTTTTACCTTTTATAAAACCTTTCTGCTTTGGAAGAATGATGATATCCATTAAAGGGCTTATCTTCTAGCAAGGGAGGCCTCATAAATTTTGTACAAAGAAGTGAGACAAAAGATAGGTCTCCAATTATTCAGGTCATCCTTAGGTCCTTCCTTATAAATCATCTTGATCACACTAGTGTTGATGAAAGTAGAAAGAGCACCTCTTCTAATGGCTTCTTGCTAGATCAAGAGAATTATGGGCACCAACACTTCCTTAAGTTCTTGAAAAAACTAATATGGAATATCATCATACCCAAGAGACTTGCAAGGTTTCAACTAGCAAATGGTTTCTCTATCCTTACCAAAGGGGGAGATCCAAAAGGGAGGTCAGGCTCTAAGGAATCATTTTCTTCCTTTGAAGGGCAATAGTAGCCTTGGCTCTTTGGATGAGCTCCCCTCTCTTGGGAGGCATAGAAAAAAACATTTGTAAAGAAGCTAATAGCCTCCTGCAAGTTCTCCCTGACATAAGAAGCATGTCTTCCTGACTTTTTTTGAAGTAACGGAATGAAATCTCTAATTTTCTTTTTCTTCATGGGAGGAAACATATGTTTATCGGGTTTATCCACTTTCCCTGCCCAAAATTTCTTTGATGTGGTAAGGGAACCACTAGCAAGGAGGTAATCTTCATACCTTAATCTTTCTTGAAGTTCTTGGACCTTTTGACTAGAGTTGGTACACTTAGCAGACTCTATCTCTTTTAATATCATCATCCTTCTATTTTTTCTAATAATCTTGGCTTTCCTCTTGTAGTGGGTGAAGAGCTTCTGAATGTCTTTGATAGCCAACTCCCAAGCTAGGGATGGAGACATATCCAGAAGTAGTAATTGAATATGTCAATCATTTGGCTTTTAACACAAGGGATCCTTAGTAAGGAGGCATCAAGGTGGGGCCAACTAGCTTTGTAATCTGGATAGTTTCTAAATAATTTGATAATCAGAGGGACATGATCAAATAGTTGGAGGGAATGATCAAGCTCATAACAATTGTTCCACAACTCATGGTATCTGGTAATATTCATGTAAAGCCGAAAGAGTATTATCAAGGTTCCTATTGTTCCAAGAGTGACCCAAATTAATAGAGACATCAAGCAAATTATGCAAGTTAATCATATTGAACCAAGAGTCCTTTTCTTTACCTTGAATGATATTATCGTTATTGCCAATTCTATCAACAGAGTTAATGACCATATTAAAGTCACCAATCAAAAGAACATCCTCAGATATTTTAGAAATTTCATTCAAGCAATTAACTCTTTTAGAGGAGTTGTTAGAAGCATACACACTGATCAAAGTAAAGTTAAAAGGCTTTTTACAACTAATGCCTACCCACTTGTCATTAGGACTAACCAACTTCTCAATAACTAGGTGGTTATGATTCGAAGCAATACCAACACTTGCTCCAGCTTTTCCATTATTATGATTGGTGTGATACCAAGAATGGTTGTTGGAGGTGATGCTCAAGTTGGAGCTAAGGCTAAACCCACCAACTTTTAGTTCTTGTAAACAAATGAAATCAGAAGCAAGGGAAGAATCGTTTAGCCAGTTGGAAACAACCTTACCCCAAATTGGGTCAATAATCCCTTTTCTAGAAAAACTTTTGATTGAATCCATAAATAATAGAGAAAAGGAGGATAAAAGAATTGAATGAAGAACCAACATATCTCTTTGACTCGTGGCATGAATCATTTTTTGTGGTTCTTGGTTGGCTTTAGCACAGAGCCTGAAACTCTGACTGTGTCCCTTCTTTTGGATTTCACTTTGTCTTTATCTTGTCTTTTTTTCTTCAGGAGACATTGACATGGTACATCAAAGGTAATTAAATCAGCCTATACTTTCATAATATTTTCTTCATCACTTTTAGTGAGTTGTTCAACAAAAATATAATCCTTGTGTTGAGGGATACCATTACCCTCTTCCTTAGAAGACATGTATTCAGAAGAGTTACCTGAGTTGAGCTGAGCTTGCAGTTTCTTCTTTTTACCAACATAGGTCCACCTTGCTTCTTCAGTTGAGTTAGGGTTTACCCGCTTTTTAGTGGGAATAGGAGATTCTTCTCTGTTCAATTGTTCTACTGCAAGATCGTTCAAGGAATCTGCATTATCAGAGTTAGAAACTTCTTCCAATACTTGGAAGGGGTTAGAAATTCCCTTCAGCAAGACATTAGACTTATTCATCTAGTTAGGGTTTCTATTTTTCACTTTACTAGAGTTCTTCTTATTGTTGGCCTCAGGTGTTCCACCTTGTTATGCTCTCTGTCTTGAGTTTTACCAGATGCATTCTCCTTCTCCACCTGCTCATTTTTCTTTACCATTAAAGGACAGTCTTTGATCAAATGACCTTGTTTGTAGTAGTGGAAACAGGCATTAGGCAAATTTCTATAGAGAACTTTTTGTTCATGTAGTTTACAACCTTCGAAGTTTTTTAGAATTAAGAAGGACTTGATTTACTTGGATATATCTACTTCAATCAACATTTGAAGATCCCATTTAGGGTTAAAACCATTTCTAGGTCTTTGACCTAAAACCTTTCCAAGAAAACTACCAAGTTGTTCAATCCATGGGTAGTACTCGATGGGTAAATCAGGGAGTTCAATCCACACTGGCACTTTAATAGGTTTAGGACCTCTAGGATTAAAGGCAGGAAACCATTAAAATAGGCTTGTTTCTAATAATCCAGTGACCTTCAACAATAACATGCATAGCATTGTGGCATTTTCAAAGACGAAAAGGAAATAGTTGTTAGGCAGGTGATGAACATGCCTAGCAATTAATCCTCTACTTTCCAGTTGACCCACATCCGAGATTTTAGAATTTCTTGTGTTGGTGTGGGGCCATGACAAAGGACTATAACCACCTTCTCTGAGAGGTGCTTATACTAGTTTCTAGAGATGAACTATCAATAATCAGAGTGTTGTTGTCTTTGTCTTAAAGTTAGAGTCTAGGCTAATCCCATTGGCTTCTCTTCTAAACTGTTCTTTTTCATTGTCGATGTCCATTTTCTCTTTACCTTTACCATCTTTACAGTTAGAAGGATGTTTAGGAGTACCTGAAAAAACTTGGTTGTTAAACATTGAGAAGAATCCTTGCCTCTAGGTCTTGGAGAGCTTGGGCATAAGATTTGTTCTCATGGCCATTAGACTCCATACCAGCTCTCGATGCCTCAGGTGTAACTCCATTTTCAACTCCATAATGCTCATCGTCCTCGATATGTGTTGGATAAGAGCTATGCTTGAGCTCTATTGTTTTTAAAAGGAGGTTCATACCTATTCATGTAGCCCTAATCAGATCAAGGTGATAGGAAGAGGGAACCACCAACCCATTGCGTAGAGCATCTTGCAACACCATTGTCTGGAAGGGAAAGCTTTGAGACGAAATCTGCACAAGGAGGACGATCAAAAAGAGCCCTGGGAAAACAAGGGTTCTTTGCCTAGAACAAGGGGTTGTGACGCGGCCACAGATTCTACCCCAATTCACTCGCCATTGCTAAGGCAAAAAATGTGGTCCTCTCTATTTGTTCAATAGAATATCAAATAATAATAATACCTAGAAAATAGCATGATTACCATTATCATTCTATTTAGTTCTCAATCATCATGGCATCACAAGTCCCAGGCACATTTGGTGAATCAAGGTCTAGTGCGAGTCTTCCGAGGAGGAGCTATAACTTGTAGGGCAAAGACCACTTTGAGATCTGAAAACTTGATGGCACAAACTTTGCTCTATGGAAGAATTAGGTTAAAGATATGCTGATTCAGAGGAGGAAATGGAAGCTAGTAAATGGAATCTTAAAGAAGGCTACTGACATGAAGGAAGATGATTGGGATGAGTTGGATGAAATGGCCAGGTCTACCATTCCATTACGCCTGGCAGATAATGTTTACTTTACAGTATTGGACTATAAAAGTGTAGTGGAACTTTGGAAGAAGTCATGCAACACATATGAAAAAAGAAACAACATTAAATAAAGTGTATCTTATGAGAAAGTATATCTCCTTTGCATGAAGGACACAAATAGTGTTGATGCTCATCTAAATGAGTTTGATGCTATATTATACCAATTATATGCTCAGAAAATGGACATAGATAATGAAATGAAAGCATTCTTGTTGTTATCACCTTGCCATCATCATCGGATACATTTCACATTGCTATTAGCAATAGTGCACTTGTTGGTAAATTGGTCCATGATGAAATATGTGGAGCACTCTTGAGTGAGGAGATTCATAGAAAATAAATGTTTGGCACTTAGAGTGGAGATGCATATAATGTTTGTGATTCTTACCAAGGAAAGAATCAGCAACGTGGCAAGAGCACAAACAAGGAAAAGATTGGTTTACGAAATAAGATTAGAAGTAAATCAAGGAAGAGGCATATTGAATGCCATTATTATCATAAGAAAGGACACATGAAGAAAGGCTATTATGCATTAAAGAATGCTAAAGGTAAAGGGCAAAATGTTGATGGTAATGTTAACCAACTACCTACACCATCTACTTTGACTATGAAGATTGAAGAAATCAATGCTATTTTTTAATGAGAATACAGGAAAATTAAATTAATGAGGGCAAGAAAACGCCACCACAGAAGAAATTCTGTGTTGAGCCTGTATTTCTCCCATGGGCTGAAGTGTGATCTTTTATGGTCATGCTAATGAAATCAATGCTATTTTTTATGATGTTGATGTGTTGACACTTGATAGTACTGTGCCTACTAAGGCTCATATGGCTGATTCTCTTTCCCACACATGGCTGCTAGATTCTGGTGCTTCGTTCCATGCAACACCACATAGAGAGTGGTTCTCTACTTATACAACAAAGTCTCTTGGTACTATGAGACTTGGTGATTCTTATCGGTGTGATGTTGTCGGGATTGGAGATGTGGTTGTGCAGTTCATTGATGGTTCAAAATTTACTATGCATAATGTATGCCAAGTACCTTAGTTATCATGTAGTTCCATGTCAATTGGTCAAGTTGATGACCTTTGTTACAAGGTGGTCTTCTATGCTCAATCCTTTTGCATATCAAAGGGCAATATGGTTATTGCAAAAGGAAGAAAATTTGGCTCACTATGTCCTTTATTTGTATCACAAAAAGAACACTTGTTAGTTGTTACTAAACAACCTTGTATTTGGCATGACTATTTGGGCCATATATCACGTAGTGGAATGGAAAATATTTTTCGTTATGGGTACTTACATGTGTCATCTGTCTCTAATTTTTCATTTTGTGAGCATTGCCAATATGGAAAGCAAACTAGGAATGTGCACAAGATGCAATTGAATCTTCAATTTAGCCTTTAGATCTCATTCATAGAGATGTGTGTGTTCCTATGCCCACAAGTTCATTTGGTGGTTCTTTTCACTTTGTCACTTTCATAGATGATGCTACAAGTGAAGTTTGGGTATATCCTCTCAAAGCAAAGGATGAGGTATTCCCTACCTTTACAAAATGGCTTGTTTCAGTTGAGACTAAAAAGGGAAATACGCTTAAGGTTTTACATTCAGATAATGGGAGGGAGTATACCTCACATGAATTCAGCCTTTTCTGTCAGTCTAGATGAATTCATAAAGAGTTTATAGCTTCTTATACCCCATTACAAAATGGTGTAGCTGAAAGGATGAATAGAACTATTCAGGATATAGTAGTTTCTATGTTGCATCATTCATCTTCTCGTTTTTGGGCGTGAAGCATATGTTCATATACCCAAGAACCTTAGACAAAAGCTGGACCATAAGTCAAAGAAATGCATTTTTCTTGGATATGGCCGAGAAGGCCAATTTGGATATTGCCAATGGGATCTTGAAACATGGTCAGTGATCGAAAGTAGTGATGTCATTTTCAATGAGTCTAAGATGCATAAGTAGCCCATTAAAGAGGTTGAAGTGAGAAGAGTCGTGTTTGAGGATACTAATCCTCCAGTTATCATGCATAAAAATGATGCACATAGGGATGTTCAAGAGAATGTACGATCATATCAATCTGTAAATGTTTCAATTTAGCAACCACTGAGATGCTCTACATGTGTCTCATATCCACCTGATAGATATGTTCCAGGTTTAGATTTGCTGATGAGCCTTCTTTGCTACAGAGAGGCTATGCAGATAGAGGATCATGTCAAGTGGGAGCATGCCATGAAGAGTGAGTTGGATTCTATTCATGTAGACAAACCCCTAAAATGGTCTCGATGAAATGATGTTATAACTACGAAGGAGATCACATGGCCAATGTTTGTCCCATAATGGCTCAAAATCAAGGGAATCCTAATAGCCAATACTACAAGATAGAAAGAAAGTATACCAACCACACCGCACAAGACTACCCTTACAACAAACAAGTGGCTAAGAAAAATTACGAGCAACCATATCAGCAACTAGGGAGATATCCAAACCAATACCAACAAAAACCATACTTTAGGCCCCAACACCTTATCAACTTCACTATCAAGCTCAACAGAGACCACAACCTATGTTAGGTCAACAACCTCCACCCCCTACTAATGTTATTCCAATCAAATATGCTATGGTAGAGGATAACCTGAATAGATCCCTAGTGCCTACATCCCCCATGATTCCAAAAGTGATCCTAGTGCTGAGAGCTTTGAATCAACACATGTGGTAAGCCCATCGGCTTAATACAATGACTCACTTCAGCATAATGAGATCTATCCATATGAAACATCAATAGAACATAATTGGGAGCTTGAGTACTCCAATGTAATGTATGCAAATCCTAACCCTAAGCCCCAACCAAGACAAATGAGGCCCCAAGAACCCAGAGGATCTCTTTTCAAGTTCACCTTCGAGCATGCAGCACTCAAATCTTCTACTAAAGGGCTTTGCCTTCTTGCACCACCTACAAAAAAGCTCTATAAGTGCCAAAATGTTCTACACACATATCAGGGATGATCCTAGTAGCTGTAAGCTTCGGCTTGAGGACGTATAACACATCAAACTCATCCTTGCACTTGTATCTTTGGTTGAGGGAAGCACCACCATACGTGCTCATCAGTGCACATCACCATACTTGCACACAAAATAATCTCGAGCAGCAACTATGCCTCGCACCACGCATATTAGAGAGTTTCTTTGAGACACTCCTACAACCTCGTGAGTGTTAGATCCTACATTCTTGCACTCATTAGCATTAGACAAGGATCACGATTCTCTGTTAGCGCACCCATCGACACATCTATCCATCAACAACAACACGAAGAAGTGATCTCTTGGTCTCTACAATAGCTCGTAAAGAGTTCTCCTAAGTGAATCTTAGAGAAGGATGAGAAGAAGTGATCTGTGCCACTTTTGAGAAAGAGAGGTTGAGTTAACTTTTTGTGTGAGAGAGAGAAATAGAGAGATCGAGAGAGAAAATTCTTTTCATCATTTTTGTAGTGCATAGCTTCACCTACGCAGAAAGCTATAGAATGACATTGTTTGCTTCTCTATAGGATGCACAAAGAATTGAGGGCATAAGAAGTTGTTGGAGAAGCTTCATTTGCAGAAGCTTCATTTGCACTCCAATCGTCTGAACATCAAATGAGCTGCTACAACCTCATTCAAGCTAACTAGCTCCATCTCTGTCTACGTTAAAAACTAATAGTAGCTTATGCTTAAGAGCGAGAGAGAGAGAGAGAAACTACCCTAATTTCCTTTATAATCCTTGATAGAACTAGCCTCTCACTACAAGAAATAGGGGGGCGTAGCAACGCCCCCGAATTGAAAAAAAACGGGTACCGTCGCTTCTTCGACGCTGTCGTCGCATAAGCGATGGTATAATTTTCGATTCTTTTTTTTTTCAACAATCATCGCATAAGCGATGCTAGCGTCGCATAAGCGACGCTAAGTCAAAGCGTCGTAAATAACGTCGCTGACTAACGACGTGATTAGCGATGTTGGCAAACTGAAGAGCGTCGCATATGCGACGCTCTAGAATGTTAAAAAAAAAAGTTGATTTCTCTCGACACATTTGTGCTGGGATTTGGACGCAAGCGAGAAGAGACTGAGAGAGAGAGAGAGAGCACGAGAGAGAGAGACGCATCTACTTGAAGCAAGGTATGCGCACACACACACACACACACTTACACACACATACATATGCATACACACACATATACACACATAGACACACACACACATACACATAGACACACATACACATACACACAAATACACACACATATACACACATACACAAATAATGTTGCATACACACATGCACACATAATGCATACACATGCACACACATATACACATACATATACACACACATACACATAGATGTGCACACACATACATACACACATAGACACATACACACATTATGATGCACTCACACACATACACATGCATACACACATAGACACACATATACACACACACATACACACAGATATGCATACACACACACATAAGTAGACATGCACACACATACACATACATGCATACATATGCATACACAATTCATATGCATATGCATACATACATACTTACATGTATACATACACATACATAATGCATACACACACATATGCATACATAATGCATACACACACATACACACACCTATGCATACATACATGCATACACATACACACATACACATACACATATACACACATACACACACATAGACACATACACACACATAAACACATACACACTCATAGACGTGTAGCGACACATACACATAGACACACACACATACACACACACATATACACAAACACATACACACATAGACACATACACACATAATGATGCATACACACACATACACATGCATACACATACATATGCATACATACACGCATACACATACACACATAGACACATACACACACATAGACACATACACACTCATAGATACACACACATACACATAGACACACACACACATACACACACATACACACACATATACACACACACATACACACATAGACACATACACACATACACATGCATACACACACATACACATGCATACACACATACAGACACATATACACACACATACACACACACATACACACACACATATATGCATACACACACACACATAGAGAGACATACACACATATACACATACATGCATACATATGCATACATAATGCATATGCATATGCATACAATGTACATACATACTTACATGCATACATAATGCACATGCATAGATACATACACACACATAGACAGATACACACATACACACATAGACACATACACACACATAAACACATACATACTCATAGATACACACATATACACATAGACACACACACATACACACACATATACACACACATACACACATAATGATGCATACACACACATACACATGCATACACGCATACATACAAATATACACACACAAACACACACATATATGCATACACACACATAGAGAATGCATACACACACACACACACATACACACATACACATACACATACACATACACACACACATACACACACATATACACACACATACACACATATGCATACATATACACACACATACACACACATATGCATACATACATGCATACACATACACACATAGACACATACACACACATAGATACATACATACACATAAATACATACATACACATAAATACATACATACATACATACACACACACATAGATACATACACACACATAAACACATACATACTCATAGATACACACATATACACATAGACACTGTTGCTCTAGCACAATGGTGAGAACCACGTTAAGAAGCTTCACCTCCTTAATGTCAATCCGCGGAAGAGGTAGGAGTGATATGAAGATCATGAATGAGAGATGATGTGAGAGTGAAGGTGAGAAGCACGAAGATGCACACACACATACACACACACAATGAAGAGACAAGCAAGACACAATGGAAGGTGGGAAATTAGTTCTATTACTCAAGAATACTCTTACAAGCTCAAACTAGCTCTAAGCTCACACTAGCCAACATGAACCAACCTCAAAAATGAGCTCTCTAGCTCTTTTTATAGTTTCTAGACTAGTTTTGACCGGTTTCACATCTAGTGACCGGCCTAGTTAAAAAATAAGTCCTAGAGGCTATTTGGAAGGGTAAACGATGTCTAAAAATAACGAAATTTGGTACGAGCATTCTACCTAAGCTCCTCAAGCTCGAGGACTCCTCGGCTTGCACAAAATGGAGCTATGAATTACAAAATGGGGTTTTGTCTATATTACATATGTTACAAGAGTGATGAAAATCACTGTTGGATGTTTGAAGAGGTAATAAAAACATAATTGTTTGAAAAAATGATCCCACTGGCTCCCTGCTCCGTCTTTACATGCTTCCATGTCGTCTGTGCCTCTGACTGTGCCTCTGACTGCTTCCAACACCCCCCTCCCTCTCGCTTCTGTCGTCCTCGACAGAACCTTGTTGTGCGGTCTGCCGGATGTAGTTTTGTAGGAGGTCGTGAGCGAGGGTGTGCTCAGATACTCGAATGCCTCGGGCCAGATCAGCCTCGAGCTTCTCCCAGTCGATCGGTTGCGGTTCGTCGGGTGGCGGGAGTTGATAATGCGTGGAATAAACCATTCGCTCACAGGCAAAAAGTTGCAGTAAATGTGTGGGCCTGCTGATGAATACCTCGGAATGGTATTCCCAAAACCCGGTGGTGAACATCTCTTCAAAGGTTTGTTTGTAGCATGCCGGGAGGTATTTTATCCTACAGTGCCAGGCATAACACACCCGGAGCGATGGCGTTGTGCTCATGTCATATACTAGATCAAAGTTACCATGCTCAAATCCCGGGGTGTTTACATGCGGTGCCTTGACGCGTCGGAAGACTTTAAATATCATTTGCATCATGTCAAAAATTTTGACAGTCATATGCGCTGCGATATCATTCATATGCTTCAGGCGAGGGAGCCAGTGACGGATTGTAGCCATCATATAACCAACAGTGGGCAACTCGGTGGGTGGCTTGAAGTAGGGGTAATTCAGCCAATCCTGACACTGCCTATTGTTTTGTACTTTGATAGCGAATGCAGTCCAGGAGCGGCGTCGAGGTACTGGTCCCCAGCAAGGATTATACTTTAAATGTAAGGGCGCTTTCACCCATGTGCTCATCATTTCTGGGTACTTCTGGAGGAGGTCTTTGCGCCAATCAGGTTGATGGATCTCTCCTCTTTGCGCATTTGGTGGCAAGTCCTCCGGCTCGAATTGTGTAGCATGCGTGGGTTTCATGCCGGTTTCTTTCTCTATAGCTAGCTGATATTCAGCCATTAACATGAAGTACGGTTTATACTGCAGCTCATGCCCAGATATATAGCGTTGAGGGGCTAAATGAGCAAAGAAGGGGGATTGTAAGATTCTCTCTTCAATCATGGCCATGGCATGTAACTGTGCCTCTACTCTGGCCGAATGTGTCGTTCCAAGTTCTTCGATCGTTTTCATCCACGCGGGGGTAGGAAGTTCATAGGTCATCTGGCCTTCGGCCGTGACTTGTCCGCCTGGGATGGGTATTGGCTCGTATGCTTCTTCAAACGTCTCCTCCACCGGAATGGTTATGTGCTCGTCGTCAGCTGGGATCTCCGGTGGGGAATCAGGCCGTGGTGGTGCTTCGTATACATCTATGCGTGATTGAAGAGTGGTTACCTGGGCCCGTAATGCGTTTAGTTCCTCTATGAGTTCAGGAGAGGGGTCCACAGGTGCCGGTACTTCTGCTGCCACTGGTGCTTGTTGTGGTGCCGGTTCTCTGAGCTGTAGTAACTTGTGATCTTCTTTTAGCTTCTGATGTTCTTCGTTCATTCGATCATAGTCTTCTAGCAGTCGAACATGGTCATCTAGCAACATCCACATCGATTCAGATGGGATTGCCTTGAATCTGCTCGGACTTAATGGTTGTTCAGGATGGTCCAATGCCGCTTCCAAATTTTCTCTATTCTGCTCTTGGAGTCTTTGGTTCTCCTCCTTGGCTGCGGCTAGGTGCCTCCTGAGTAGGCCCATATTTCTGGTCAGCATCGCGTTCCTAATTGTTTGGGCTCGAAGCAGGTTGTCCAGATCAGTAGTGGCTTCTTTTGTCTTCTCTTCACATTCTAGCTCTAGCTTATGATATGCCTCTCTTAGTTCTTGGTGTCGCGTATTTAACGAGGCATTCTCGATTGATAATGAATTGAGCTGCGACTGCAATTCATTGGTCGTCCTCTGCAGCTGTTGATAATTGTTGCCCAGAGATGCGAACTCATCTCGTACTTGTGACATGCATGTGAACATTTGTTGAAGTGCAGTGTCTATGGTTGGCGATAATAGTAATGGAGTGCTAAGTGAGGATGCAGTGGAAGTAGATGCAACGGGAATGGGAAATGGGGTTGGGAAGGTGGATGCAGTGGTGATCGTGGAAAATTGTGACGTACCTAAATATGATGGTGTTGTGAGTGGAGTGGGTGCTGGTGCGGTGGGTGGTGAGATGTCCATGTCATTGGACGTGTCAAGTGCGGTGACTGTGAAAAGCGGTGTGTAAGTGGGTGGTTGTGTAGGTGTGAAGACGGGATTTACAAATGTAGAGTAATTTACAGGGGGGATGGCTGGAGCAGCTTGGTGAAAAGGGGAAATAGGGGTTATGGTGGGTTGAGGAGGTGAAACTGGTGAGAAGGTTAGTGGGGTTAGAAAGGTGAAAGGGTGTCTTAAAGGTGGGGGAAAAGCTGGGAAGGATGAAGGGGTGAAGGGGTTAACATGTAGACGCGGAGGGTTGGGTGTGGGCATGGTGGCATGAATGGGCAGGGCAAAGGGTGTGGCTATGTTGCCGTGGACTGGTGTGGATGTGGGAGGAGCAGGTGGGTGTGCTGAGGATACAGGATGGGTTGGTGAAACATGAGGTGAGAGAGGAGTAGATGGTGTGGATGTTATTTCAAGGATAGTGGTAGTATGTACAACGGTAGTACGTGGCGGGGAGTCGACTAGGATGGCTTCTTCGGTGAAGGATCTTTCCGGCCGTAGGCGTGCATCTTGCGCCTGGTGGGATGATTGAGTACCTACCAGAACTCGAATATATTCACCGGGCTTCGATAGCAGGCGAACTCTGCGAGGGTCATATTGGGGGAGTGGCTTCCTTTGTAAATATCTCAGTGCTTCGACCGGGCCGATGGATTGGACCAGTTCTCTGAACCCTCTGATGTAGACTTCTTCAAACCCTCCGGAGACTAGTTCTTGTTCGATTAGGGCCTGGCTCTCTTCTTCAGTCAATTTCTTCCGTGCCCAGACTTTCTCCATCGTACGATATAATTTCTTGATTGCCAGCGTGTAAGCTGCTGCTTCGAAAGTCTCCTCTTCATGCGTGCTGGTGTCACCGTGTGCATCGGTTTGTTGGCCTTGGCCGTCTGTCTGTCCTTGTTCTTGGGAATCATGCGTGCCCTGGCTGGCTTCTTCATCACCTTCGTCATCGTCGGTGGCTGTTCGTTCGTCATCAGAGCTCGACACAACTTGTCCCTGTGGCAGATCCCGCGGTGTGGTAGGGTAACTGGGGCGTTCATATTCTTGGGAGAACATCTGTGCCTCTGAAAACTGGAATTCATTTGAGAATGCATCAGGCATTTCAAAATCGAATGTTGTGTTTATTGGTTCTGCCTCCATGTGTGGTATTGGGAAAGAAAAGGCGTCCGCACCAATAGTGGTGGGAGCTTCTGCTGTCGTGGTGGTGGGTTCTGTGGTTGCAGCTGCCTGAGGTGCAGCGATACTAGTAGTGCCCTCCGTGACCGCTGGTCTAGACAACCTTATGCGAATAGGTTGCACTGTGGGAGCGGCTTCTGTCGGTGATCGCTCTGGAGAGGGTTGTGGTGATGGTGACTCTGGCACTTGAAGGCAAGGAATGGTGCCTCTCATGCGCTTACCTGCCCGTGTTCTACTGGGCTTCCTGGCTTTCTTCGTCGTTCCTTTGAATGCTTTCAGCTCTTCTCCTGTTAATGCGCGTTCAATTGGCAAATCATAGGCCAAGCACATATAAACAATTATTGTGAGCGCACAACATCCATTAAGCACTTTCTTTCGTTCCCATCTGTGTTGTGCCAAATACATTTGATCAATGATCCAGCTCGCCAGATCAACAGTCTGAGGTCCGGTACACGCTAAGTACAATCCAAACCATATTCTTTTATGGGGCATGGTAAATCTGTCCTGAGCGGGGAATGCGAAGTGTTGCATGCATATCCGTAGCGGCTTTGACAGCTCAGGTGTAATTGCTGAGATCTCCTCCCACTTAGTGACATCCCCACGTTTCATAGGGTCTGGAATTAATCTTTCTCGATCTGTGGGCGTGTGGGTGCCATGAATTTTGATGGCCGCTCTGATTAAATCCTTTGAGAGGTAAAACCTTTTGTAGGGTGGATCATCCACTAAAGAAGGCAAAATAAAAGTTCCGGGGATATCCTTATTCTCTGAGGCCAGCAAAGTAGTGATTAAATAATAACACCTGTAAAAGTCAGGTTTGGGCAGAGGATCACTGAAATACTCCGTGAAGCCTGCTCTGGCCCAAACGTGAGTTAAATCCTGGGTGTTCTGTAGGGCTTCGAACTCTCTGGAGAAGAATTGGTATTTTCCCCAAGTGCGGTCATCAAATGTCAAATTAGATTCAAATATGAAATCCGCGTCCGCTAAGGGTCCTGCAAGTCCCTGAAACCAGTGAGAGTTACGGTGTATCTTTTCTCTGTAGCCCATAGGTGGATTGTCGATCGGCATGGGCCCTGGAAATCCTTAGAATTCTGGCGGTGGAGCAGTCGGGTGGGATTCTGCTCGTAACACGTTGAGGGGCACTGCAGCTACATTGGGGCCTGCTCCTGATGGTCCTTCGTCGGTTTGCATGATGACTGGTGTGTTAATGAGAAAGATCTGCTACAAAAGATTAACACATTAGCATGGAAATTAATTATGATCCCATTAAAGTGAGACCGCAATCCCTTTCCATAACTGATGCGTAACCCGTGTAGCCAAGTGCTGTGATGTGATGGATGCAATGCTTCTTGCAGCACTAGTGCAGGTCTCTAGACACCTACACGTTTCAGATCATGCATACATTTCTTGATGAGATGAGATTATGAGTGATGTGTGATGATGGTGGGTGAATTTATACAAGGTTTAAAGGTTAGTGATTTATTACAAGGTTGTATGTTAGTCGGGGGGTAGTTTTGTCAAACATGGGGTTAGGGGAAGACGGTTGGACACGCTTCGGTATCCATTTCCTAAGAGTATTTGAGTGGGTGGTGGGTTTCTGCTGAGGGGCAAAAGGTAGTATCGGGTGTGGTGGTATTGAGGGATGGAAAGATTTGTGAGGGGTATATATTACATGGCTTAAGGGTTGAGCTATGATACATGGTTTGGGTACCCAAATCTGCGTGGGTGTGGGTCTATGGATAAGGTATTTCTTGGCGATCCAAATTTGTCGAATGCTCGGACCTGTAGAAGGAGGTCGAGGGGATGGTGGATACTGATTCTGTTTCTGCCCTACCTTTTTCTTGTCGATCTCTGCTTGGTTGGAGTTCTTCGGTGCTTTTTGTCCTTTTGGCACCCATATTAGTCTGGTGCCGCTTCCTTTGGGTGGCCTATACTGCTTTCCTTGTGGTGTCTTCTGATACTGCCGTCGGTCTGGGTTCCTTCGTCGTGGTTGACTCTGTCGTGGTTGAGGTTGAGAGGTCGGATGGACGCTCTGCTTTGGAAAAGAAGGGAGATCCAAAACTTGCGTGACCTGCCCATTAGGAAGTGATTCGTTCTTTAATTTTAATCTAGGCCAGTCCGCAACAAGTTTGGAAGGATGAGCACCGCAGGGTGTCGTGCTCATTTGGCCGTTGATGCAACCCACCTGACCGCTGATTGTGTCCATCTGCCCTAGCGGATGGGTAGCTGCCTCTTCTAGTTTGCAGGAAGTCCCAGGGAAGATCTCCTGTCGTCCTTCTGATTGACAACTGTCCATAGCCAAGCCCGAGTGGGTTGGTGTAGACGTAACGTGACTGGTCTGACCCAAGATCTTCCGGTCTTCCGTCGCATGTGTTTCATAGGGTCTAGGGTTACAAACCTCAATCGGAATGCCGTTAGGGAAGTCAAGCGGTATCACTCGCTTCTGCTCTAAGGTTCCAATCTGTAAGGAGCCTTGTCTAAGATTTAAGTCCACTGAGTGATCGTATAGCCAATCTTGGCCAAGGATTAGGGGTTCTATCAGGTCGTCATCATGGCACACTAGTAGCTTCGCTGTCATGGTCACATCCTTAATGAGGATAGGAAGGTCCACCTCACCCATGCAAGGGGTTTCCATGCCTCCTAGGCCTATGAGGTATGCCTCAAGTGGCCGCATTTCTATTCCTGAATCCTTATAGTGGGACCATCTAATCGCACTAGTCGCAGCACCTGAGTCAATTAAAGCCCTGAGTTCTTGGCAAGGGTTGCCGTGCTCTAGCCTAACTGTAATGAATGGTCTTCTGTCCACTATGCTAGGATGAGTGGTTGACTTTACTTGACACATGGCCATGGGATATCTGGGGGATGTTTCCAGATGGTTATAATGTTCTCTCCCTAGTCCTTGTCTTCTTAGCTTCATGTGCTTAATGCGTTCTATGGCTTCTGCCTGAGCTTCAGCTCGTATTCTGTTTTCTTCCTCCTTACGCTTCTTTGCCAACGTGAGTCGTCTAAGCATATCCTCAGTAAGAGGTTCTTGATATAACCTGACTCTACAGCCACTAATGTAATTAGGCATTATGTCTCCTTCTAAGGTGGCTAACTGTACTGCTCCACTTGTTGAAAGTCTGTTAATGGTCATAGGTCCATAACCTCGCTTTTCTAACTTCCGTGCGTGCTGTTTCAGCGTATATACTAGAACTAAATCTCCTTCTTTTAGGCCTTTATCTTTCACATGTGCATCAAAATATGCTTTCTGTCGCTTCTTCGCTGCGTATATTCCTGCTGCTGCTTTCAGCCTGGTTTCTCCTAATCGTTCCAAGTCCATTATTCTCGCTGATAATTCATGGCCGGTCCACTGATGTTCTTGTGCAACCTTAAGGGTCGGTATCAAGAAGTCCAAAGGAAGCACAGCATTCTGACCAAAAACCATCTGAAAGGGAGTTGCATTGAGTACGGTCTTGTAGGCCACTCGATATGCCCAAACAGCGTGGTGTAGCTGTTTGTCCCAATCTGAACGTTTGTTGTTCACGAGTTTCGTCAGTACGTTACAAAGTATCTTGTTAGTGCTTTCAGCCTGACCATTGGCCTGAGGATGATATGGTGCAGATTTCTTGTGAATCACCATAAAATCCTGTAACAAATATTCAATGACTTGGTTTAGAAAGTGAGTGCCTCGATCGCTCACTAACTCTATAGGCAATCCATATCTTGTAAAGACATTTTCAAATAAGAATTTTGCAGTCGTGTGAGCATCATTCTTTTTTGTGGCTTTGGCCTCTACCCATTTGGTTAGATAATCTGTGGCAACAATAATGTATTCCGCATGTGTACCTTTTGCAGGGGGGTTAATGGGTCCTACAAAGTCTATACCCCACTTTGAAAATGCACGTCCGCCCATCATGGGTTTCAATGGCATTTCATCTCTGCGAGTAGGAAACTGAGTTCTTTGGCACACGTCACATCTCTTTACATAGGTATGTGCATCCATGTGAAGAGTGGGCCACCATAATCCTGCAAAGAGGATGGCTTTGATTATCCTATCGGGTCCAAAATGACCTCCTGCAACACCTTGGTGTGCAGTCTCTAGTATGCTCAGATAATCGCTCTCATGAACACATTGTCTTAGATATCCATCTCGTCCTCTTTTGTATAAATTCTCGACAATAAGTGAATAGTCTTGAGCTTCCCGCTCTAGACTGCGTTGTCGAGCTAAGGTCATGCCTTGAGGGAATGTGGTCGTCCTCAAGTATGTCACTAAAGGTTCACTCCAGTCTGGTGTGAGAGACACGTGATATAATGTCGCATGCTCTACTGGTGGTCTTTCACAGCAAACATGGCATTCTTTGCACAACTTGTAGACATCTGCTTCCATCGTAGGCCAATATACTCCTAATCTATGCAGAGTCTGTAATGTTCGATGTTTTGAATGATGTTGCTTTAGTGCACCTATGTGTGCTAATTGCAACCAATTCGCATGCTCTGATTCATCTACACAACAAGCAAGAATCTTTTGATTATCCTGTTTATATATGCTTCCTGCCATTATTTGGTACCTCTGAGACTTGGTAATCTCTCCTTCTTTGATCTTTATCCTAGGATTCTTGGGTCCGTATGTCAGAATAGGGACTATAGGTTTAGCCCATTCTGGTGCTATCTCAAGGTTAAACAAGTATGCATCTGGTAATTCATCTGCTACTCCTTGAGGAGCTTCTCCTGAGGTTAATCTTGAAAGGTGGTCGGCTCTAAGATGTGTCTTTCCTTTCCTGACTACTACTTCAAAATCGTACTCCATGAGCAATAGAAACCAACGTATCAATCGTCCTGTGTTACATGGCTTGTTGACTAAGTACAATAGGGCTTGATGATCTGTAAAGAACTTGAATTTGTTGGCCAACAAGTAGTGCCTAAACTTCTTTACTGCGTAGATCATCCCTAATCCTTCTCGTTCCGTCGTGGTGTAATTTCTCTCTGCTGCGTTCAATTGTCTGCTAGCGTAGGCTATGGGGAGATCTATGTTACCTTCATTCGTGGGTTGTGCTAACACACATCCTATGGCGTAATTGGATGCATCCACATGTACATGAAATGGCTTACTCCAATCTGGGGTTGTCAATATAGGTGTTGAGCACAAACGTCGTTTAAGTTCATTGAATGAATTTTCACATTCATCTGTCCACTCAAAATTGGTTAAAAGAGAGTACAAAGGCTTGGCTATGATTGCATACATGTGTATGAATCTCCTATAATAACCGCAATGGCCCATAAATGCTTGTACCTCTTTCACATTAGTAGGTCTGGATAGATCCGCAATTACCTTCACCTTTTCCTCATCCGTAGAGATTCCATTTTTTGACACAATGTGTCCTAGAATTTTGCCTTGTCTGACCATGAAAACACACTTTTCTGGGTTCAAACAAACCTGATATTCTCGACATTTGTCAAATATTTGTCTTAACTCTGGAATATGTGTCTGTCTTACATTTGAATGAGCACATAAGTCATCGACGTAAACTTCCAAGCTCTTGCGTACGAATTCCTTGAAAACATGACACATGAGTCGCTGGAAAGTGGCGGGTGCATTTGTTAAGCCAAACGGCATTACACGAAATGCAAATATGCCCCATTCTGTGGCAAAAGCCGTCTTGTGTTGGTCTTCTGGAGCAATGGCTACTTGGTTATAGCCTGAGAATCCATCAAGAAAGCTGTAAACTTCCTTGCCCGCAACTCTTTCCAATAGGTGTTCTGTGATAGGAAGAGGATAACTATCTCTAATCGTGGCGGCATTAACTTTTTTAAGGTTAATACACACACGCAATTTTCCATTCTTCTTGGGCACAACCACAATGGGGGATACCCATTCGGTGTGCTCAATTTCATAAATGAATCCTGCTTCTATCAAGCGATCTATCTCCTCTTTAATCTTCGCAGCGTAATTATCATTGTACGTGTAAGGTTTCTGTTTTGTCGGTTTTGCATCTGGAGTCATAGGGATTCTATGAGAACAAATATCTGGATCCACTCCTTTCAAATCTTTGTAACTCCAAGCAAAAACATCTCTATATTCACGCAATAGGGCAACTAACTCTTCTTCTTCTTCAGTCGTCAAATCATGCCCTATGTATGTACATTTTTCTTCTTCTCCTTCTATGGCAACTATTATTTTCTTGGTTTTCTCTCGGTTATCATATACTTGTCCATCATTTACTTTTCTATTAGGCATTCGTACCATGATTCTTCTATCTTCGATTTCATATTTCTTGAAATTCTCGGGTACTTCAAATAAAGATTCTTCTTTTTCTGTCCTAGTGTCTTTCTTTTTTCTTTTCTTGCCTTCACTCTTGTTAGTCACTTCCGTGGCTAACCTCACCTCGTTCGTAATTTCCTCGTGTCTCTGAGTGTGAGTCTCTACTTCGTAGAAATATTCTTCTTCTGATGCAAAGGGTGGGTCCATGATAATTGATTCGAAATCAAAATCGCTTGCATCCTCAAATGCATCAGTGTTCGGTTCACACTCTTCTAAAATTGCATCGCCCGTGATTGGCTCTACCGTGAAAACTGAAATGTCATAGCCATCCTCGTCACAGTGGGGTGTCCATTGTTCTTCATTGATGGCTACATCCATGGTTGCTAGTATTTCTGCCCAACCATGGGGTTCAAACTCTTCGTCTGGGAATACTACAGGTGCATATGCTGGGTCTTGAAGGGTTCGTGGATGTTGTTCTGCACCTAAGGTCCTTGTTTCTAATCGTTCTTCCTCTTGTTTGGCTACTTTACACATCCATAAATGGGTATCCTCATGCAACCAAGAAGGATCTGATTCTAATGAGTGCATGGATTCCGTCTCTACTGGTGTCTTATGGATGGTATTCCATTGTATTGGGGGTACATCTCTGTGTGAATAATCTTTTGACTTTAGTAGTCACTCCTAAATGTTGCAAGTACAAAGAATTAGTTCCCCAATCCTGTACAATTTGCAACTGACGCATGAATGGTCGTCCCAATATCATCTCATAAGCACGATTTTTCGCAAAGTCACAAATGGCAAAGGTATGCTCAAATTCCACACCACAAGTGGTGAGGGATATGCCTTCTAGTAAGCCTAACGGTTTTTCTATGTGTCCATCAGCCATTTGTAGTTTCATCCTGGTGGGTCTGAGTGCTAGCTTACCCCAACGTTTCCACAAAGCGGTGGTAGCGATGGCTACTCCGGCTCCTGAATCTAAGATGGCTTTCGTGGTGTAGCCTTGATGGGTTATTGGAAGATATGTGTTACCTTCCTCTCCTTCGCTTACGTCTCCAATCTTTTCCACGGGTATCTCTGATACCTTCTTATGTGATCCTATCTGAGAGGGTGTGGTAGCAAGCTCCGGGAATTGATTTGCTACGTGCTTCCACAATTCTGGTTTTACCTTTAACAATTCCTCCAGAGTGAGATTACACTGTACTTTCGTATTCTTGATCACTTCCGTGTTCCTAGGGATCACTGATTCTTCATTCCTCACTATTATCGTGGGTGCTCTCATACTAATAGACTTTGCTTCCCAAGGTCCTGTGAACTGAGGTAATTCTTGTAAAGAATTAGATTCAAATCCTGTGGGTTCACTCAGTCGTTCCACCTCTACATCATCATATATAGAGGGGATGTCTTGGGGAAATTGTTCCTGCAAGTCGTCTATTTCTTGAATAGGAGGATGGATTCCTTGTTCTTTTCTCCATTTCTCTTCTTGTATTTCTCTCAAAAATTCGTGTGAGTACCTATGTATGGAAGACAAGTTGTCTTGACTTTCTATATTGGGTACTTGAGACAGGGATGGTGCAATCCTTTCCAGTGTCTCTGGGACAATAGGGTTCCTAGGCTGATCCTTTTTCTCTTTGCTTTCTATCAAGTGTTCTAGCCTCTCCATTAGTCCTTGAAAGTGTAGTTCTGGTTTTGCCATGTTATTCCAATTAAGATATCTAGAGGCTTCAAACAAAGCTTGTGCTAACTCTACCATCTTCATGCAAAGTTTAGTTCTCTCAATTTCTAGATCAGCTCGAGGGTAGTTTTTACTCATTTCCGTGACTTGAGGTCCCTCTTTTATTCTAGCCTGATATGCACGAAACATCATGTCTAGATCTTCGGGTATGGGTTCCGCTAAAACTGATCCTGATTTTTGAGCAGGATCTTCTTGATTCAATTCTCGTGAAGCCAATTCTTGTATTTTGGCTCTGGATTCCCTTAAACTTCCTTCCAACTCACTTATCTTTTTACTCCACTTTCTCTTTATTCTTTCTCTAGAATCTTTCCAAGATTTCGTTTTTTTACTACTCGATTCTGCAACTTCACTAGTTCCGGCTACTTTCTCTTGATTAAGCTGTTGGTTTTGTAAGAGCACCTGGGCTCTGGTTATAGCTTGGATAGGCACGTATGTAGGGTTGGATCCATCTGCGTTGTTTACAATACCTATCACATTGATCGGTGTCACATTCGAAGCGTTAACTGGGTTCTTAGGACAATCTTTGATTATGTGCTCTTTGCCACACTCGGCACAAAAGCCTTGTATGTTATAGTACTGTGATTGCCTTGCTATTGGGGGATGTGGACAGTCCTTTATGAAGTGATCTCCTTGGCACCTAAAGCATGGTCCTCTAGGGCCCTGTGGTCTCTGTTGTCTCAATTGGGGCCGAGGGTTTGGGTTTGCGTACATCACAGTAGCATAGTCTGGCTCCCAACTAGGTTCCATTGGTGGACTATCATAATGATATGTCTCCACATGTTCTGGTGACTCCGTGTAATAAGCGGGTGGACTAGTTACATGAGTAGAGTCAAAACTGTTTGAGTTCGGGTCACTTTTTGTGATCAAGGGTGAAGAAGGCACTAAGGCCCTACTTAGGTTCTCTTCTGCAGCAGCGTATTTGACTGAGATGACATTCGCTGGTGGGGGTGGCTGCTGAGCTAAGACAGGTTGAGGTCTCTGTTGAGCCTGGTATGGGTAGTTCTGGGGAGGCCTATAGTAATAAGGCTGAGCATTGTATTGGCCTTGATACCTACCTGGCTGCTGGTATGTTTGCGGGTAATTCTGTCTTACGGTTTGTTTGTTGTATGGGCAGTCCTGAGCCGTATGATTCGTGTATCTTCTCTCAATTGTGCAATATTGGCCACTAGGGTTGGCTTGAGGTTGAGGTGCATTGGGGCACACATTTGCCAAATGATTTCCACCACAAGTGTAACAACGTATGTTAGTTGGTAGCTTGGGCACCTGTTTGCTAGAAACTCCTAGTTTTTGGGCCACTTTTTCTGCTAGGTCCTCTATCGAATTAGACAATTTTGTGGATGCTAGAGAAGAACAATCTGAGTCCTTATAGACCTTTGAGAGTTCTAATTCATCTCCTAGGTTGTCCTCGATGTCTATACATATTCTTACACACTCCTCTAGCGTTCTGGGTTCTTTTAGGTACACATAGGAGCGTAGTTTAGCGCTCAACAAGCCATCTAAAAACAAAGACACTTGCTTAGCTTGTGAGGGTAGCTCTTGCATTGGGCATCGTTCAACATATTGTCTGAACCTACGTCCTGCCAGTCTAACTGTTTCCTGAGGGGTCTGTTTGAAGCTATGAATCAACGAAGACGTGTCGTGTCTAATCCCACTTTTAGAGAATTCAGTGATGAATGACTCTAAAAAGTGATGGATGTCTCTAAATTGCCTTTGTTGCAATGGTTGGAACCAAGTTAAAGCGGTATTCTTTAACGTTAGTCCAAATGCATTGTATTGCGTGAACATGTCCTCGACTTGTTCTGCTCTTAGTACTTGCTTGAATTCTGCGACATGGTCATAGGGATCTCCTGTCCCATCAAAGTAATTCTTCATTGATTTTACTAATTGAGTAGGTCTCAATACTCTTGCGTGTTCACGTGGTCTAGGTAGAGGAAAATCGTCTCTACCACCTAGTATTCCATGATCTCTTTGTCTATCCGCGCTATTGGTGTTCGTGGTTGTTCTATCTCTCCCTATGGGGTGATTGAAGCTTACTTCCGGTCTCTCTTTATTTCCTTCTCTTTGATGTCCATGGGCTGAGGAGGTTCCTGCCCCTTGTTGACTTGTATTCATGTTCGTTCTAGATGGAGGGAATATCAATTCACCTCTCCATGTGTATGTGTTTTTAGCGCGGTCAGGCACCACGAAGACTCTTTCTGAAGTCTCATCCAGGTATACAACCTTTCCAGGTGTATCTGGGTCCTTGAATTCATAGATTGTAATGATGCCTATCTCACCAGGGTGTTCCTTTCTGTACCTCCAAAAGGCTTCATCTGTCTCTTTATTTACGAACAACTCGGTGCTCCTGTTATCTTGAGGGATCCATTCTGGGATGAGTATTCTTGTTAATACAGATTTCCCTCTAGGTGTTCTAGGTTCTTCTAACGGTTCTTTTCCTTGAAATTTCGCTTCCGTCTCTAATTGAATTGTGCCAAACTCATTAGTATCGTTTGGCTGCGTACTTAGAACGTACATGGTTCCTTCTTTGTCTATGTAAGCGTCTCTCTCAAATTTCACCACTGGTCTTTCCAATCCAATGGGTTGCTCAGGGTTGTGCAGTTGCACCACTTGCCTTTGCAAACCATCCTCATAGATACGAGCACCCAATCGGTTGGTTCGGAGAAACTCTAGTTGCGTTCTATAGGGTCCTTCTGGCTTTTCTAGGTATGCTACATGAGACCCTCCTTCTGGTCTGTCTGCGCTAAATGCCATTTCTGATTCGCTAGTCTCTGAGCTCTCGTAGGGGTAATTACTATTCAATTGTTGAGCCCAAGATCGTGCAGTGGTCCTTACACTTGCCTCTGATGATCTAAGGCTTCGTCGGTCTGACTTACCTATGTGTCTCCCTGATCTAAGGTTCATTAATTTCCTTCCTTGCACGCTCAATTACACACTTAGATCGTCAATGGTTCTTTGTTATTACTTTCTTGATTCTTTTTAATTTTCTTTGGATTCTTGTCTTAATTTATGCGTCAGGAATTCGACTTTCCGTTATAGTTTTGAGTTCTCGTTCCGTCAGACTTAGGTTCTTTTCTTTAGGTTTTCGTCACGCACACCTTTACTTGTAGTCTTAAACTTGAAAGGATTAAGTATCTTAAACTTGAGGCGTTCCTATCGTCTTAAATCCACAATGCTACCGTTTAGCCTAAGCTAAGAATTGACTGAGGGGGTTGAGTAATCTTCCAACCTCGAGTCGGCTTTTCTGGTTGCTCTGATGCCCTGTTGCCCAAGAAGCCGCGCTTCCCAAGCTTTACTGTCTTCACTGCCTTGCTTGCTTGCCTTTGATTGCCCTTGCTAGACCTGGAGAAATCCAATATTAGACCAATTCACAATTGAATGATCAAGCACTTGGGCATACACACCTTTTTAGTCCCTTCCCTTTGCCCAAATTTTCAATGTGTGCCCCCTGGCTTCCTAGTCCCAAACTAGGTGAACCTCAAAAAACGGACTTCGGATGAAAAAGTTATGAGCGTTCAGGCCCTGGGGGGTAAAAACTGACAATCAGGTTTTCCTTCAAATATGAGCTAAGGGGTCTCCTATGAGTCTAATGGTCCAAAAATTTCTCAAAAATACCCCCAAAATTGGTAAAAAAATGGAACCCTAAATTTGCGATGGGGGTGCACAATCGCGATGGTCTGGGACCGTCGCGATGGTCCAAGCGAACCGTCGCGATGGCGTGGAATTTGGACAATCGCGATGGCGCGAAAAGGTCGAACCGTCGCGATGGCCCGAAGTGAACGATCGCGATGGCGTGAGGTCGAACCGTCGCGATGGCCCGAAAAATGAACCGTCGCGATGGCGTGATCAGGCGGACAATCGCGATGGCGCGGTCAACGGTCAAAGGTGGACAATCGCGATGGTCCGAAGTGAACCGTCGCGATGGTCACAAGTGCGATGGCGTGAGCCAATCGCGATGGTCCGAATTTGGGCTGTCGCGATGGTCCAAAAAATGAACCGTCGCGATGGTCTATCGTGACACGTGGCACTGTCGTGGCGATGGCATGAGCCAATCACGATGGTCCGGGGTCAGCTGAACAATCGCGATGGTCCAAGTGGACCGTCGCGATGGCTCAAGTGAACCGTCGCGATGGTCCGAGACCGTCGCGATGGTCCGGCCGAGCCGTCGCGATGGCGTGAGCCTATCGCGATGGTGCGACACAATCGCGATGGTCCGAGCCAATCGCGATGGTCCACCAAACTGATGATTTTTGAGATGCGCCTGTGGATTCGTGCAAGCACAAGGGTCGCCTACCTCGTGGTGTGGTCGCCTACCAAAAATTCCGAAAGTTGCAGACCATCGCGATGGTCCGCCACACTCGGCAGATCTTTGACAGAGAGTGAAATTTTACCTTTTCCAAGCTTTCCTGATGCACTGGAGCTCTGTACCTGCAAGAAAACTCAAGAAAACACAAGCACACACAAGCACAAAAGTTCTCTCTCGCTCTCTCGCATGCACAAATGAGGGGAAATGAGGTGAGTGGGTGGATATGGTGAATTTTCTGATTTTTTTGGAGATGAAGATGATGATGCGATGATGAAGATGGAGTGTGGGGGAGGTGAAAAACACTAAAAACTAAGTAAAAACAACAACAAAAACTGAAATTTTTACCTTCCAACGCCACTTCTTGCTATACTCTTACCATCACACATTCGTCCTAGACTCGATCCCCGGCAACGGCGCCAAATTTGGTGTTGCTCTAGCACAATGGTGAGAACCACGTTAAGAAGCTTCACCTCCTTAATGTCAATCCGCGGAAGAGGTAGGAGTGATATGAAGATCATGAATGAGAGATGATGTGAGAGTGAAGGTGAGAAGCACGAAGATGCACACACACATACACACACACAATGAAGAGACAAGCAAGACACAATGGAAGGTGGGAAATTAGTTCTATTACTCAAGAATACTCTTACAAGCTCAAACTAGCTCTAAGCTCACACTAGCCAACATGAACCAACCTCAAAAATGAGCTCTCTAGCTCTTTTTATAGTTTCTAGACTAGTTTTGACCGGTTTCACATCTAGTGACCGGCCTAGTTAAAAAATAGGTCCTAGAGGCTATTTGGAAGGGTAAACGATGTCTAAAAATAACGATATTTGGTACGAGCATTCTACCTAAGCTCCTCAAGCTCGAGGACTCCTCGGCTTGCACAAAATGGAGCTATGAATTACAAAATGGGGTTTTGTCTATATTACATATGTTACAAGAGTGATGAAAATCACTGTTGGATGTTTGAAGAGGTAATAAAAACATAATTGTTTGAAAAAATGATCCCACTGGCTCCCTGCTCCGTCTTTACATGCTTCCATGTCGTCTGTGCCTCTGACTGTGCCTCTGACTGCTTCCAACAGACACACACACACATACACACATATATACACACACATACACACATAATGATGCATACACACACATACACCTGCATACACACATACAGACATATATACACACACATATATGCATACACACACATAGAGAGACATACACACACATACACATACATGCATACATATGCATACATAATGCATACACACACATATACACATAGGCACACATATACACACACATATGCATACATAATGCATACATACACATACACACATACACATACACACACATACACACATATACACACACATACACACATATGCATACATATACACACACATACACACACATATGCATACATACATGCATACACATACACACATAGACACATACACACACATAGATACATACATACACATAAACACATACACACTCATAGACACACATGCATACACATAGACACACACACACATATACACACACACATAGACACATACACACATAGACACATACACACATAATGATGCATACACACATACACATGCATACATACACATATGCATACATACATACATACATGCATACACATACACACATATATACATACATACACATAAACACATACACACTCATAGACACACACACATACACATAGACACACACACACAAACATATACACACACACAAACACACATAGACACATACAAACATAATGATGCATACACACACATACACATGCATACACACATACAAACACATGTACACACACATACACACATATATGCATACACACACACATATATGCATACACACACATAGAGAGACATACTCACACATACACATACATGCATATACATACATACATAATGCATATGCATATTCATACATACATACATGCATACATACACATACATGATGCATACACACATATGCATACATAATGCATACACACACTGTTGAAGCTCAAGATCAAGGACAAAGAATGGAAGTGCATCAAGGAAGTGGACACACAAGAAGAAGGAGCAAGTAGGGAGCTCCAAGAAGCACCTGTCAAATTTTCAGAAGAAATCCCTACAAAAATAGTGATTTTTATCACTAAAAACCATTGTAAATACCATTTTCCATTTTTGTAACTCCATTTTGTTCAAGCCGAGGAGTCCTTGAGCTTGAGGAGTATTAGAACTACCATCCTACCAATTTTCATAATAAGGCCTATTTAGGAAAAATGGGAATTACATAGGATTTTGAGACAGTTCTTTGTGTCCTAATGTTTTACCTTTTTACTCATTCACACACTACAACATCTTATTATCTCTTGATTGGAGTATAAAAAATTTCCACTTTAATATTAAGGATAATTGTATTATAAATCAGGTATGAGGGTTGGGCTCAAACTTAAGAAGTTAACATAGTAAGTAATATAAACGGGACTTGAATAATTCCCAAATTTCTTGAATAGGCCTTTAATTTTTAGACTCCGTTTGAGCCCCCAAATAAGCCCTGGAACCTATTTTTTAACTAGGCCGGACACTAGGTCTGGACAGGGCCAAAACCACTCAAAAACTATAAAAAGGGCTGGAGAGCTCATTTTTGAGGTTAGCTTGTTGTAGATTTCAGCTTTGCAAGAGAGCTCTTGTATAATCAAAGATCTTCCATTGTTCCACTCCTTGCTCTTACTTTGTGCGCGTGTGTGTGTATGTGTGTGCATGCTTGTGTGCTTTCACTCACGCACTTGTGCCATCACTTGCTCACGGTCTTCATACCGGTCCTCACGTCTCCACGGATTGACATTTATGAGGTGTATCTCCTCACGTTGGTACTCACCATTGTGCTAGAGTGACACCAAATTTGGCACCATTGCCAGGGAGAGAGCTTGGAGGACGAGCGTGTGACGGTAAGACGTAGAGTAGCGACATTGGAAGGTAGAAAATCACCATTTTCAGTTTAGTTTCTGAGTTTTTTCTTCTTCTTCATCTTCACCTTCATCATCATCTTCTTCCCTCTTCATATTCTCTGATTTTCTCCATTTTCGCCTATATCTTCACCTCGTTTTTCACTTGTGGCTATGAGGAACAAGTGCGGAGGCTGTTCAGAGCAGAAACGCTGAAGAAACATTCTTGGAAAACCTCTCAAAACGTTAAAAATTTGATTCAGTATCGCGCGGGTTGAAGCGACCTGAGTTTGGTATCGCGTAGGAGGTATCGCCAGTTTGGAGATAGATTTTTGCATGTACAGGCTGATAGGATGACAAGGAGGGCAGAAGGTACACATATCTGCAAAAATTTTTGAATTTGGGCTTAAAAATCTCCAAGTATCGTGTCCGGTTGAGTTTTGGTATCGCGATATCAAAATTCTCGAGTATCGTGATACTTGTCGAGGTATCGTATCATGCACGCCCACTTGAGGTATCGCGATACCATTTTGGTATCGTATCGTCAAGTGCTGGTATCGCGATCGCAGTCGCCCCGATGGTATCGTATCGTGGTCCACCTGGTATCGTATCGTGTTAGTCTTGGTATCGTATCGCCTCCAATTTCAGTATCGTATCGTCAGCCAAGTTGGTATCGTATCGCCTCAAAGGTATTGTATCGTCCAATCCCGTGGTATCGTATCGCTCAAGAACTCAGTATCGTATCATGTCATTACAGGTATCGTATCGTGAGGTTAAGTGGTATCGTATCGTGCAAAATTAGAGATATCGTATTGTGACCACTTTCAGTATCGTATCGTCTAAGAGAGCAGTATCGTATCATGAGGTTGGTATCGCGATCGCAGTTATCCTAGTGGTATCGTATCGTCTAGGTGGTATCGTCTGAAGGGGTATCGTGTAAGACAAAGGTATCGTATCGTGGAAAATCTGGTATCGTATCGCCTGTTCTGAGTTCCCAGAGAGATCCTGTTTCCCTGTTTTAAACCCCAGAACCCTGAACTGGCATAACTTTCTCATACGAAATCCGTTTGCTGTGATTTTGGTTTTGTTGGAAAGCTCGTGGGGAGTACAACCAAAACATCGACTAGTTACGGTAAAAATAATACCAGGATTATTAGATAGGGTATTTTGAAGTTGACCCTCAAGAAAACTGGAAAACCAAGGTGTTCCAAAGGATTTTGAGCAATATAAGAGAACTTTGGGACTAGAAGCCAAGGCTTATGAACCTGAGATCTGGCAGACACTTAGGCAAGGATAGACAAAGCATTAGGTCATCTGAGGCTAGTGTCAACCATACAGCCAAGTCTTGGGCTCAACAGCTTAGTGGTTATCCTTACACACGAAGTTCAGAAACCAGTGACTCAGAAATGTCTTTTAGCATGGAAAGACCCACACGTAGCTCAGGCACTGCCTATTTACAGACACCAGAAGGTCCCTATAAGACCCAATTGGAGTATATCAGGACCAACCAATTAGGTGCTCGCATCTATGAGGATGGTCTAAGACGATCAGTGGT
Source organism: Ceratopteris richardii (assembly GCA_020310875.1). Classification (NCBI taxonomy): domain Eukaryota; kingdom Viridiplantae; phylum Streptophyta; class Polypodiopsida; order Polypodiales; family Pteridaceae; genus Ceratopteris; species Ceratopteris richardii. The sequence goes on from CM035420.1 coordinate 135,096,142, forward strand.
TCAACTCAAGAATCCTAACCAACCCTTTGGACTTGAACACCCAGTGGTCAAGTTTGAAGAGGGTGCTTACATTGATAAGGAAGGAACCATGTATGTGGTTACCAACTTACCAGAAAGGACAGATGAGTTTGGAAATATCATTCCTGAGAATGAGATAGGAGACCTCGAGAAAGGGGACCTAGGAGGAGAACCCAAGACCCCTAGAGGTAAGTCAGTCTTAACTAGAGTGATCACTCCAGAATGGATTCCTCAAGATAATAAAAGCATAGAACTATTCGTGAATAGAGAAACGGAGGAAGCCTTTTGGAGATTTAGGCCAGATCAACCCAGCCCAGTAGTCACCATCTATGAATTCAAGGATCCAGAGACACCAGGGAAAGTTGTCTATCTAGATCACACATCTCAAAAATTATTCTTGGTATCAGATCATGACAGACATGCTTACACCTCGCAAGGTGAATCAATTTTCCCTCCACCAAGATCTAATGTTTCCCAGGGTCTCCAGGGAGCCGGATCATCCAAGGCTCATGAAACCCAGAGGGAAAGAACTAGAGAGAGACTGGAGGTAAGCTTTGCAGACATTGTAGGCAGAGACAGATCAGGATATGGAACGGAAAGACCTGAAAGGGAGAGACATAGAGTTTATAGGCATCAAAGAGATGATCATGATTTCCCATTGCCTAGACCACGAGAGCACTCAAGAACCCTTAGACCCTCTCAAGTGGTTAAGACAATGAAGAACTACTTTGATGGATTTGGAGATCCTTATGATCATGTGGCGGAGTTCAAACAAGTGCTAAGAGCTGAACAGGTTGAAGACTTATTCACCCAGTTCGAGGCATTTGGTTTGACTCTTAAGGGTACTGCCTTAGCTTGGTTTCAACCTCTAAACAGTCACAACTATAGAGAGATAGGTCAGCTGCTAGAAAGAATTCATTGTGGAATTTTCCAAAAGCGGTATCAGGCATAACACATCATCCTTGATCCACAGCTTCAAGCAGACACCCCAAGAAACAGTGCGACTTGCAGGAAGAAGGTTTAGATAGTACTTGGAAAGATGCCCTGTACCAGAATTACCCACATCAGCCAAACAGGTGGCACTGTTTTTAGATGGCCTATTGAGCACAAAATTAAGGTCATACGTATACTTGAAAGAGCCTAGATCCATAGAAGAGTGTGTACGGATATGCATTGACATAGAAGACAACTTGGGTGAGGAGTTAGAACTATCCAAACTCTATAAGGACTCTGATAGTTCTACGAGTCATACCTCTAGAACCTCCACTGAGATAGATGAGATAGCTGAGCAAGTGGCCAAAAAACTAGGAGTTCAAAATAGACAAATGCCAAGGGTCACTTCAGTGAAGCGATGTTATACATGTGGAGGAGATCATATGGCTAATGTTTGTCCGTTGACGACTCAACCCCAAGGAAACCCTAATGCTCTATATTGCACCATTGAGAGGAAATATACAAATCATACGACCCAAGATTGTCCCTATAATAGGCAGGCTGTTAGACAAAATTATCAGCACCCTTACCAGTAGGGTAGGTATCAGAATCAGTACCAACAGCCATATTATAGGCCACAACAATATCAACCTCAATACCAGCAGCAATATCAGGCACCATATAGGCCACAACCAGTCCTAGGAAACCAACCGCCAGCTCCTGCCAATGTGATCCCAGTTAAATATACGATGGCGGAGGAGAACCATAATAGAGCATTGGTGCCACTAACCCCATTGGTCTTAGAAAATGATTCTCACACTCATGGTTCAGACTACTTCCATGAAGATAGTCCACATGCTTATTATATAGAGTCACCTGAGCAAAGTGAGACTTCTCAGTGTCAATATGAGACACCACCTATGGAACAAAATTGGGAGCCAAAATACTCCAATGTCATGTATACGAATCCAAAGCCTAGGCCCCAATTGAGACAAGTAAGACCACAAGCCCCTAGAGGACCATGCTTTAGATGTCAGGGCGACCATTTCATTCGTGAATGCCCCCACCAACCAGCTCTGGGACTAGGACAAAACATCACAATACAAGGCTTTTGTCCTGAGTGCGGCAAGGAACATCTTCCTAGAGAGTGTCCCAGGAATCCCTCTAGTGCACCCAAGGTTACACCCATCAATGTGGTAGGCTTAGTGGCAGATTCAAGTTCAAGTAGTAGTAATGTGGCTCCTGTACAGGCAGTTACTAGGGCACATGCTGCACAACAAGCAAAACCATCCGAGCAATCGGAGTCAAGTGAGTCAGGAGAGCCTAGTAAGAGGAAACCAAGAACATGGAAGGATACCAGAGAGAAGGCTAATCGCAAGTGGAACAAAAAGCTATCCGAGCTAGAAGAAAGCCTAAGGGATACCAAAACAAAAATAGAAGACATTGCATCTCAAAGCCCCTCACACACCGAAGCTCCATCCACTCCACCTCATTCCACCCCACCACCCATTGTAAATAACCCACAACCAGGGTCTGTTCTTGCATATCCAACCCTAGAAGGCTTGGACATGATGTTCAAGGCCTACCAGGCTCGTCTTCAAGAAGGGCCAACAACTGCAAACTTGGACAAGAGTTACCCGAGAGCAGATTTAGAGATTGAACGGATGAAAATGTGCATGAAAATGGTAGAACAAGCTCAAGCTATACTTGAGACTAGTCAAAAGTTCAATCAGACAAACTCTGTCAAACCGGATTTGCATTTCCAGGGCTTACTAGAAAGATTAGAGCAGTTGGTAAACAAACCACAAGTTTCTTTACCTCCAGAGGCTCAACCAGTTATTGAGAGAGGAAGCTCACCACCAATGGGAGCTTATGTTCCTAATTCCACGGATGCTAGAATACCTCCTTCAATTCAACAGTATTCTCAAGAGTTCTTGCGGGAAATACAAGAAGAGAAATGGGCCAAGGAGAAGGGTAACTCCCCTCCTATTCCTGAGATTGATGATCTTCATGATCAATTTCCCCAAGACATCTCGTCTATCTATGGAGATCAAGCAGAGCAACAAGAGGATGAGAGATTAGATTTTGAATCTAATTCTTTACAAGAGTTGCCTCATTTCACAGGCCCATGGGAATCTGAATCTCTCCAGATCAGAGCTCCCACAATATTGGTAAGAAATGAAGACTCAGTGATTCCAAGAAACACTGATGTTGTGAAGAATACTAAGGTTCAATGTCATCTCACTGTGGAAGAGCTGCTCAAAGCAAGACCTGAGCTCTAGAATCATGTGAAGGATCAGGTTCCAGAACTTGAATCCAATATGCCAAAAGTAGGCTCTAAGCAAAAAGTTCTAGAGATACCTCTTGACAAGATAGGAGACATGAGCGAAGGTGAAGAAGGTAACACTTATCTTCCGATCACCTATCAAGGTTACACAACCAAAGCAATTGTAGATTCGGGTGCTGGTGTTGCTATTGCGACCACCTCCTTGTGGAAGCGATGGGGCAAACCCACATTAAGACCAACAAGAATGAAGCTTCAAATGGCAGATGGTCATTTTGAAAGACCTCTAGGATTGCTCGAAGGGATAACTCTAACCACTTGTGGTGTAGAGTTTGAACATACATTTGCTATATGTGACTTTGAAAAAAATAATGTCTACGAGATGATCCTAGGAAGACCCTTCCTACGACAATTGCAAATAGTACAGGATTGGGGAACCAACTCCTTGTACTTACAGCACTTAGGGGTCACCACCAAGGTCAATCTGAAGGATTACACCTTCAGAGATGTACCACCCCTATAGTGGAATCCTATCCACAAAGCAAAAGAAGATTCAATCTCTGTGCATTCTGGAAGTTCACCTGATCCATCCTGGCTGCATGAAGATACTCACTTGTGGATGTGCAAGGTCGCGGAGGAAGAGGAAAAGCGTCTAAAAGCAAGAGAAGAAGGAACTTCCCCAGGAGATAGACCAATAAAAGACCCAGCCTATACACCGATGATATTTCCAGATGAGGAATTTGAGCCTCATGGTTGGGCAGAAATCTTAGCTACCATGGACATTGCAGTCAATGAAGAACAATGGACACCTCATTGTGATGAGGAGGGTTATGATATTTCAGTGTTCATGTGTCAGCCCCTGTTGGAAGAGTGTGATCCTAGTGAGTTCATAGAAGAAGAAGAGAATGACGATGATCTAGAATCCATTGTGATGGATACTTACTTTGACTCAGAGGAACACTATTTAGAAGACATAGGAGTGTTAACCCAAAAAGAAGAAGAACCCCTCACGAGTATTAAAACGATAAATTGAAAGGAAGGAAGTGAAGGAGGTCAAAAGAAAAAGAAAAGAAAAGCAGTGAAACAAGAAGAGGAAGAATCATTGTTTGAAGTACCAGAAAATTTCAAGAAATATGAAGTGGAAGACCAAAAAATTTTGGTACGGATGCCTAAGAGAGAGGCCATTATAGGAGAAGCATATGACAATAAAGAAAAGTCCAAAAAAATTGTAGTGACCATTGAAGGGAACGAAGAACGATGTACGTACATAGGAGATGACCTAAGTGCAAAAGAAGAAGCAGAGCTTGTAGCTCTATTAAGGGAATATAGGGATGTGTTCGCATGGCACTATAGAGACTTGAAAGGAGTAGATCCAAAGATTTGCTCTCATACGATTCCGATGACCGTTGATGCCAAGCCCACCAAACAAAAGCCCTACACATATAATGACAATTATGCAGCCAAAATAAAGGAGGAAATTGACAGGCTGATTGAAGCTGGATTCATCTATGAGATTGAGCACACTGAATGGGTGTCCCCCATTGTGGTGGTGCCCAAGAAGAATGGGAAATTGCGAGTGTGCATTAACCTTAAAAAAGTTAGTGCCGCTACAATCAGAGATAGTTATCCACTTCCAATCACCGAACATCTATTGGAGCGTGTTGCAGGCAAGGAAGTTTATAGCTTCCTTGATGGATTTTCAGGTTACAACCAAGTAGCCATTGCCCCCGAAGATCAACACAAAACGGCCTTTGCCACAGAATGGGGAATCTTTGCATTTCGTGTGATGCCATTTGGGCTCACCAATGCACCTGCAACATTCCAAAGGCTCATGTGTCATGTCTTCAAAGAGTTCTTGCGAAAGAGCTTAGAAGTATATGTGGATGATTTATGTGCTCATTCCCAAGAAAGAAGTTACCACATCCCTGAGCTCAGACAAATCTTCAACAAGTGTAGAGATTATCGAGTGTGTCTAAACCCAGAGAAGTGTGTGTTCATGGTACGACAAGGTAAGATCTTAGGTCACATTGTTTCTAAGAATGGAATTTCAACAGATGAAGACAAGGTAAGAGCGATAGCAGAGTTGCCAAGACCAAGAAATGTTAAAGAGGTACAAGCCTTTATGGGCCATTGTGGATATTACCGTAGGTTTATCCACATGTATACCATCATAGCTAAACCTCTTTATGGGTTGTTAACAAATTTTGAGTGGAACGAGGAATGCGAGAATTCCTTCAACGAGCTGAAAAGACGTTTGTGCACAGCACCAATATTGACTACTCCGGATTGGAGCAAACCCTTTCATGTCCATGTAGATGCCTCCAATCATGCAATAGGATGTGTGCTAGCACAACCCACAGGTGAAGGAAACCTAGATTTGCCGATAGCATATGCTAGTAGGCAATTAAATGCAGCTGAACGAAATTATACCACAACGGAGAGAGAAGGCTTAGGCATGGTATACGCTGTGAAAAAGTTTAGACACTATTTATTGGCCAATAAGTTCAAGTTTTTCACTGATCATCAAGCTTTACTATATTTGGTCAATAAACCTTGCAATACATGCCGCTTGGTGAGATGGTTCCTCTTACTAATGGAATACGACTTTGAAGTTGTTGTCAGGAAAGGTAGAACCCATCTTAGGGCAGACCATCTTTCTCGTATCACTTCAGGAGAGCCACCGCAAGGAGTGTCTGATGAATTGCCCGATGCTTATCTGTTCAATTTAGAAGTTGTTCCTAAATGGGCAAATAAGTTGGTACCAGTCCTAACCTTTGGGCCTGCAAATAAAAATGTGAAAACAAGCAAAGAAGAAATTGTAATATCACAAAAGTATCAAATATTGGCCGGAAGTATGTACAAGCAAGATACCGAGGGCGTATTAGCTTGTTGTGTCGAGGACGATGAACATACTAGTTGGTTGCAACAAGCCCATGAGGGATTGCTAGGAAATCACTACTCTAAACAACGAACATTGCAGAATCTAAAACGTTTAGGAGTGTATTGGCCTAGCATGGACAAAGAAATACAGGAGTGGATCCAGAATTGTCCAGTGTGCCAGAAGAGACCCCCAGTGGAGCATGCCACTCTTTATCATGTGTCATTAATCCCAGATTGGAGTGCTCCATTGGTTGAGTTCATGAGATCGGGAACATTACCCAATCAGGCTAGTCTTGCAAGAAAACGGAGCATGGAGCAAGAGGCTCAAGACTATGCCTTAGTAGGAGACAACCTATATCGAAGAGGCAAGGATGGTTACCTAAGACTGTGCGTTCATGAATCAGACTATTTGAAAGTCTTAGAAACTGCACACAGCGGTGCTGCAGGTGGACACTTTGGGCCTAACAGAGTAATTAAGACCATTCTATTCTCAGGACTTTGGTGGCCCACTCTTCATATGGATGCACATACTTATGTGAAGAAATGTGACACATGCCAACGTGCCCAATATCCGATAAGAAAAGACGAGATGCCTTTAAGGCCAATGATGGGAGGGCGCGCATTCTCGAAGTGGGGTATAGACTTTGTTGGTCCTATTAACCCCCCAGCTAAAAGCTCCCATGCGGAATACATTATTGTAGCCACTGATTACCTTACCAAATGGGTAGAAGTAAAAGCCACAACAAGGAATGATGCTCAAACAACGGCTAAGTTCTTATTCGAAAATGTGTTCACTAGATATGGGTTACCAATAGAGTTGGTTAGTGATAGAGGTACGCACTTCTTGAATGAGGTCATTGAAAATCTCCTTCAAGAATTCATGGTGGTACATAAGAAGTCTGCCCCCTATCACCCACAAGCCAATGGACAGGCCGAGAGCACGAATAAGATCCTATGTAATGTGTTGACAAAACTTGTAAATAATAAACGCTCTGATTGGGACAAACAACTTCATCATGCTGTTTGGGCATACCGAGTTGCCTACAAAACGGTACTCAATGCTACCCCATTTCAGATGGTCTTTGGACAGAATGTTGTGCTACCATTAGACTTCCTAATCCCTGCCTTGAAAGTAGCACAAGAGCATGAGTGGAATGGACATGAATTGTCCTCCAGGATCTTTGATCTAGAATGCTTAGGTGAGACGAGGCTACAAGCAGCCGCAGGCATCTATGCTGCAAAGAAAAGACAAAAGGCATACTTTGATGCCCATGTGAAGGACAAAGGGTTGAAAGAAGGAGATCTGGTGCTGGTTTATACGCTAAAACAACATGCCCGCAAATTGGAGAAACGAGGATATGGACCCATGATCATTAATAGACTCTCCACTAGCGGTGCAGTTCAATTGGCAACTTTAGAAGGTGATATCCTACCAAACTATATTAGTGGATGCCGAGTCAAGTTATATCAAGAACCTCTTACAGAGGAAATGCTCATGAGACTCAACACTGCTAAAAAGCGAAAAGAAGAGGAGTTAAGGGTAAGAGAAGAAGCACAAGTAGAGGCTAGAGAGCGCATCAGAAGAAATAAGCTACGGCGGCTAGGCCTAGATGTCAACACAAAAGCTCCAAAATATCACATGGACATGTGCCAAAAATCGGGCATATCTACTTCTCAAATAATTGATCGACGGCCCTTTGTGACTATAGAGGTAGGACAAGGAAAGAGTGTAAAGACTGTGAGAGCATTAGTTGACTCAGGTGCAGCAACTAGTGCAGTTCGACTTTCATACTGCCAGGACCTGCAATCGAACATCAAGCCCATAGAAGCCTATCTCATAGGTTTAGGAGGCATGGAAACCTGTTTGGGCGAGGTCGAACTTCCCATCTACCTTCAAGATGTTCGAATAAAAGTCAAAATGCTAGTGTGTCATGATGAGGACCTCACAGAGCCACTTGTCCTGGGTCAAGATTGGATTTACGACCATGCTGTCAACTTGAACCTAAGAAGTCAACTTCTTCATGTTTGGGCACATGAACAATGCATTACATTAGAATTGGAGAATTGCATGGCCACTGACCAAGACACCACACGCTCTCTTCTTTCCTCTACGGCTAATCTTCTCGAACAAGATGTTGTAAATGTCAAAAGATCTATGATCCAGACAGACACAATCATGGAAGGACAGTCGCAAAGGCAAGAAGAACCTTCTTCTTTTTCAAAGAGTAAAGCATCCACATTAGTCCAACCTCAGAAGCAAACAAAACAGTGCAAGATAGCCAGTCTATCAAATAGACAAAGAGCCTTCAAGAAGAAAGAAGTTATGGGCATGAAGCAGATCTGGGTAAAGAAAGGAGTGCAACCATCGATGTTGCCTCAAAGATTCCCACCCAACCAGATCGACCATGAAAAAAGAAGAACCAAGCACCTATGACAGGCTCAAGCACGACGAATCCAACAAATTTGGGTACCGAAGCTATCAAAGAAGGCCGACCACAATCATGTACAAATTTGGGTGCCTAAAAAATTAGCTACAGCTCAACACGGGCGATTACAGATGTGGGTTCCCAAGAAGCTCTTACATACACAACGGCCTATGCTCCCCACCATGCAAAAGGTCTCAACAAAGAAGCCAAGGAAAGCAAAGGGTAAGAACAAAACACAAAGAACAAACGAAGATAAACTCAACCATTCTGCAAAAGTAAGCAGGCAATCATCAAGGATATGGGTTTGGAAGCCAAAAGCACCAACAACAACCACAGAACCAAAAGGCCAACCACACGGGATACCAAAGTTTGGAAAGCATCCAAAGATGAAGTGGCCTGAGGTGATCTCTACAGTACCAAACCCTATTCCAAAATGGGTTCCAATCCGGAGGATTACATCATTTCGAGATCCAATAGACACCTCCAATCAAAGAATTCATCAAGTATGCAAGTAACATCAAAAGCCTCGACCAGCAGCAACCATGTGCCTTTGGCATAACCCAGTCGTTTGCACCATTCAGGTCATGCATTTCCAAAGTATGCATCAAGATAGGGCCACCTTACATGGCCGTGCATAGACACAATTGAGAAATCCCAGGCACATGAGACACAATTTTCACATGCAAAATATGTTATTGATACTAACCTCTTTCTTCTTGTTTGATGCCATCACGTGAAACAAAAAAAAAAAAAGGGGGCAAAGAAGAGGACTGTGCTTGAAAATGCTCTTCAGCGAACTTTCAGCAAGGACATCCATCAACAAAAAGGACAAGCCGATGGTCAAACACCATGATGGAACTACAACACGAAGAGATGAAGATCAATGGACCCTTCACCATGGTAAGATGTGTATGCTTCACCAACACTATAACCATGATCGATTAGGAAACCTCTTCGTCAGCATACCCTTGAGCACTTAGCTCAAGACCCAATCTCTTGCACCATACTTCTTGCCATGCATTTTCCAAGTACGCATACGTAGGGCCACATTACAAGGCCTTGCACAAGGCACATATTTTGTTCAACCCACGCACTAAAGCACTTAGCCATCATCCATTATGGGTTACAAGTACTTGGCATGAAAACTATGAAAGCCATCTTTGGAAGAATCAGCGGACATCACGGTGACCACTACAAGAACAAGCGAGCCATCCACCACTAAGAGTTGCTCATAATCAACATTGAACACCTCCTTTGAGCAACTAGTAGTTTTGGAAAACTCACAAATGCACCATCCAGATGGAATACAAGGCAGAAGTACGTACAAAGGGACTACAAACTGCAAGAGATAACAGTGGCAAAGTGAAGAACCAGACAAACGACCAGGATACATTGGGAAGAGGGATCACCCCTGTTGGACGCAAAGGACGCTACCTCTCAACGTACTACATGGAACGACCACTATGTCACATAATCCTAGTAGGAGATGGTTGAACCACGCCTTAAGAGAGAGGATTAGGAAGTAATCCTCAACCATGGCTTTTGGGGCAAGTGGTTAGCCCATCGCACTCCTAACTGGGAGGTTGTGAGTTCAATTCCCAACATTGGTATCAGAGCCTAGTTGAGAAATTGGGCGAGACGGAGGTTCGCGCCTCATTCGTGGGCACTTGGAAAAAGCGCTTATCTGTGGTGAGTGTGAAACTGGCCTTGGATGAAGGGGCATGGGCATTTGGGCACCCATGGAGGGTGGGATAGGTCCAAATTTGGTCCATGTGCTCGAGTTTGAGGTTGGTGGAAGCACTCATGCATGGAAAGTGGGTCCAAGAGTTAGAAGGGTCCACAAGTGAGCATTGAGGACAATGCTCAGTCTAAGGGGGCAGGAATGTCACATAATCCTAGTAGGAGATGGTTGAACCACGCCTTAAGAGAGAAGATTAGGAAGTAATCCTCAACCATGTCTTTTGGGGCAAGTGGTTAGCCCATCGCACTCCTAACTGGGAGGTTGTGAGTTCAATTCCCAACACACTACAACAAGGGTCTGTCAGGGATGACAGACTCAAGAGGGGGGGGAGTGTTGAAGCTCAAGATCAAGGACAAAGAATGGAAGTGCATCAAGGAAGTGGACACACAAGAAGAAGGAGCAAGTAGAGAGCTCCAAGAAGCACCTGTCAAATTTTCAGAAGAAATCCCTACAAAAATAGTGATTTTTATCACTAAAAACCATTGTAAATACCATTTTCCATTTTTGTAACTCCATTTTGTTCAAGCCGAGGAGTCCTCGAGCTTGAGGAGTATTAGAACTACCATCCTACCAATTTTCATAATTTTTAGACTCCGTTTGAGCCCCCAAATAAGCCCTGGAACCTATTTTTTAACTAGGCCGGACACTAGGTCTGGACAGGGCCAAAACCACTCAAAAACTATAAAAAGGGCTGGAGAGCTCATTTTTGAGGTTAGCTTGTTGTAGATTTCAGCTTTGCAAGAGATCTCTTGTATAATCAAAGATCTTCCATTGTTCCACTCCTTGCTCTTACTTTGTGCGCGTGTGTGTGTATGTGTGTGCATGCTTGTGTGCTTTCACTCACGCACTTGTGCCATCACTTGCTCACGGTCTTCATACCGGTCCTCACGTCTCCACGGATTGACATTTATGAGGTGTATCTCCTCACGTTGGTACTCACCATTGTGCTAGAGTGACACACACATACACATACACACACCATACACACATATACACACACATACACACACACATATATGCATACACACACATAGAGAGACATACACACATATACACATACATGCATACATAATGCATATGCATATGCATACAATGTACATACATACTTACATGCATACATAATGCACATGCATAGATACATACACACACATAGACACATACACACATACACACATATGTTGGTGTAATTCAAGCCTTAACACTTGGCTTGGATATCAACCTTGAAGACTCAACATAAAGCTTGGATCTTGGAAGCCTAGCTTGGGTTAATTCATGAAGATATCACTTGAAGAATGAGCCATAGGAACTCATGCTTATGTGTTCTAACTTTTTACTCATTGTAAAAGTCATTGTGACTTGGCATGTACATGTAATCATACCTACTTGATTAAGTCGTGGAAAATTTGATTGATTGAGTGGGTGAATGATTGAGAGAATATCTCATTCACTTTTAGGTACAAGATTCTAGGATATTTGAATTAAAGTTCAAATTCAAATTCTCACTCAAACCATATATATGTGAAGGAAAAAGTCGCGGGTATTACACACTCTTCCCGAGGCATTTATGAGTAAATCTTTGAGTGTGTGAGTGCTACACCATAGCCTACACATCTGAGTACCATTGAGCATCACATTCTATGCCAATGGGAATGTACAATCAATAGAATTAATACATAGCATTACATTCATAATCTCTGGTTTCTCTGAGTGACTATCTTCAACTCTGTCAACTTCAACAAGGCATATCTCAAGATCTACTGAACCAAATTGGATGATTCAAAGTGCATTGGATTCAGCTCAAAGTCTACTATACACTTACAAAATTTCAAGGCCATTGGATCAACCATTACAGAGAAATCCCAATCGAGGTGCTCACTGGTCTGTGACTGTAAGTCTCCTAAAAAATCGGGGGTGTACCTTATTTTGCTAAAGTGATTTCTCTGAGTATAGTTTATCATTTCCTTTCATTCCACTTGCAAATGAGAGCTTACTAAGCTAATAGAATATCCCTAGAAGGAATTTTGCTAATTGTAACTACACTGGTCACACTGAGCATAACACTGAGCAGGTGTCAATACCAAAATAACAAGTTTTTCAGGATTTTGAAGTCACAAGTAGTCTGTTTTGATCTAATCATTACTCAACTCATTTCCAAAGTACATATAGCATATTGTGGTGTCATTTGGAAGCTCAAGGAGTCTAATAAGCATATCTGGAGTCAAAGGAGGGCAGGTGTGAAGCAGGTTTTGCAGCATCAACTCATTTCTTGAGTGCATCCAATCATCACTCCCAACAACATACACACACATAAACACATACATACTCATAGATACACACATATACACATAGATACACACACACACATACACACACATATACACACACATACACACATAATGATGCATACACACACATACACATGCATACACACATACAGACACATATACACACACATACACACACATATATGCATACACACACATAGAGAGACATACACACACATACACATACATGGATACATACGCATACATAATGCATATGCATATGCATACACAATGCATATGCATATGCATACATACATACTTACATGCATACATAATGCACATGCTTACATACACATACATAATGCATACACACACATATGCATACATAATGCATACACACACATACACACATATGCATAGATAATGCATATACATATGCATACATACATACTTACATGCATACATAATGCACATGCTTACATACACATACATAATGCATACACACACATATGCATACATACATGCATACACATACACACATACACACACATAAACACATACACACTCATAGATGCATAGCGATACATACACATAGACACATACACATACACACACACACAAACATACACACATAGACACATACACACATGATGATGCATACACACACATACCTATGCATACACACACATATGCATACATACATGCATACACATACACATACACACACATAGATACATACATACATACACATAAACACATACACACTCATAGACACACACACATACACATAGACACACACACACATACACACATAATGATGCATACACACACATACACATGCATACACACACATATGCATACATACATGCATACACATACACACATAGACACATACACACACATAGATACATACATACACATAAACACATACACACTCATAGACACACACACATACACATAGACACACACACACATATACACACACACAAACACACATAGACACATACGCACATAATGATGCATACACATACATACACATGCATACACAAATACAAACACATGTACACACACACACATACACACATACACACATATATGCATACACACACATATATATGCATACATACACATAGAGAGACATACACACACATAGAGAGACATACTCACACATACACATACATGCATATATATACATACATAATGCATATGCATATGCATACATACATACATACATGCATACATGCATACATACACATACATGATGCATACACACACATGCATACATAATGCATACACACACATACACACATACACATACACACACATACACACACACATATATGCATACACACACACACACATAGAGAGACATGCACACATATACACATACATGCATACATAATGCATATGCATATGCATACAATGTACATACATACTTACATGCATACATAATGCACATGCATAGATACATACACACACATAGACACATACACACATAGACACATACACACACATAAACACATACATACTCATAGATACACACATATACACATAGACACACACACACATACACACACATATACACACACATACACACACATACACACATAATGATGCATACACACACATACACATGCATACACACATACAGACACATATACACACACATACACACACATATATGCATACACACACATAGAGACACACATACACATACATGCATACATATGCATACATAATGCATATGCATATGCATACATACATACTTACATGCATACATAATGCACATGCTTACATACACATACATAATGCATACACACACATATGCATACATAATGCATACACACACATATACACATATGCATACATAATGCATATGCATATGCATACATACATACTTACATGCATACATAATGTACATGCTTACATACACATACATAATGCATACACACACATATGCATACATAATGCATACACACACATACACACATATACATACATACATGCATACACATACACACAGACACATACACACAGACACATACACACACATAGACACATACACACACATAAACACATACACACTCATAGATGCATAGCGACACATACACATAGACACATAGAAATACACACACACACAAACATACACACATAGACACATACACACATAATGATGCATACACACACATACATATGCATACACACACATATGCATACATACATGCATACACATACACACATAGACACATACACACACATAGATACATACATACACATAAACACATACACACTCATAGACACACACACATACACATAGACATACACACACACATACACATAGGCATACACACACACATATACACACACAAATACACACATAGACACATACACACATAATGATGCATACACACACATATGCATACATACATGCATACACATACACACACATAGATACATACATACACATAAACACATACACACTCATACACATAGACACACACACACACACACATATACACACACACAAACAAACATAGACACATACACACATAATGATGCATACACACACATACACATGCATACACACATACAAACACATGTACACACACACATATATGCATACACACACATATATGCATACACACACATAGAGAGACATACTCACACATACACATACATGCATATATATACATACATAATGCATATGCATACATACATACATACACATACATGATGCATACACACACATGCATACATAATGCATACACACACATATGCATACATACATGCATACACATACACACATACACACATACACACACATAGACACATACACACACATAAACACATACACACTCATAGATGCACACACACATACACACACACATATACACACACATACACACATAGACACATACACACATAATGATGCATACACAAACATGCACATGCATGCACACATACACACACACACACACACACGCACATACATACACACACACATGCATACATACACATACTTAATGCATACACACATACATATGTACACGTATATATATTGATTTCTAACCATTTTGTTTTATATGTTAGGTATTATGGATCCCAGTAGAGAGAGAAATGTGAAACTCATTCTCATAAAAAGTCTTATGAGAGCAAGAGTTTTGTCTGATACTCTAGGGACCATAATGCATGATTACTCAGAGATGTCTGATGAGGAGCTGGACTATACGCTCCAGATGCTTACCCAACGATCAGACGAGGGCTCTTCTGCGGCTCCACATGCAAGAAGAGAGCTATGTGCTCATAGGTATGTTTTTTTTTCATAAACTTTTTTAATATATTATAACACATATGTTTATTTATTTTTATCTATCTAATTTCAGGATACCTATACCACCTCCTGCACATGATAGCAGAGCAGAGTTGCCTATGAGGACATGCATAGGCACGTTAGGACTAGATTGCGATATAGAGCGAGAGGGGAACATTGTGTACATAGGGAATGGATTGGAGTTCAAGAGAAGGATGCAGGCACTATGCGACTCTTACCTGCGCTTTGTCCACTTACCGTGGAAGTAAGTAAAAATTTTACATATAAATTGAAATAAATATCTTATGTTTTATTTACATTATGTATTTTTTTTTGTACTGAGCATGATGAGAGGGATAAAAAATAAGTACTTAGTTCACTTGAGATAGAGTTTGGGAGAGGATGGTCGCTTAACTGGTGTTTAAAAGAGATGCGGACACTTATGGCTCATCGTCGTGATAATGCACGGTATGCAAAGCTTTTATGTATATATATGTGGATATGAGTATGTGTGTTTATGCATGTATGTATGTATATGAGAGAGAGAGCGAGAGAAAAGAGTGAGACTAGAGGTATAAATACACGCATACACACACATATACATCATACATGCACATTTACACACATATACATATACATGCACATTTATACATACACACACATACATGCACATTTTTACACACACATACACATGCATGCAGTTACATACATATAATGAATACACATAGACACATACACATACTCACATACACGTACACATACTCACATACACATACACATGCATAATCATATGTAGACACACATAGACTCATATGTTCATATTTACATGCATATATACATATACACATGCATATATACACACACAACACATGCATATGCACATATAGATACACATACATACACAACACATGCATATGCATAAATAAATAAATAAATAAATAAATCCTATTTCAAGAATCCTAAATTGAAAACACTAATTTCGATATTAGGGTTTTAAAACCCCTAATTTAAAAACTCTAATTCAACCTTTTAGCCATATGTTTGAAGTATATGTACTTATTGCATCTATTCCTCCGACGTCCTACTAGAGAGATGTCTCTCCTCCCAACCTTATGCCTCTATATATAGCTACTCGAATCAACGAGGATCATAATATATATAAAGATATATACACATCATGTAGATAGGATACATAAACATAAAATGGAGTAGATATATTATGCATCACACATACATGCCTAAATGCACACATAAATATATATATACATACTAACATATTTACATGTACATATTTACACATAGACATATATACATATATATATGTACACATCACATATACATGCCTACATGCACACATAAACATATATATACATGCATACATATTTACATGTACATATTTACACATAGACACATATACATATATACATGTACACAATTATAAACACGTGCATATATTACATGAATACATGAATATTTTACATAAATGCATATGCATATATACACATATGCATATTTAACACATGTATACATATATCACACACATGCAAACACATACATATACATGAAATACATATACATGCATGCTAACATATGTATACATATAATACACATGAATACACACACATATGCATACATACATGATAAAAATTTGCTCCTCGAAGATAAAGCTATATATAAAATAATTAGGCATACCCCCGAGCTTCATGTTCTAACTTAGAAGAACATGATTTCATCTCTCTAGTAGGATTCATCGTTATTCAAGTTAATAAAAAAATCTATTATTTGATATCCATTCAGAAGCTTCAAGTTATTGATCGATAACTAGAGTAGAATTTACTATCTAATCTGCTCATATGTTTTCATTATTGCCATCATTTTGGTAAGACATCAATATAGTCTCATCTTCATTATCCTTATTGATTTCATTTATTTCTTCTATTATTAAATCTATGTTCTCATGAATCACATCATCTATTGATGGATTAATATCTATTTCTGGTAATTCCTCTTCCTCATCGGTAGAATCAACATGTAGAGAATTATCCTCTTCATCAAAAAGATTAGTATCATTATCACGTATAATGATTCTAATTTATATTTCAGATGTTGATGTATCAGTATCTGATGTTGAATCATCAAGAGGACTTTCTTCGATCTCTCTAACAATAAACTGTTCAAACAATGACCTACCTCTAGGTTGCACATGAATGACTTGCCACCAAGGATGAGCATCTGGGTTTTTTATAAAAAAATGCTTGTTCAATATGCCTAGGAAGAATATATGGTCCTTTAGTAGATCACATTACCTTGGAAGAATCAATTGCCCAAAACCCAGATAATTCCTTTCTTAATGTGGAATTACTACCTTTATACTCCGCTCGAAACCAGTCAACCTTCAAAATGACATATCAAAATATATAACAACAAAAACCCATTATTAGGTGCTTAAAAAAATAACTAACTCTATAAAAAATTATAAACTTTTTTCTACCTGCTTGAATGTATGAAATGAAATTTCGTAGATACCAACAATAGTTGCTACGTAACCAAGTTCGCTATCTATAAGGTTCATGTCTTGAGCTAGCACGTGATAGTTGCTTGAAAGAAGCAATAATACTAGAATCCTCTGTTTTATGTAAAGAATCAATGGCTTTGATTCTAATATGTTGTCCAAACGCCCACATATTAGTGAACATTCGAGCCTGCAAAATAAATTCAATTAGTAAATAGAAACTAAAATACATATATGAAAAAAATAAAAGATTTTTTTAATAAAATTACCTTTCGTTCACAACCTATCATTAACTCTCTTTGGTCATCTGAGATTTCTTCATATTTGCATTGGCGTGTTGCAAACGACTATATAGCCAATCTGTGAAAGAAGATATATATGTAATCTCATTATTATCGAGATTACGTCTAAATCTTTTGTTTTTTTGCCTTTTACTTCGGAGATTTTGAAGTTCCTCGTACTCGCTAAGGAATGCTTGCATGCATTTGCTATTATATGCTACAAAAGTAGAAACATCATTTTTTTCTTGAAATGTAAATAAGAATGGAACCCCCTTACCTGATAATACCTCATTTGTTATTTTTGAAGAAGACTCGTTGGTCCATGCACGTGGAGCTTCTTCATGAACTCTTTCAAGGTACTCACTAACGTAATACATGCACTCTTCAAGCATCCAACCCTTTGCCATGGATCCTTCTGGTTTCGCTCTTTGTCACACATAACCTTTTAATACTCCCATAAATCGCTCGACCCAAACATCCATCGAGTGTTGACAACACCTGCAATCTCTATTTCATCTACAAGATGGACTAATAAATGAACCTGAATATCAAAAAATGAAGTAGGAAGTTCTTTCTCCATCAAACATAGTAGCTCTTTGCATTCACATTTTTTTTGTGGGATCGAGTTTTTGTCAATCTCTTTGGATGTAATCCACCTATACTTTTTAGTAATTTTTTACATTTAATTTATGTATTTTTTTTCTTGAATAAACACGCTGCTGCAAAGAAGAGAGTGGAGTCGGGCCACACATCGCACCTAGGCCAAATGGGCCATAATGGTTTTGTAGCTACATTTGTAAGTATATGTATTATTGTGAGAATATTTTTTATTTTAGTTAAAATGCAAGCAACTAATGTTTTTTATTTGTTTCATTGCAGCGGAAGGATTATGGCCGATATCTTACGAAAGATGAGATCGAGTATGCTACACATTTTGGATATCGGCGTTTGAGCGAGTATATGCAAGATCATCCTGATGCCTTTGTGAGTATTTTTAAAATTTATATAATTATTTTATTTTTATGAATGGTTTAATTGTTTTATTTATTTATGATTGTTATATGTAATATAGGAGTATTATGGAGAGACAAATATGGATGAGGTGGAGACAAAGACACAGGAGGGACGATCTCGATCGTCATAGGGTGATCATGACGATGAGGATGAGGAAGATCAGGATGATCATGATATTACTGATGATGATGATGATCATGATGATGATGATTAGGATTTTAGTTGATTATGACATTGGATTATATGTATTTACATTGATATATATATATTTTTTTTCTTTTTATCTATATATTTTTCATTTCAGTTATGTTTTGAATTATGTGTATGGTATTAAGTAATGAAGAGTTTTGTTCTATTGATTGTTATTATTGTTTATAATATTAAGCATGTGTTTTAATACTTTAATTATATAATTCATTCATATGTATGTACCTAAGTGCATATGTATGTAGTGTTTATGTATGTATGTGCATGTGTATGTGTGTGTATATGTATGTATGTGCATGTGCATGTGCATGTGTAAGTGTATATGTGTGTATGAGTACATGCATGTGCATGTGTATGCGTGTGTATATGTATGTGCATGTATATGTGTAACTCTATGTGTATATGTGTGTATGTGCATGTATATGTGTATATGTAGGTATGTGCATGTGTGTGTGCATGTGTATATGTGTTTTAATACTTTAATTATATAATATGTGTGTACCTAAGTGTATATGTATGTGTGTGTATATGTATGTATGTGCATGTGTATGTGTGTGTATATGTATGTATGTGCATGTGCATGTATAAGTGTATATGTGTGTATGAGTATGTGCATGTGCATGTGTAAGTGTGTGTATATGTATAACTCTATGTGTATATGTGTGTATGTGCATGTATATGTGTATATGTAGGTATGTGCATGTGTGTGTGCATGTGTATATGTGTTTTAATACTTTAATTATATAATTCATTCATATGTGTGTACCTAAGTGTATATGTATGTGTGTGTATATGTATATGTATGTATCTACACGTGTATGTGTGTGTATATGTATGTATGTGCATGTGCATGTGTAAGTGTATATGTGTGTATGAGTATGTGCATGTGCATGTAAGTGTATATGTGTGTATGAGTATGTGCATGTGCATGTGTATATGTGTGTATATGTATGTGCATGTATATGTGTAACTCTATGTGTATATGTGTGTATGTGCATGTATATGTTGTATATGTAGGTATGTGCATGTGTGTGTGTGCATATATCGAATGAAAATAACACAACTCAAATGATATACAAAGAATAGAAATTGTACTTACAATTAGCCATACTTTTTGAATAACCTGCAATAAAGAGAGAGAGAGAGAGAGAGAATTCAAAGAGAAAAAGATGTAGAAAGAGAGAAACAGAGACAGAGGGAGACAATAAGAGAGAGCTTAGGCAAAACAACAATTCTGCATATACTTGCTTCAGCTCGTAAGCGCAGCGCAATTGCGAACGTTGGAGAGCTCTTCGATCGGATGCGTGAAAATGCCAATCAAAGAGCCTCCAACATTTTAATTTTTGTCCATCAACAGACCTTCGTGTAAATGATGCTACCTGCCATCGCATAAGCGACATTTTTTCAGCGTCGCATATGCGATGCCACTATCGTCGCATATGCGACGTAAAAAAGCATTGCTTATGCGACGCTATTTAAAAGCGTCATGTTAGTGACGCTGTATGGGAGCGTCGTAGCCCCGTCGCACCACAAGTCGCAAAAAACGTCGTTGGCTTCGTCGTTTAATCGACGGTCCACGCGTGATGCTAAGTACGATGCATGTTGCAATTTTATAGCGACGCAATTCTATCACCTTAACCGTCGCTATACGCCTGTATTCCTTGTAGTGTCTCTCCAGTCTCAAGCTTTACGCTTCTAGATCTCTCCCCTCTGCCACTCTTGTCACGAGACACACACACAGACAGAGAGAGAGAGAGTCAATAAGCACACATCTCTGTAGCAAGACGAGAGCAAAAAATTGTCTTGCCTTAGCATGCACATGCAATTAGACTTCCGGGCCGTAGGCCATTGGAGGAAGAATTCATCTGCACAAGATTCTTGGCACCTTCTATGTAGGACTTGTGACAGAGAGCATTAAATCTGAATACTTTTGGTACTTCTTTTTGGTATGAGCTCTTAATCAATTTTGGCATCGTCTACTTTTGACATCATCCATGATGTCAATCTCCAACAACCTACATGACTCAATGAATTGAATGGATTGAATTGCTTGATTGAAATAAAAAAGACAGCCACTCATTCGCATGAGATATTATCTATTTTGCTCATAGATTGTTCTCTCCATCAGATAATAAGGCTTTTTTCTTGCATAAAATCAAAATTGTATAAGTGCGCTCACTATCTCCACATGTTATACATCACCTCTTTGCCTTTGTTAAATTTTCATGGGTCCATGGGTGATTCAAAATAATCATATTTTTTGGTGACTCCCTTGTTTATATTCACTACTCACACATGAGGCAATTTAACCATCCTTGACAAAAGCGAGGTCTTATTGGGCCTCAAGAACTCACAGAGTTTTAATTCTAGGTCATTTAGCACTCAAAGATCCTTTTGAACTATTGTTTTGGCATATCAATACTCACTTCAAGGATACCAATTTTTAACAAAACTTTGTATTCTTCAAAGGTTCACTTTACAAGGGTGCCTCATCTCTCTCAAAGGACTTTTGGCACTAAGTTCCCAACTTTGTACCATCAAGCACATAAATAAAGAGGATATTGTGTATGTGTGTGTGTATTTCTTGGGAGGCTACTCTAAGCCCCCAAGTGTGACTTTCTCTATGTGCAACAGGCTATTCTAGGGCCCCCTCTCCAAAGTGTCTACTTCATTGTTGGTGTAAGTGTAGGGCTAATTATAGGCCCCCCCATCCCTACCCCAACTCAATTTTGTGAAAAAAAAAATTGCAAGTGTGGTAACTTTGTCTCAAGGCAATAATGTCAATGATTTCAAACACCAGATCCTCCAGTCAATTATATTTACCCTCCTTCACACCAATATTCATGCCAAAAGGTGAAAGGCTAAATGGCACAAATTGCAACCTACGGAAGGATACAATTAGGGCCTATCTCTATACAAACATGTTGTACCAGTTCATTGAAGGTACAAAATGAGAGCCCGATAAGGAAATCGATCTAGGAGCTTGGAATATATGGAATGTAAAAGACAAGCGAGCATTATGCCAACTTCTCCTCGCATGTGATGAATTGACAAAGGGTCACATCATTGCATGTAAGACTTCAAAAGAAGCTTGGGATACTCTAGCAAATCTCTATGAGGATCAAACCCCTTCTAAGATTTATACTCTCGAAGTCGAGTTTCACAATTTCACTATATGTCCACAAGACACTATCACAAAAGTGATAGCCCAATTTCAAGATTATCAATGCAAGTTAGCACTTTGTGGATGACAAATTTCCCGTGAAGACATGGCTATAAGATTGCTTAACAAGCTTCCTAGATCATATGAAACGTTCATGACTACTCTCTACAACAGAGGCCAAGCACTCACTTGGGAAGAAGTTATAAGATTGTTGCTTCTCCATGATTCTAGACAAAAGACCCAAGCTACCCAAGAAAGAACCATGAAGGCTAAAGCCACCCCACAAGAATAATGTACAAAAAGGAGATCAAGAATCAAAGGACAAAGGCAAGAAGGAGTTCACTTGCAATTTTTGTGCTTCAAGAAGAAGAACAAGGATAAGTCTAAGTTTACTTCAAGGACCAAACATCACTCTCACTACACAAGTGAAGATCTCTTTCTCACAATTGAACACAAGGAATTTTTCACCTCTACTCCCAAGAAACAATGGATTTTTGATAGTGGGTCTTCATCACATATGTGCCATGACAAAGATGATTTTCATGATTTTGAAGAGCATAAAGATCAAGTGTATCTTGGAGACAACAAGTGCATTGAAATTCAAGGAAAAGGAAAAGTTCATGTCACTAACTCACAAGGTGAGACCAAGTCACTCAAAGATGTTCTTTATGTACCAAGCCTTTGTAAGAACCTTCTCTCAGTGAAGGCCATTACAAAGTGCAACATGGCAGTGAAATTCGATCACAACAAAGTTCAAGTCATTGATCATGAATCCAATGAAGTGATAGCTCAAGGCTTTGAAGACAAAGGTCTCTACAAGATTTCATGTTTTATGGCCAAAGATTCAAGTCTCAGCTTGTGGCATTGCAGATTTGGACATACCTCTTCCTTAGCTAAGATCTCTTCCAATCATCTTGTCAAGGGTTTACTCAGGATTGCACAAGTGGAATTGAATTGCCAAGCATATGCCAAGCAAACAACTGGTCCTTTGCCTATAGAAGCATACATTTTTGCATCTAAACCCTTATCATTAGTCCATGCTAATATTTACGGACCTTGAAAGAACTTGCAAAAGCTCGTAGGAGGTAGAAAAGTGAGTTGCGAAGAGACGAAGTTTGGTCTAGCCAACCTGCACAAGACTAGCCTTGACCTTATGGAGACTCAAATAGACCTTAGATGCATGCAATAAGTGAAATAAAGTGCACTATGTACTTTAGAGCATCAAGGAGAAAGATTCAATGAAAAATAAATAGGTTTACACATTGGCTAGCTCAAAAAAACTTATTACCTTTGGATGAGACAATGAACTTCAAATGCTCATAGCAACCATCGTGATTACAATTAGAAAAAATCCTTTTGGAGGCATCATACACATAGGATTGATTGTATAGAATGCACAAGAGTACAAGAAATAAGAAAAACATCCTTTTGGAATGAATGAGACACTCAATAGTGCTACCTCCTATTTTTCAGGAATGCATAGAGATAGACCCTGAGATAGAAAGACTAAGATTTCTCCCAAATTACTAAACCAAATGGTTTGAAAATTTAAAGACATAAACTAGACAGTAATAGTTCAAATGGGTCCTCTTGCATCCAATTTGAAGCTCTGTAGAGAGAGCAGTAGCCTCTACAAGCTTACTATTGTTAAAGAAGATGATGCAAAAAAATGAAGGAGCAAGATCATGATGGCCACAAGTGTATGTATATTGCTTCCATGTAATGTACAAGTGATTTGAAGTGTTTATAAATACTCTTGAAGTTCTCCAATTGAATTCAAATGAATGTGGGATTAGTTGTTGGAGGGAATCAATTCACTTTCCTACAATCTAGGAAAAGTGAAGATCTAATTTGATCTAATTTTAGGTGATTGATTGATTGCAAATCAACCACCACAAATTCATCAAATGTGGGCTCTCTTTTTATCCTTTTACATGTGTAAATCTCTAGGCTTTTACAATGGTAAAAGATCCATGAAAAATCTTTTAAAAGATACAATAAATGAGCATAAGTAAAAGACCGCTTCAATGGATATTCTTTCGATGTAATCCAAGTGATAGCTTTTGATGTAGATCAAATCCACCTCAAGCATAGTGTAAGCTTGATGTTCCAATAGCTCCCCCTCAAGCTAAATTATGTCTGAGTCTTCATTCTCAAATAGGTTGAATACCTGCCATAGCTTTGAATCTACAAAGCTTTATTTCATCAAGTGCCTTCATCATCATATACGTTACTTGCTTTTCAGTTGGAACAAAAAAAATGTCAATCTCCTTTGCCATGAGCTTCTCCCTGATGAAGTGGTAATGAACCTCTATGTGTTTGGTGTCTTGCATGGAAAATAGGATTTGTTGCTAGATGCATGGAACTTACATTATCTCCAAATCTGTCAGGTTTGGAACTCACAAGTCCCAAATCTGTATACAATGCTTTTAACCATATTGCCTCTTGAGTTGCTATGGTCAAACCTTTGTACTCTACTTCAATTGAGGATAAAGCAACTGTTGGTTGCTTCTTAGAACTCCATGACACTAGCTTTGAACTTGCAAATGCTAAGTAACCATAAGTACTTCTTCTATCATCCTAAGCTCTTGCCCAATCTGCATCTGAATAGATTTTGATATCCGAATTGAAGAGTAAGGATAGAACCTTTGAGATACTTAAGTACTCTCTTAGCTGCATCCATGTGTGGTCTTCTTGGAGAGTGCATGAATTGGTTTAGCCCTTTTATGCTATATGAGATGTCTGCTCTTGTATGAGTAGCACATATCAAGCTACCTACCAAGCTTTGATATTCTTTAATGTCTTCAATTTTCTCACCTTCATAAACTTTAAGTTTATTATTCATCTCCAAAGGTGTACCTGTAGGTTTCGTATTCTCCATTTTGAACTTAAGAACTAAATCTTGAATGTATTTCCTAAGAGTCAAATACATTCCTTCATCTGTGTATTTCACATACCACTACAAGGAATACAGGTGCATAGCGACGGTGAATGCAACACAATTTCATTACTATATAATTGCATCAAGCATCACAATGAGCATCGAGCGCACGACATCAGTTAAATGATGAATCATTTGATGTTCGTATCAACATGTAGAGAAACGTGTATTGCCACGGTAGCATTAAGCGTCGCTAAAGTGGCAAAGTAAAAAAATGTCGCATAAGCGATACTATGTGTGTCGCATAAATGACATTAAAAAGCATCGCTTATGTGATGGAATTTTAACAGAGATATATGATGGTTTAGCATCACTTATATGATGGTTTTTTTACCAAAAAAAAACGTTGGAAGCTCTTTGATTCGCATCTACATGCATCTGATCGAAGAGCTGTCCAATGTTCACAATTGCATTACGCTTATGAGCTTAAACAATCGCTTGCTAAATTGTTCTTTTGTCTAGTCTCTATCTTATTGTCTCTCTTTCTCTCTGTTTCTCTCTTTTCTACCTCTTTCTCTTTGAATTATCTCTCTTTCTCTTTCTCTTTTGATCTCTCTCTCTCTCTCTCCATTGTAGGTTATTCAAGAAGTTAACCAAGCAAAAAATATGGCTAAATATTGTAAGTATAATTTCCACTCTTTGTATATCATTTGAATTGTTTTATTTTCATTAATTAACATACTCACACTTCTTCATATGCACATATACACTTATACATGAAGATGCACATTCACACATATACACATGCACATACACACATACATATACACACATACATATGCACATACAGTTACACATACACATGCATACACATGCATATGCACAAACATTTCTACAAACACTTAAAATGACTTGCATGTATGCATTATTGCATATACACATACACATACACACATTAACACATACTTAAATACATGTATATGCACATTCACATACATGCACATTCACATTCGTGCGCATACACATGGATGCAAATGGAAATGCATGCACATGCACATGCATGTTTCATACATATACACATGCATATACATACACTTGTATATGTTTATACACATACACATACATATGCACATGCATACATATACACACACATACACATATATAGGCACACACATATGCACATAGACACACATATACACATGCACATACATACATATACATGCACATACACACGTATACACATACACTTACACATATACATGCACATACATACATATACACACACATACACATGCACATACACATATACACTTACACATGCACATGCACATACATGCATATACACATATACATACATATACACACACATACACACATATACATGCACATATGTACACACACATACACACATACACACACATACACATGCACATACATACATATACACACATATACATGCACATACACACATATACACATACACTTACATATATGCATGCACATACATACATACATATACACATACACATGTAGTGCACATACACATACATACACACATACACTTACACATGCACATGCACATGCACATACATGCCTATACACACATACATGCACATATGCACCATGATGGCCCATTTGGCCTAAGTGTGATGTGTGAGCCAACTTAATTCTCTTCTTTGCAGCAGCCTGTTTATTTAATACAAAAAAATACATAAATTAAATGAAAAAAAGAACATATGAGAATTATAAATATAAACTATTAATTTGTATACTGTCCTCGAAGGAAATGACTCTTGAAGATGTAGCTGTCTACGGAAAAACTGCCATATCTCAGGTGGTATGTTAGGTCTCCTCTTTATTTTTTCCACCATACAACATCTCTTGTTATTTTAATCTCAAATAGAAAAAAAGAAACAAAATACATACACACACATATAGCACGCACATACACTTATACATACATACATACATACTAAATACATGGACACATACACATACTCACATATATATAGTATATATATATATATATATATATACTATATATATATAGTGTATATATATATATATAGTATATACTCATTTATATTTATACCATATAAGTATTCATGTATATATTTACTGTATATATATTTATATTTATATATACTGTATACTTACTGTATATATAATTATATACATATTTATAGTACTATATATATATTTATATATACTGATTTATTTATATATATTAATTAATATATATAGTATATATAGTATATATATATATATATATATATATATATATATATATATATAATATGCACACATAAACATACACACATACATACATACACACATAGACACATATTCACACGCACACACATACATGCATACATCCATACAAAATACATGCACACATAAACATATATACATACACACATACACTTATACATACATACATACATACATACATACATACACACACATACACATCCACATACCCACACACACATTCATGCAAACATATACACATACATATATGCATATATATACACATATACATACATACATAAACACACATACATGTATCCACATATATACATACACACATACACATGCATGCATATACACACATTCATAAAAAATACATGCATATATCCCACAAGAATGTGTATTTGCGTATAGGTGAATATGTGTGTATGTGTAAATGTGTATGTGCATGTATGTAAATAATCAGATTATTAATATCTAACACCATAATTTGTAGATTCTAATCAATTAGACAGAACTCCACCACTGTCTCCCAATCGTGGAAGGACTATATACTGTAAGTATATCAAACTTTTAACTTTAAATATATTTGATAGATACATATCTGATATATTTTTTTTATTATTATAATCAGATTTTGATCAATCAGAGGGCACTCCGGGCCACCTCCTACCCATGCAAGGACTTCACATGTGTGCTGCGATAGGAATTATGATGGATTTTACTATCAAGAGCATATTATATGTTGGTGTAAGTTTTGCTATGGCACGTATCAAATGGTCTTTTGTGCGTGCATCACCACCTGGTCAACGTGACAATGCTTGGGTATGCATTATTTCTATATATTAATGTCATTATTTTATTTTAAAACCATATAAAAAATCAATGTATTGATGATATATAGGAATATTTGCTCGATGATGATGATGATGATGATGATGATAATTCTCATACTCATAATGCTAATATACCTAGTACACATCATGGACTTGATGTTCATCAATTCCAAGGAGAGGTTTCTAAAAATCCTCTACCTCCTAGTTTAGAGACTGCAATGGATAGAGATTATCCATTGCGAGCTTCTGATTGTTCTCTAGTACACACATATGATAAAAGAAGATATGGAGGATGGAATAGAGGACCACTTCCTTTAGATGGAGAGGTTTTTAACTTTTGGGGTAATTGCTATATGATTGCTCCATCCACTATTACTAGTGTTGGTCATGGTCTCTTTATTGTAGAGGATTTGTATGTGCCTCCGGACTCTAAAGTCACTCTTATGTCATTTTGTGGTCCTATGTATGGATGGGGACATTGGCATTGACTTGCACGTTATGTTCAAAGCATGAGTACTTATGGAATATGCTTGAATGGAGCGTCCCTTACAAGTAGAGGGATTTTACATGCAGAAAATGAGAGATTATATATTGATGGAAGACCTTATAGGCATGGAAATATAGTAGGTTTAATAAATAGTAGTCAATGGTTATATAATAGTTCGACTAATTGCACATTTGAGGAGCGTGAAAATAGTCATGAATCACCATACATGAGTAAAGATGTAGCAAGATACATAGTTGTCAATGCTATTACTTCATTACATGCTAGTGATGAATTATTAGTGAATTATGGATGGCATAGACCTCCAAGAGTACCTTTTAGCTAGAGAGAAAATGAAAACTTTCTATCCACCTATCGTTTGTTGCATTGAAAAACTCTAATTTCAATCTCTATTCAAAATAAGTTACATATTTAACTTTATGTTTAAAAGTTATTTATCATTCATTTATGGAATACTAATTATTTTTATTTATGCGTGTAGATTCCAATGTATGATGTTGATGATATTCAACCACACCATTCAGAGTTTCTAGTAAGACCTTGTTTATGAGACGTTTCTATGAGGAGGCTATGCAAAAGTGATCCTATGGAATATGCAAGGTTGAAAGACCTATATTCAAAAGAAGATAAAGTACAAGATTTGTACGACAATGATGAAGATGATGGCATGGTAGATTTTATTGAGGATTGGTATCAAAATGATAGTGAGAGCATTGATATTTCTAAAAATGACACCTACACATACATACATACACATACATACATACACATACATACATACAGACATACACATACATACATACATACATACACATACATATATGCATATATATACATACATACATACATATACACACATACATAACATAAACACACATACATATACATACACATACACATACACATACACATACATATATGTATATGCATGCACATGCATATACATATCCGCATACACATATAGATAAGCATACACATATACAGACACATATGCATACATACACACACACACACACACACACACACATATATATATATATATATATATATATATATATATATATATATATATATATATATATATATATATATATATATATATATATATATATATATATGTATATGTGTGTGTGTGTGTGTGTGTTTATCTAATTATTTTTATTAATATGACTTTTTTTCATGAACTTACGGGTTATTATGTGAAAATCTTTTACCAAGTCATAATATTCTTCCTACCTCACTATTGATATATTTTGATAGTGATGTGTGTGAACACACTAGGACCTCCGAGGCACTTTTTTCCCTCTTTAGGATGTTTTTTCCCTCGGCTTGTATATACACCTATAGCCCTAATGGGTTACTTATCTTTGTACATTCTAGTGGTAATACATTCAGTATTGTGTGTTGTGCTCCAAGCTTCTTCTTCTTCCTTGTGTTGTTCACGTGCTTTTGTAGACCTCAAACTCCAAGAGTTGGTATCAGAGTAGGTCACCGCTTCATCTAGGACATCATCAACACCTCTCTGATCACAGTGTCAAAATCACACAAAATTGGTGTGCATACTTGGGGTGATTTGCATATCTAAATTGCTTCGCTTTATGGTGTCAAAATTGCGATCTAAGCTCGTTTTGGCCTCCGAACGCACTATCACAGAGCTTGTGTAAGCTATTTTGTCTTTTTGTGCCAAAGATATATACAATTTTTGGTTGACCATTATAAGCATCTTGAAGTCTGCTATAGGTTTAGCAGAACTCATGAGGGTAGTTCTGTTCAACTTTTCAAATACAATCATTTTTCTGCATCAAGGTATTTTAATCAGTGACCATGGCTAAAAGCAGTGATGTATTTCGTATGTTGGTTGTTGAGGATAAGTTGGATGGTACAAATTACCCATTGTGGTCTTACATGATGTGTCATGTATTAGTCGCAGAAGGAGTGTGGAATATTTTGTAGAGTGTTGAAAAACGTCCTATTACACCTGCAAATACAGGTACTGAAGTTGATGAAGACAATGTTGAAGATGATGATATTCTTCATGTTCCTATTTGTGCTATAGTTTTTGCTGCACAAGCACATGCATTGATAGCCTTGTTTGTCAAACATGCCATTATTCCTCACATTCACTCTTGCAGAACAACTAAGGCTGCTCGGATACACTTACCACATTGTACCAGGCTAGGAATGAGGCTCGTGTTGCTTACCTCTGAAAAACAATTGGAGAGTGACCCTATGAATGAAGATGATTCTATGGATAGTTTTCTGACAAAGATCAAGGATTTGAAGGAACATTTGATTTTTGCTGATGAAGTCCATCCTGGTAGTTCACTTGTGCAGACTGTTCTGAATGGTCTTCCCAACTCATATTAGAGTTTTGCTTCTACTCTTTGTTTGATTATGTAAGGCAATCCAAATGCTTTAACATTTGAAGAGTTAGTTTCTATTCTACTGCAAAAAGATCAGTCTAGGCAGAACATGTCCATTATGTGTTGCAGATCAAGCTTTCTTGGCTAGTCAGAAGGGCAAAGGTAAATGGAGCTCATCTACTAGTAAGCAAAAATCTGCAAAAGTTGCACATTCGAAGAAGGAAGATAAAGATGAGAAGAAATCAGAAAAGCAGAAATTGTTTTGCAGATACTAAAAAACAAATGTTCCTGTCATTAAGAGCTATCCAAAACTAGTTGCTAAAGAGACAAAGAAGAAAGAGGTTGGAATGGTTATTGTAGAGGCCTCTACACCGAAAACAGAGTCTGCTAATCTTGTGCAGAATGAAGAATGGGTGTTTACTACTATTTCCAGTTTTGGCCCATCTTCTCATGAGTAGTGTATGTCTGCAGTAGACTCAGATGTTTGATATTTTGATAGTGGGGCAACCAAACATATTACCTCGTAGTGTAGTTTCTTCACTTCACTCGAGCTTGCCCCTACAGGGAATGCTATCACATGCGCCAACAACTCTCTTATCCTATCATGGGAGTTGGTAAGATCATTCTAACTACTACTGATGGTAGTTTCATATGTTAGATGCTTTATTTGTGCCAGGGATCAAGAAAAATATGTTATTAGTTTCAGCTTTAGCCAAGATTGGCTTGGTTATGAAATTTGATGATGACAGATGTACAATTTATGATCTATCAAATAGTGACATCATTATTGCTTTTGGCATTTTATGTCGTAGGCTGTATAAGATCATAGACTATGAGAAATCTGTGAATGATTCAACATGTGCAGTACATGATTCTCAGGCTATGTCAAATGCAAAGCTTTGGCATGCACGCTTTGGTCATTTGAATTTTGCTAGTTTGATATGCTTGCAGAAATATGAAATGGTGTCCTCTTTGCCAAACTTGAGGCACCCGGTAAACATAACTGTGAAGGCTGTATTTTGGGAAAAATGTGGTGTTCATCCTTCCCAAAAGATGGTTCAATTCGAGCTACTCAGAAATTGCATCTTGTACATAGTGATGTCTGTGACAAACACCATCTTTTGGAAACTATCTTTACTTTGTGACTTTCATTGATGATTTTCCAGGAATACATGGTTATATCCATTGAAAGCAAAGTCCGAAGTGTTTATGTGCTTCAAACAGTTTCTGGTTTTGGCTAAAAATCTGTCAGCATGTAAAATGGGCACCCTCCATTCAGATTGAGGGGGGAATATATGTCTTCTAACTTTAATGCATTTCTGACTGAACGTGGGATTAAACATCAGTGTACACTGCCGTATACACCTCAACAGAATGGAGTTGTTGAAAGGAAGAACAAGTCACTCATGGAGATGGCGAGGTCTATGGTCAAGAGTCCGGCTTTACCATAGTTTCTGGCTTGAGGTTGTTATGTGTGCAACATATGTACTTAACAGGTTTCCCACCAAAGCACTGCAATCTTTCTCCATATGAGGCTTGGCATGGTCGCAAGCCATGTATTGCTCATCTACATGTTTTTGGTTGTCTGGCATATGCATTAGTGCCTGAACAACATCACAAGAAATTGGATCATAAAGTAGTAAAATGTATTTTTGTTGGGTATAGTTATGAAAGCAAAGGCTATCGCCTATATCATCCACAGACTAAACACATTTTGGTAAGTCGTGATGTTGTTTTTATGGAAGATGCTATTCAACCTTTACTTTCATGTATGAAGGAGATAGTCTAGTGCTGGTCCTAGTGAGGCAACTTCTCAACCTTTACATGTTTCATGTAATGATGCAGATCATTCCATTTCTAATGCAGATTTGCATGATGCACTTGTTGATGAGAGAGTTGATAGTGAGGAGGCAAAAACTATACCAAAATGGCTAGTGAAAACTTTGCATGATAGCAAATTAGATGCACCTCTCTCATATCGTACTTGTTCAGGCTCTCTAGTGCCTCTTTTGCATCATATTGCTATGCTATGACTGCATCTAGTCTCTATGATGAAACTAAGGCTATTTTGTTTGATTAGGCATAAAATTTTGAACATTGGATGGCTGCAATGCAATCTGAATATGATGTTATCATGAAAAATGGTACCTGGTCTTTATGTGACTTGCTTCCTAGCAAGAAGGCCATTGGCACTAAGTGAGTAGGCTATGCTTGTTGCAAAGGGTTATGCACAAGAAAGAGGCATTGATTTTGATGAAACCTTTGCTCCTACATGCCGAATGACTATTGTTCGTAGCATATGTGCACTTGCAGCTCATCATGGTTGGAATGTACATCAATTGGACATTAAAACTACATTTCTAAATGGTCGGTATGTCATCTTCTTGATCCTATGCATATATTCAAGAATATTGGTTATTCATTATGGTAGCATCTTCTTGGATTAAAAGTCACCATAGCATCAAGGAATGATTTGAAGGACCAAAACTCAAAAACAAAGTTATGGCTAGTCGATATGTCATCTTCTTGATCTTGTGCATATATTCAAGCATATTGGTTATTCATTATGGCAGCATCTTCTTGGATTAACAGACACCATAGCATCAAGAATGATTTGAAGGACCAAAACTCAAAAACAAAGTTATGGTCAGTTTTTTATAGACATCGACAAGAAACGAATTATGCACATGCTCCTTGGGTACTTATGACAAAAGAGATGTAGACTATCAACAATAGTATTCACTTGATTCATACTCCTACAGGATATGGAGCATCTTTCTAGAACATGTTTACTATGGTTGATAAGAGCTTATCTAGGTTAAAGACCCATGATTGACATAACTTTTTGAAGCACATTTTACCTTTGGTTATCAATGGATGTACAACAAAAGGAGTACGAGATGTGATTTATCATTTTGGGTCGCTTATAAGGTAAGTATGATACTTTTATATTTAATATATATGACTATTTGATATCTTTTATCTTTGAATTAATTTCTTTATAATTTTTTAATGATGTGTATAGGTGGATTACATCAAAAGATTGATAAAAACTCGATCACACAAAAGAAACATGAATGCAAGGAGCTACTATGTTTGATGAAGAAAGATCTTCCTACTTCATTTTTTGATATTCAGGTTCATTTATTAGTCCATCTTGTGGACGAAATAGAGGTTGAAGGTGTTGTCAACACTCAATGGATGTTTTGGGTCGAACAATTTACGAGAATATGAATGGTTATGTGTGGCAAAAAGCGAAACTAGAAGGATCCATGGAAAAGGGTTGGATGCTTGAGTGCATGTACTATGTTAGTGAGTACCATGAAAGAGTTCATGAAGAAGCTCCACGTGCATGGACCAACGAGTCTTCTTCAAAAATAATAGACAAGGTATTATCAGGTAAAGGAGTTCCATTTTGATTTAAATTATAAGAAAAAAATGATGTTTCTACTTTTGTAGCATATAATAGCGAATGCATGCAAGCATTCATTAGCGAGTACGACCAAGAACTTCAAAATCTCTAAAGTAAAAGACGGAGAACCAAAAGATACAGACTAATCTCAATAATAATGAGATTACAAATATATCTTCTTTCACAGATTGGCTATATTATCATTTGCAATGAGCCAATGCAAATAATGAAGAAATCTCAGATGAGCAGAGAGAGTTAATGATAGGTTGTAAACAAAAGGTAATTTTAATAATATTTTATTTTTTACATATATGTATATTAGTTTATCTTTACTAAATTAATTTCTTTTGTAGGTTCAAATGTTCACTAATATGTGGGATTTTGGATAGCATATTAGAATCAAAGCTATTGATTCTTTATGTAAAACAGAGGATTCTAGCATTGTTGCTTCTTTCAAGCATCTATCACGTGCTAGCTCAAAAGACACGAACCTTATAGATGGAAAATTTGGTTATGTGGGAATTGTTGTTGGTATTTAGAAAATATCACTTCACATATTCAAACGGGTAAAAAAATATGATAGAGTTTATTATGTTTTTAAGCACCTAATAATGGTTTCTTGTCTTTATTATTTTTGATAGGTCATTTTGAAGGTTGACTGGTTTTGAGCTGAGTACAAAGGTAGTAATTCCAAAAGTGAAGATCTAGTTTGATCTACTTTTAAGTGATTGATTGATTGATTGCAACTCAACCACTTACAAATTCGTGGAACTTGGTATCTCATTTTATCCTTTTACATGTGTAAAGCTCTAGGATTTTACAATGGTAAAAGATCTGTGGAAAATCTTTTTAAAAAATACAATAAATGAGCATAGGTAAGAGAATGCTTCAATGGATATTCTTTCGATGTAATCCAAGCTATAGCTTTTGATGTAGATCAAATCCACCTCAAGCATAGTGTAAGCTTGATGTTCCAAAAAACCTATGCATACACCTTCTCTTAGTGGGTCAATCTACATGTTCTTGATACTAGATGACTTCACTAGATATACTTGGGTTTATTTGCTCAAGCATAAAGAGGATGCCCATTTCAAGTTCAAGGAGTGGACTCAAACAATTCAAGAAGACTTTCCAAGTTCTTTGGGACTTTTACAGGTTCATCGAGAGCACTAAAGGGCATCCAGAGCATGAGCATATTGCAAGCTTGAGAACGGCGTTCTTGAGCACTCAAGAGCAAGGGATAAGCAACTTAAGGTTGGATCATTCTCAACCCCCTCTATCAATTACTACCTTAGCCTAAGTACAGATAGAGGTTTTGATTAATTAGGGTGATGTTAAGCATGATCAAGTTCCATAACCCTAATTACTCAAGTGCAAGCATAAATATGCTACATTTGCAAAAAACCCTAAAGTAAAAGAACTTAAATCAAGCGATTAAACTCAAGTACAATAAAACTCAAGTGTTCCTTGCGATGGAAATTGGTTGGACAAGAAGTGACATCCTAAAGAAATTAAAAAGAACAAGGAACTAATACAAAAGAACTCTACAACGAGGTTGTATAGGGAAAAATTGGGATATCAGACAAGGTTTATGAACCTTAGGTCAAGAAGATATTTAGGACGAGATAGACAAAGCCTCAAATCTTATGAAGTTGGTATCAATCATATAGCTAGGTCTTGGGCCCAGCAATTGATTGATTACTCATATGCTCTAAGTGTGAAGAGAGATGGTGGATGCAATCCAAAGATGAGTAGGTGCCGCTACAACCAGCTTCACACCAGCCAACTGAGACTTCAGAGTTGATTAGTAGACCCTTTGAGCTTCCTAAATCCACCAAAATATCAGCCAAGTACTTTGGAACATGTATCCCAAAAGTTTAAGTCAAGACAGGCTAGTTGCGAAATGACTAGCTCCCAAAACTTGCTATTTTTGGACATACACCTGCTGGAAAAAATGAACAGTGCTCTCAACCTGGAAGGAATTAGAAAAATTCATTTTGGGCATAGCAAATAGACTTAGCAAGCTTCCTATTCCAAGTTAAAACACTTCAAATGATGGACTGAGCACTGAGAACAAGTTTCATCAAGTTCTCGAACATTCCCACAATTCTCGGGGCTCTGCAGAGATAGACCAGTAAGCAGTAAAATGCAGATATCTCCAAACGTATAAATCCAATGACCTTGAAAATTTATAAGTAGAAACTAGACAGTGAGAGCTATCCAACGCACTTTAAAACACTGAAAAATGTTCAGTAAAACTCGAGATATGACCTTCTGAAGTTACTGCTCTGAGTGAGTATAGCAGAGAACAAAACAGAGAGGTAGATGATAATAAATGTATAGATTCACATATGATTACAACCACATTGGCAATGAATCTTTGCACAATGGGAGTAGAATGATAGAGCTATGGAGTAAGCTCTTCAATCTCTACAAAATGACATGAAGTGGTCACGTACAAGGCTTGCTAATCGCCTCTTCCTTCTTGCTCCTTTTATAGCAATTCTTGGAGGGAGTTTTGAATTCGAATTCGAATGGCTCCACCTAAAAGTGATCCCCAAAGTTAGGAGAGATTCCCTCAGCTCAAAAATTCGTGATTTTGGTAGTTGGAGCCACGAATTTGCTTTTACATCATGGATGAGGTAAGCCATCCTTTTACTTTTTTCTTTTTCCATTTACAAGAGATAAAATGTACTCTTTTACAAGAGGTGTTCACATGACTACTCATGTGACTTACAAATGAGGATAATATCAAGCATATCAAGCATGTAGGCTTGGGCAAAATGCACCAACAGCTCCCCCTCAAGCCTAACATGCTTGGCCTCCAAATAAGTCTTCAATTGTCCTTGATTTTCTGCAAACCAATCATCAACTTGAATCTACTTAATTTCGTACCATCAAGAGCTTTCGTCAACATGTCTGCACATTGCATATCTGTAGAGACATAGGATAGTTGAATATCCTTGCTCATTAGCTTCTCCCTTACATAATGGTAGTGGACTTCAATATGCTTGGTTCTAGCATGGTATACCGGATTAGCTGCTAGATGTAGTGAGCTTGTGTTGTCACCAAAAATGTGAGGTGTTGAAGAATGAAGTCCAAGATCTGTGTACAAAGATTTTAACCACATGATTTCTTGAGTTGCATTAGCCAAACCTCTATATTCTGCTTCAGTAGAAGATAATGCCACGGTTGGTTGCTTCTTCGATGACCAAGAAATGATTTTTGAACCTGCAAATGATATATACCCTGATGTGCTTCTTCTATCATCTTTAGATCCGGCCCAATCTGCATCTGAGTAGACCTTTAGCTCAATATCTGAAGTATATGAATAAAACAAACCTTCATTCATGGTCCCCTTTAGGTACTTGAGGACTCGCTTGGCCGCTTCCATATGTGGTCTTCTCGGCTTATGCATAAACTGACTCAATATGCTAACACTATAGCATATATCCACCCTTGTGAGTGTTGCATAGTTCAAACTTCCAACCAAGCTTTGATAGCTTGTGATGTCTTCAATTGGCTCTCCTTCATAAGCACTAAGCTTATGATTTTGCTCCATAGGTGTACCTGCACACTTGGTATTTTCCATCTTGAACTTGACGAGCATGTCATGGACATACTTCCTTTGTGTGATGTATATACCTGAATCTGTGTAGATCAACTCCAATCCAAGAAAATAAGTGAGTGGTCCGAGGTCACTTATTTTGAACTCCTCCTTCATTTGACTCTTTACCTGTTTGATTCCTTCAAGATCATTGCCTGTGATAATAATATCATCAACATACACACATAAATAGATCACTTCAGATCCATTCCTCTTTATGAACAAAGAGGTATCCGCCTTGCTAGCTTTGAATCCTTGGTCCTGCAAATAAGTAACCAATCTGAAATTCCAAGCTCTTGGAGCTTGCTTCAATCCATACAAAGCTTTCTTTAGTTTGCATACATAGTTAGGATGATGTGCATCCTCATATCCAGGAGGTTGTGCCATATACACTTCCTCAGAAATCCATCCATTCAAGAAAGCATTCTTTACATCAAGTTGATAAAGATTCCAATTTCTAGATGCAGCAAGACTAATGAGAACCCTAATTGTAGGCATTTTTGCAACAGGAGAGAAAGTCTCCTCATAATCAATACCATGGGTTTGAGCAATTGTATATCCATCGAGATCCGATTATCTTCATAGATGGCTTGTTAGGTACAAGCTCCCAAGTGTCATTCTCCTTCAAGGCTTCCATTTCTTCATCCATTGCATCTCTCCAAGCTTTCTTGCTTTGTGCTTCTTCAAATGTGGTAGGTTCTTCATTGGTTGAATCCTTTGCAATGTAGATTGAGTGCTTGGTGACCAAAGAAGTATCATAACCAAACCTCTCTGGTTTCTTCTTCTCCCTCGAAGACCTTCTAAGTGGTTGATGTGAGCTCTCGGGTCCATATGTAGCATCCTGCATCTTTGCTTTACCTTTGTTCTTCCATAGCTTTAGTCTTTCCAAGTCTTCTAGGTCAATCTCTGAATCACTTTCTTCAATCTGCTTTGGCTCCTTTGGTTGAAGTGATGGAAAATCTTCATCCAAGTCATATGGCAGCTTCACTTTCCTGTCATCATCAAACCATGATTTGTTTTCATCAAAAATTACATCTCTACTCACAGAAAATCCTTTATTGGTTGGATTGTACAATCTATATCCTTTTTGGTTTTGATCATAACCAATGAATACACACTTCTCTGCCTTGGGATCCAATTTCCCTCTTACTTGAGAAGGAATGTGAGCATAGGCTAAGCATCCAAAGATTTTACAATGCTCTAGACTAGGTCTTCTTCCATTCCACACTTCATATGGAGTGGTTCCATCTAGTGACTTAGATGGAAGTCTATTTATGAGATATGTGGCTGTCGACACAGCCTCTTCCCATAGGTAGTTCGACAATCCCTTTTCATTGAGCATGGACCTTGCAGCTTCGACAATAGCTCTATTCCTCCTCTCTGCTACACCATTGAGTTCGGGTGTATACCTTGTAGTGACTTCCCTTTTAATGCCTCTTTCATGCAAGAAGGCATCAAATTCAGAAGAGAAGTATTCTCCTCCACCATCTGATCTGAGTCTTTTCAAAGTCCTACCTGTTTGATTTTCAACAAGAGCAATATACTTCTTAAAGCAATTAAACACTTCATCTTTGTGCTTCATGAAAAACAGAATGGTCCACCTGCTACAATCATCTATGAAAGACACATAATATCTTGAGCCTGATATAGATGGCTCCTTACTTGGACCCCACACATCCGTGTGCACTAGATCCAAAGGATTTTGATACATATATCCTTTCTTATTGAAAGGTTGTCTATGAGCCTTGCCGAGTTGACAAGCTTCACACTTATAAATCATGTGTTGCCTTGTGATATTAGGCAAACCAAGTACACTTTGGTCCCTGCAAATCTGTTTGAGTGTCCTCTCACCAATGTGAGCAAGCCTTTTGTGCCATATCTCCAACTCTGTTAGAGTTTGAGATCCATAGCTAAACAAAGCTATGTTCTTTGTATCTTCCACTTCAAAAGTGAAAAGCCTTCCTGTCTTTTCTCCTTTGGCAATCCTTCGAAAGCCTTGCCTTGGGTCTTCAACATATGCTCCAAATCGATTGAATCTAACCTGCAATCCTTTTTCAACAATCTGTCCAACACTTATTAAATTTTTGGTAATTGTAGGGACATACAAGACTTTGCTTAAGAGGTTCATATTCCCATCTGATGTCTTCACATTACCTATCTTCTCCACTGAGTGCTTTGTGTCATCTCCTGTCAAGCATGTTATGAGGATCTTCCAAATCAGAAAGTAAAGCCACATTTCCTGCTACATGGTTCGAGCATCCCGAATCAATGTAAAATATGTGATCAGCATCCTTACCCTTCTTCGTTGATAGATTCATAATCAATAATGAATCTTCTTGACTTTGGTCCTCTGCATAGTTATTGTAATCTCTTCTTCCTCTATGGCCACTTTGATAGTTGTTGTTGTTGTAATTGTTGTTGTAGTAATTGTTGTTGTAGCCTCCATTGTACCTGCCTCTATTTGATCCATAGCCACCTCTATTGAATCCTCTTCCTCTTGAGTTCCTCGGGTTCCTGAAACATTCTTCAGTAGTATGGTTAGATAAGCCACATATGTTGCAAGGTTGAGATGATTGGAATCTCCCCCTGCCTTGCTTTCCACCTCTGCCTCTTCCTCTAGCTCTTCCTCTACCTGAAAAGTTTGCTTGGAAAGAGCTTCCTTCATCTTCATTCTTCCTATTCTTTGACTTGTCCTTGACCTTAGCTTTATCAGAATATAAGGCAGAAGTTTGATTACCTCTTGAGGACTCACCACCTTTGCTAATCTTTGCTTCATGAGTGAAGAGTTGGCCCATGAGTGTGTTGAGGTCGGGTACATGCATATCCATGTATAAATCCATGGCTGTTGTGAATGACTCCCACTTGTCGTCTGCTTTGATTCCATTCATGATTTGTCTTATGATTTGCTCCTCTTCAATTACCTCTCCAATGCTTCCAAGTTGGTCGGAAATCTCCTTCATCTTTGTGACATAATCAGTCACATTTTGCTTCGGGCTTTTCTTCATTGTTGTGAACTCCATCCACAATTGGTTCTTCCTTGCTCGAGTGTTGGAAGAGAAGAAAGAAGCAAGTGCATTCCAGGTTTCTCTTGATGTCTTGCATCCCTTGACATGAGGTAAAAGAAAATCAGAGATTGAGTTTAGAATATAGGACCTTGCAAGTGCATCCTTCGAACACCAATTCGAAAGTCCTTCCACTTCTTCATGTGATGGTTGCCCTTTGTTCCTCATGGTTGGCATTGCTTCATCTCCGGATATGAATCCATATAGATTCCTCCCTTGAAGGTAAGCCTCCATCCTTAGAGACCATGCCGGATAGTTGTTTCGATCCAATTTGTCAATTGTTGATGGAAATCCATCTCCCATGTTGCTTGACTATGCTCTGATACCATTGTGAAGAGAGATGGTGGATGCAATCCAAAGATGAGTAGGTGCCGCTACAACCAGCTTCACACCAGCCAACTGAGACTTCAGAGTTGATTAGTAGACCCTTTGAGCTTCCTAAATCCACCAAAATATCAGCCAAGTACTTTGGAACATGTATCCCAAAAGTTTAAGTCAAGACAGGCTAGTTGCGAAATGACTAGCTCCCAAAACTTGCTATTTTTGGACATACACCTGCTGGAAAAAATGAACAGTGCTCTCAACCTGGAAGGAATTAGAAAAATTCCTTTTGGGCATAGCAAATAGACTTAGCAAGCTTCCTATTCCAAGTTAAAACACTTCAAATGATGGACTGAGCACTGAGAACAAGTTTCATCAAGTTCTGGAACATTCCCACAATTCTCGGGGCTCTGTAGAGATAGACCAGTAAGCAGTAAAATGCAGATATCTCCAAAAGTATAAATCCAATGACCTTGAAAATTTATAAGTAAAAACTAGACAGTGAGAGCTATCCAACGCACTTTAAAACACTGAAAAATGTTCAGTAAAACTCGAGATATGACCTTCTGAAGTTACTGCTCTGAGTGAGTATAGCAGAGAACAAAACAGAGAGGTAGATGATAATAAATGTATAGATTCACATATGATTACAACCACATTGGCAATGAATCTTTGCACAATGGGAGTAGAATGATAGAGCTATGGAGTAAGCTCTTCAATCTCTACAAAATGACATGAAGTGGTCACGTACAAGGCTTGCTAATCGCCTCTTCCTTCTTGCTCCTTTTATAGCAATTCTTGGAGGGAGTTTTGAATTCGAATTCGAATGGCTCCACCTAAAAGTGATCCCCAAAGTTAGGAGAGATTCCCTCAGCTCAAAAATTCGTGATTTTGGTAGTTGGAGCCACGAATTTGCTTTTACATCATGGATGAGGTAAGCCATCCTTTTACTTTTTTCTTTTTCCATTTACAAGAGATAAAATGTACTCTTTTACAAGAGGTGTTCACATGACTACTCATGTGACTTACAAATGAGGATAATATCAAGCATATCAAGCATGTAGGCTTGGGCAAAATGCACCAACACTAAGTTCAGAAACGAGTGATTCTGAGATGTCATATAACATGGAGAGACCCGTAGGCAGCTCAACAGTGGCATACCTAGAAAAGCCAAAAGGTCCTTACAAGACTCAATTGGAATATATCAGGACCAACCATCTAGGTGCTCGCATCTATGAGGATGGCCTGAGAAGATCTGTTGTCCAGATTAAAAATCCAAACAAACCCATTGGACTAGAACATCCAGTAGTCGATTTTGAAACTGGTGCATACATAGATAAAGAAGGAACAATGTATGTGGTCACCATCCACCCAGATAGGACAGACGAGTTTGGCAACGTGATCTCAGCGGTTGAAATAGATGACAAAGAGCAAGGGAACTTAGGAAGAGAGCCCAAAACCCCTCGAGGAAAATCCACCCTGACTAGAATAATCACTCTAAAGTGATTCCCCGAGACAACAAGAGCATATATCTACTCCTAAACTGAGAGATGGATGAGGCTTTTTGGAGGTATAAACTTGACCATCCTAATGAAGTGGGAGCACTCACCATCTATGAATTTAAAGATCCTGATAGCCCAGGCAAAGTGACCTATTT
Organism: Ceratopteris richardii; assembly: GCA_020310875.1. Taxonomy (NCBI): domain Eukaryota; kingdom Viridiplantae; phylum Streptophyta; class Polypodiopsida; order Polypodiales; family Pteridaceae; genus Ceratopteris; species Ceratopteris richardii. The sequence goes on from CM035420.1 coordinate 135,140,069, forward strand.
AGAAATACTTCAGAGAGAGTCTTTGTGGTCTCAAAGCATGGTAGGCATGCCTACACTTGGAAGGGTGAATTTATTTTTCCCCAACCAAGATCCAATGTCTCTTATGGTCATCAAGGAGTTGGAACATCTCAAGCTCATGGAACCTAAAGGGACAGGAGTAGAGATAGACCCGAGGTAAGCTTTGCTAACCCAATATGAAGAGAACAAACGAGAATTGAGACGGATAGAATGGAAAACAAGAGACCTAGAGACCCAAGGAATCAAATAAATGCAGAGGAATTCCCTTTGCCAAGGCCTACAAAACACACTAGGACCCTAAGACCCACACAACTCGTCAAGTCTATGAACAATTATTTTGATGGTACAGGAGACCCATATGATCATGTGGCTGAATTTAGGCAAGTATTGAGAGTTGAGAAAGTTGATGACATGTTCACACAATACAATGCATTTGGTCTAACCCTCAAGAACATAGCCCTTACATGGTTTCAACCACTACATGAGAGACAATTCAAGAATATAGACCAACTTCTATAAGCCTTCATCACAAAATTTTCTAAGAGTGGCATAAGACACAACACTTCCTCATTTGATTCATAGCTTTAAACAAACACCTCAAGAGACATTCAGACTTGCAGGAAGAAGATGTAGGCAATACCTAGAGAGATGCCCAGTGCCAAAGTTAACGACTCCAGACAAACAAGTGGCTTTATTCATAAATGGATTGTTAAGTACGAAATTGAGATCATATGTGTACATGAAGGACCCTAGAACCATTGAAGAGTGTGTGCGCATGTGCATAGACATCAAGGATAATCTAGGGGAGGAATTGGAGCTTTCAAAAGTCTATAAACATTTAGATAGATCAACTAACCTCACTTCCAAACAATCCACATCTATTGAGGAACTTGTAGAGAAGGTAGAACGTAGCATAGGGGCATGAGTGGACAGGTCACAAACTCTCTTCAAGGATCTTTGATATGGAATGCTTAGGTGAAACACGATTGCGAGCAGTAGTAGGGATTTATGCGGCAAAGAAAAGACAAAAGGGATACTTTGATGCACACATCAAAGATAAAGGATTGAAAGAAGGTGACTTAGTCTTGGTGTACATAGTAAAACAACAAGCATGGAAGTTGGAGAAGCATGGCTATGGACCCATGATTATTAATAGAATATCAACAAGTGGAGCCATCCAATTAGCCACTCTAGAAGGCGACATCCTGCCTAATTACATTGGTGGATGCAAAGTGAAATTGTATCAAGAGCCCCTCACATAAGAGATGCTAAATTGACTCAATACTACTAAGAAACATAAAGAAGACGAAATATGAATTTGAGAAGAAGCACAGGTAGAAGCCTTAGAACGCATTCGGCGAATGAAATTGAGAAGACAGGGTAGAGACGAGATCCTTAAACTCCTTCAAAACCTATAAGCACCTAGATAATAAATTAGTATGCTCTCTGATGTGATCATCACTTACCCAAGAGCCATGTTCTGAAGATACATTTAGAATCAACGTTAACACCCATCTTGTTAGGAAAAATGATACCAAGGCCCCCTTCTTTTTTAGGAAATAAACACAAATTCCAAGAAACTTTAGGGATTCTAGAACCCAAATCTTTACTCCCCAAAGAAATCTCTTGGCTAGAGTAGTGAGTTGTTGTCGCTGCTTCTTGGAAGGCTTCTGGTAGGTAATACTAGGAAGAATAAATTGCTTGAGCATATTAATCCTCTTAGAAAAGGATATCTAAAGGACATACCACGAATAGTCTCTCCTTGAACCTATTCATGACCTACTCCCACCTTTGGGAAGTAGTTATGTGAAATTTTATAGGAATACCTAGGAGTCTAAACACCTCCCATCATTGATAATATCACACCCTAAGGCTTTGATAAATTGAGGAATGACACCAATAGAAGTTAAGATTTGAAGGAATTCTTTTGATGATTGATGTAAGATCCACTATCTATTGGAGTTAGACGTCTGTGGAAGCACACGAACAGCACAAGGAAGAAGAAGAAGCTTGGAGCACAACACACAATACTGAATGTATTACTAGAGGATGTACAAAGATAAGTAGCCCATTAGGGCAATAGGCATATATACAAGCCGAGGGAATAAAACCTCCTAAAGAGGGAAAAAAGTGCCCCGACGGTCCTAGTGTGTTCACACACATCACTACCAAAATATATCAACAAATCCCCCCTGGGAGTGATGCGGTGAACAAGGAGCTTGCACTCATGTATAAGGAAGTGCCAAGCTATGTGGAAATCACTCCACAAAAGGAAGTAAGCCCAAAGCTTTGTGAAAAGCTTCAAACTCCTTAGGCAGAGCCTTCGTGAAAAGGTCTGCAATGTTCTCTTGCGTGGGCACATATGCCAAGCTGATCTCCCCAGCAGAGAACCTCTCCCTGACATAGTGATAATGCACCTCAATGTGCTTAGTGTGAGCATGGAACACAGGGTTCCTTGCAACTGGCAATGTGCTCTGACTGTTAGTGAAGATGGTGGTGGTAGAAGTCTGGCCAACACCCAAATCAGCCATAAGGCGTCTAAGCCACACACACTCAACAGTCGCTGTGAAAGCTGTCCTATACTCAGCCTCACAATTGGAAGTGGCCACAGTAGGCTGCTTCTTGCTCAACCAAGATATACATGAGCTACCAAGCATGAAGCAAAAGCCACTAGTGGACACACGAGTGTCATAGCAACCAGCCCAATCAGAGTCAGAAAAAGCATGCAAATCTGGCAGTAGTGATCCCCCCTTGGGATAAAACAACCCAAGTAGCCGAGTACCACTCAAATATCGAAAGATGCTCTTAACTGCCTGACAATGCTTGACTCCTGGGCAATGCATAAACTTGCTCATTTGTGAGATAGCAAACTAAATATTTGGCCGATTAATGCATAAATAAATCAAGCATCCAATAGCCTGCTGATAGAGAACATCATCAAATGCATCTCCAGCATCATGAAGACTCAAACGTAAACCTGTCTCCATAGGAGTGGCAATAGGCTTAGAGTCTTCAAGGCCAAAATGCTGCAATAATGTGTCAATATATTTCGTTTGACATAAAGCCATTCCACCATCAACTTGCATAAACTAAATGCCCAATTGGTGGTGCAAATGCCCCAAATCAGACATCTCAAATGAGGCATGCAAATCAGCCTTAAAATCAGCAATATGCTTCTCAATGGGACCAGTGAGCAACATGTCGTCAACATAGACAACAATGATCAGAAGCACATCATTAGCAAGCTTAACATATAAGGTGGTTTCAGTTGAACTATTCTCAAAACCATGTGCAATCAAATAGGCATGTATCTTCTCATACGAAGCACATGGTGCTTGCTTTAAACCATATAATGCCTTCTTTAACCTGCACACCTGGTTTTCATGCGCTTTCTGCACAAAGCCACGGGGCTGAAAAACATACACTTCTTCATGCAAGTCACCATTCAAAAATGCATTTTTAATGTCCAATTGATGTACATTCCAACCATGATGGGTTACAAGTGCACAAATGCTCCGAACAGTAGTCATACGGCATGTAGGTGCAAAGATCTCATCAAAATCAATGCATCTTTCCTGCACATAACCCTTTGCAACAAGCCTAGCCTTATACCTGTCAACTGTACCATCAAGTTTACGCTTCAGCTTGTATACCCACTTAATGCCAATGGCCTTCTTGCGAGGAGGCAAGTCACATAAAGACCAAGTACCATTCTTCATTATTGCATCATATTCAGATTGCATAGCAACTATCCAATTTTCTAAATTTTGTGCTTCATCAAACAAAACAGGCTCATTCCCATCACAGAGACTAGATGCAGCCATAGCATAGCAATCTGATGCAAAAGAGGCACTATGAGAGCCTGAATGAGTACAATATGATAGAGGTGCATCTAGTTTGTTGTCACGCAAAGTCTGCACCAGCCATTTTGGCATAGTTTTTGCCTGCTCAATATCAGCTCTCTCATCAACTAGTGCATCATGTAAATCTGCATCAGATATGGAATGTTCTGCATCATCACATGAAACCTGCAAAGGTTGAGAAGTTGCCTCATTGGGACCAGCACTAGACTATCCACCTGTAAAAAGAGGCAGCAAAGTATCATACATGTCTTTGGAGCTAACAGATGTCTCCTTAGTACATGAAAGCAATGGCTGAATAACATCCTCCACAAAACAACATCACGGCTAACCAGAATGTGTTTAGTCTATGGATGATACAGACAATAGCCTTTACTTTCAGAACTGTTTCCAACAAAAATACATTTTATTACTTTATCATCCAACTTTCTGTGATGTTGTTCAGGCACTAATGCATATGCCAAACAACCAAAAACACGCAGATGAGCAACAGATGGCTTGCGATCATGCCAAGCCTCATATGGAGTGATCGACTGCAGTGCTTTAGTGGGACACCTATTTAGTATATATGTTGCACACATGACAACCTCAAGCCAGAAACTGTGTTAAAGCCTGACTCTTGACCATACACCTCGCCATCTCCATGAGTGACCTATTCTTTCATTGAGGAACTCATTCTGGTGAGGTGTATAAAGCACTGTACACTGGTGTTTTATCCCACGTTCAACCAGAAATGCATTAAAATCAGAAGACATATATTCCCCCCCGATCAAAACGGAGGGTGCCCATTTTACATGCTGCCATATTTTCAGCCAAAATCAAAAACTGTTTGAAGCACATGAACACTTCGGACTCTGCCTTCAATGGATATACCCATGCATGCCTGGAAAAATCATCGATGAAAGTCACGAAGTAAAGATAATTCCCAAAAGAAGGTGTCTGCATAGGACCACATACATCACTATGTACAAGCTGCAATTTCTAAGTAACCCGAACTGAACCATCTTTTGGAAAGGACGAACGCTACATTTTGCCCAAAATACAGCCTTCACAAACATGTTTTCTAGGTGCCTCAAGTTTGGGCAAAGAGGACACCATTTCAGATTTCTACAGGCGTAGCAAACTAGCAAAATTCAGATGACCAAAGCATGCATGCCAAAGCTTTGCATCTGACATAGCCTGAGAATCATTTACTGCACATGCCAAATCATTTACAGATCTTTCATAGTCTATGAGCTTATACAACCCACAACATAAAATGCCTGAAGCAATAATCACATTGGATTGTACACCTGTCATCAACAAATTTCACAACCAAACCAATCTTGGCTAATGCAGAAACTGATAACAGGTTCTTCTTGATCCCTGGCACAAATAAAGCATCTGACAAAGTGAAAGAACTACCATCAGAAGTAGTCAAAATGATCTTACCAACTCCCATAACAGGATAAGAGGAGTTGTTGGCACATGTAACAGTATTCCTTGTAGGGGCAGGCTCGAGTGAAGAGAAGAAACTACGCAACGAGGTAATATGTTTGGTCACCCCACTGTCAAAATACCAAACATCTGAGTCTACTGCAGACATGCACTGCTCATGAGAAGATGAGTCAAAACTACAGACAGTAGTAAATGCCCATTCTTCTTCCTGCACAAGATTAGCAGACTCTGTTTTTGGTGTAGAGGCCTCTGCAACAACCATTCTAGCCTCTTTCTTCTTTGCCTCTTTTGCAGCCAATTTTGGAGAGTTCTTTATGATATGATTATTCCCTTTACAGTACTTACAAAACAATTTTTGCTTTTCTGATTTCTTCTCATCTTTATCTTCCTTCTTCGAATATGCAGAATTAGTAGATTTCTGCTTACTACTTGAAGAGCTCCATTTTCCTTTGCCCTTCTAACTAGCCAGAAAAGCTTGATTTGCAACTCGCATAATGGACTTGTTCTGCCTGGACTAATCTTCTTGCAACAGAACAGAGACTAACTCCTCAAATGATAAGGCATTTGGATTGCCTTTCATCATCAGCCGAAGAGTAGAAGCAAAAATTTGATATGAATCAGGAAGACCATTCAAAACGGTTTGCACAAGTGAGTTATCTGGTATAACCTCATCAACAGAAATCAATTGTTCCTTCAAGTCTTTGATCTTCGTTAGGAAACTGTCCATAGATTCATCTTCATTCATGTGCTCACTCTCCAACTGTTTTCGGAGGTAAGCAACACCAACCTCATTCCTAGCTTGGTACAATGTGGTAAGTGTATCTTAAGCATCCTTAGCTGTTCTGCAAGAGCGAATCTGAGGAATAATGGCACGTTTGACAGACAAAGCTATCAATGCATGTGCCTAGGCATCTCTTCCATCCCACTGAATTTGCTCTAAAGTAGGTGCAGCAGAAACCGCAGCACAAATAGGAATATGCAGAATATCATCATCTTCGACACCTTCTGCATCAGCTTCAATACCTACAGTTGTAACAGTTGCAGGTGTGATAGGACATTTTTCGACACCCTGTACAATGTTCCACAGTCCTTTTGCAACCAACACATGTCGCATCATATAAGCCCATAACGGGTAGTTGGTACCATCCAACTTATCCTTAACAACCAACATAAGGAATACATCACTGCTTTCAGCCATGGCCGGTGACTAATATACCTTGATGCAGAAAATTGACTCTATCTCAAAAAGTTGAGCAGAACTGCCCAGATGAATTCCGCTAGACTTGTAGCACACTTCAAGACGCTTATACTAATGAATAGAAACTGGTATATACCTTTGGCACAAAAAGACAAAATAGCTTGCACAAGCACTATGATAGTGCTCACGAAAATTCGTGCAATTTTGAGACTGCAAATGGAGGAGCGTCGACAGTGCCTTGGATGAAGCGATGACCTGCACTGATACCAATTGTTGGAGTTAGACGTCTACGAAAACATGCAAACAACACAAGGAAGAATAAGAAGCTTGGAGCACAACACAAAATACTGAATGTATTACTAGAGAATGTACAAATATAAGTAGCCCATTAGGGCAATAGGCGTATATACAAGCCGGGGGAAAAAAACCTCCTAAAGAGGGAAAAAGTGCCCCGACGGTCCTAGTGTGTTCACACACATCACTACCAAAATCTATCAACACTATCAAGAAACAAAGAATTGAGGCAATCAATAGGATGTGTGGCAAAAGTCAATGTCAACGTTGATAAGGGAGTTAGTGTCATCTGCAAACATTTGGAAACACATGATTTCAATACCTTAAATAAGACCTAACTCCAACTTGTCCTTCACAAGCTATCCAAGAGCATCCTTAGAGACATTAAATATTAGGAGGTTCAATGGAAAAACTCCTCTATTAGATCTTAGAACCTTAAAAGATTGAGTCATATCACCATTCACAACCACTCTAGAGTGGGCATTTCCAAAAAGGACATGAACAAAATTAATGAAATGCTTACCATCACCAATATCATGTAGAGATTGGAGCACAAAATCCCACTCAATTCTATCATAAGCCTTGTCAAAGTCAATTTGGAGGAAATAAAAGTCCTACCCTAAAATTTTTGGCACATTCAACCCCGTCCCACAAAGAGATAAAACCATCCAAAATGTACCTTCCACTAATGAAATCCTTTTTATCTAGAAAAATAATCTAATCCATGATAGGATGGAGCCTCTTAACAAGGGAAGAAGCAAAAATTGTCGATAGAAGTGAGATAGGTGACAGGTATCCAATTGTTTAATCATCCTTGGTTCTCCTTTTGTGGATAAGTTTGATAACCCCAATTTTGATCAAAACTAGAAGAGAACCTTGTCTAATCAATTCTTGATATATCAAGAGGATAAAGGGAGGGGAAAAATTAGCAAACACTATGAAAAAGTCATGGCCAAACCATCAATGCTAGATATTTGCTTGATTTCATTCTACGAACAATTTCTAAAACCTCGTCAGTAGAGAGGGGTAGGTCTAAGAGTTTTAGCTAGGCTAGGTGAGAGGTTTTTTTCTTTTTAAGAGAAATAGTAGTGTTGGAACTCTGGGTAGCCCTCCCCCTCTTGAGAATGCTAAAGAACACATTATTGAAGAAACTTAACGCAACAAGAAAATTCTCCTTAGAATTGACAGCATGTCCAACAACCTTTTTTTTCAACAAGGGAATGAAGTTCTTGCTTTTTTCTTCTTTAACAACTCGAACATGTTTTTTCAACTCTATCCAACTTTCCTGCCTAATATTCTCTTGATCTAGCAAGAGCTCCACTAGTAGCAAGTTAATCCTCAAGTCTTAGTCTACCTTGAAGCTGATGGATCCTCTAACTATCAATGGGACTAAGAGCTTGATTTTTAAACAACTTCTCAATTTCACTTTGTATCATCATATTCTTCTAGCTCTAAGAGCATGATAAATTATCTTGTAATAAGTGAGCATGCTCTCAATCTTTGTATCATCATCTTCTTCTAGCTCTAAGAGCATGATAAATTATTTTGTAATAAGTGAGCATACTTTCAAGCATTAAGGGGAGATATATAATCGAAGAAAAAGTGATAAATAATAGACTTAACTTTATTTTTGTTAAAATCTAGCTTAAGGAGAGACATATCAAGGTGATTCCAACTCGCTCTAGAGCTAGGAAAATCTTTATTTAGCACCATGGTGATGGGTTGATGATCAGAAATCAAGGTGGTATGATCAACAAAACAATCAAAATTCGAGACATGTAAGGAATAACCAACATTGAAATAATATTTGTCTAGTCTAGCAACATGATAATTGGTATCAATGTGTTTATTGTTATTAGTGAAAGTAGAATAACTAGAGACATCAACAAGGTCATGGCAAATCACTAAGTTATACTGCTCTCTCTTCTCAACCCCATGAATAACATAGCAGTTTTGGGCATGGAAATCTTTGATACCAGTAACCATATTGAAATCACCAATAAAAAGAAGAGAACTTTGGAGAGTTGAGTTCTCTTGCCAAGCCTAAGCCCTGAGGACATAGGCATTGGAGACATAGATGCACACTAAGTTTAGGTTGAAGGGATCACGAAGTAGGATACTAATCCATTAGTGAGATGGGCTAGAAGAGGTCCCCTTGATGAGAGAACCAAGGGAAGAGGGAACCCCAAGGACATTTCCATATTTACCCCCAGGATAGGAGGCAAAAAACCACTCATGGGAGCTGTAAACTTTCCTAAGATTATTGAGCAAACTATAACAAATTTTAGTTTCTTGAATACAGAGAACATCAAGCAAAGAGGTGATATCCTTGAGCCAAAAACTAATGGCTTTACCTCTAATAGGGTCAAAAGGACCCCTATAGTTAAAGGAAACAAGCTTGAATGAATCTATTATCATTTTTTACAGCTTTTGGATAGTTTCCTAGTTGGGCTTGAGGATCTCAAAGGGTTGACACTTTTCTCCCCTTTCCTCTTAAACTTGTTTGAGTTAGGGTGGGAGTAGACTTCAATTTCCATTTGAGTCTCAGGCACAATATCTCTATCTTTAGAGGAATCCCCCCTTGGAGAATCTAGTGTAGCTTCTTCTTCATTTTAAGACATTTCCATTTCCTTTATCAATTGATTATCATGATTCTCAAGTCCTCTATGAAGACCTTTGCTTCATGCCTAGTGTCTTTTAGGAAATCCACAACCTTCCCATTGAAGGAGGAGATGATACTGGACACGAAAATACCTCTCCTCACTTTCCTACTCCCCAATGGGCAACCTTCATTTTTGTCCCTAGGAAGGTTAACATTTCTTTTAGTAAGAGGTTCTGCATCATTATTATTATATGTGACATAGCACCAACTTGGTTAACTGGAAAATTTTCTTTATCATTGTGGCCATCACTTCTTTATTTATGTCATCATAGCGTTAAACACCTCTTTAAGCAGGAATTAATGGGGATCAAAAGCTTTATGGTTCTTTTTTTTAGAGTTTTAATCGGGGGACTTTTTAATATCAGTAGCTTGTATAGTTGGCATCGAGAGAGTCTCATGATCAACATAATGGGACTGATTTTTAAATAGAAGGCAATTTCTAATCTAGTGGCATAGCTTATGTCATTTAGAACAAGCATTCGACAAGTTTTTAGAGACAAGCTTATGTTCCTACAATAGTTTACCTTTTCGGTTTTTAATAAACAAACTAGATTTCACTTCTTTAGCAAGGTTGATTTCAACAAGTACCTATGGATCCCATTTGGATTGATGCCCCATCATGCATTTTGAATCATCAGAAAGATTATCGAGCCATGGATAAAAATTATCAGGAAGATCAGGAAAATATATCCATATTGGAACCAATCTAGCAAGCTTGTCAAGCCATGTACAAAAATCATAAGGAAGATCAGGAAAATCTATCCATATTGGAACCTTGTAGTCTTGGATACCCTAGGGTTGAGCCTACTGGATTACTTTTCCAACCAATCCAAGAAGCTTGTCAAACCATGGATAAAAATCATCAGGAAAATCAGGCAAATCTATCCATACTGGAACCTTTGTAGTCTTGGATCCCGTAGGGTTGAACCTACTGAACCAATTTAAAAAGGAAATAGAAATAGAACAAATAAGCCACTACCCTCAGAGATAAATTTCAACACACTGTTAGCTTGATCAAAGAAGAATAGAAAATACCAATAGGAAGATATATTGAATCTTATGATCAAACAAACCCCTAGATGATCTCTTCAACACACTATTAGCTTGATCAAAGAATAATAGAAAATACCAATAGGAAGATATATTGAATCTTATGAGAAAACAAACCTTTAGATTTCTAGTTCATTTTGATCGAATGATGAAGAAGCTCTTGTAGGATGCATACCATGAAAGATCCCTATCACAACTCGATCATAGAGTTGATTTTGCCACTTGTCATAGCTAACATAGTTAATCATTAGCATCGAATTATGACTAAACACATGTTCATTCTCCAATATCAAAAAATTGCTCATTGGATTATTTATTTCCCATATCTTCATCAATATATTTGCCCAAACCATGAGCAAACACATGGTTAGAGGAACTACTTGGGATTTTGGAGTTAACAAGGAAACAAGTGTTTGATCTCACTTGTTTAACACATTTACCAAAGTTAGCTTTGGTGCCACACATGTCACCATCTTCTCGATCAATAGCAAAGACCTTTCAGTAACTATTTTTTAAAGCCTCATGCAATACCATGTCTTTCCTTGAAGAGGAGGCCTTAGGAATGAAGACGGAGATTAGACACAGACCTATCAAGACTTAGCACAAAGGAATAAAAAAAAATGATGCAAACAAATCATCCAAGCCACCATAGTCTAGTGGTTTGACACCTCAAGTCTCTAAGAGGAAGTCATGAGTTCAAGTCTCAATTGGACATATCTATGCGCTCCTCAAAGATGGGTGCTTCTACTTTAGAAGGTCAAGTGTGTAATGTGTTTCCAATTCATTGTACTCTCGAAAAAAAAAACATGCAAACAAACATAAGCTAGAGATTTAGAGGTGTGATGAAAATGCTAGCTCTCATTTCACTATCGATACAACCAACTCCTAAAGTATTAGGGCAAGAGCCACACAAGAGCAGTTACAAAGTATTAGCCATGTCCAATCTTTGTCTAGAATACAAGGCAGAGATAAGGGATATCCATCTAGTGAAATTACAATTAGAGAGCAATCTGTGAGTATCTTCACTGGTACTGGGGGCTTTTGAAATACAAAGAATACATTTAGCAGACACTTTCTTCAAGACTTTAGGGAGGGACAAGAGGAAATTTCTATTTTCGTTACAAAAAATGGCATTATTCTTGCTAAGCTAGATTAACCATAAAGTGTGTCCTCTCCAAATATTCCACAAGAGCAGATCCATGTTTCTGCAGCATCCAAGCAGCACATCCATATGATTAAGTCTCGAGGCCCCATTGGCTTGAAGATACAGTTCCATTGGCTGCCAGAATTTTTTAGCATGGAGACAATCAAAGAACAAGTGGAAAACATCTTCCACTATGCCACATAATGTACACAACCCTCCATTAGGTATAATTTTCTTGACTTTGGGGCCAATCCATATACCTTGATGAATAATGAGCCATTGTAGGTAAGAATGTTTACTGCAATCATGGAAGGCCCACTGTAGGACCATTCATGGGCAGACCAATCAAGCTTCCATCTAGAGTTTAGCTTTATCAAAATCTGATCAATGGATCCTATGAACATCTTGAACTTCTTGAAAATAAAGGCAGCAACATCTTGAAGTTTTAATCTCTTTATAAGACAACTCTCTAGCATGTTTCCCAACAAGGATTTATGAAAAGCAAGGACACGCAAACAAGAAGGAGAAATGTCAGAATGGTTAAACAAGGCTTGGTCAGAAATTACCTGTCTTTCAGACATAAGGTCACTCCAAGATTTGAAACCAGCTTTGTGATACTTATGCTCTTTTATTGCAATCCTACAATTATTCCATTTAGAGATCCATCCCAGCCAGGGGGATTCTTGCACATAAAAGTGAATGACACAGGTCATATTGTCAGCTGGAGAAAATAACCTTTTAGCTTTGAATCAAGCATTCCAAAACCTGCACACCAAAGGGCTACCCACATGAGTGATGGGCTAGGGAGAAATAATAATATCCCACAAATTAATGTTAGTCCAAGCTCTATATCCAAAAATGAAAAATTTAGAAATATTTCTTTGAAGCAGGACAACCCATAAGTCATTACTCTCAAGACTTCTCAAAATCCATTTGATAGCCAGGTTATCTACCATCTTTTTAGAACAAAGGATACCCAATCCACCCTAGGACTTGGGAAGATAGCAAGTGTCCGAAGAAACTTTAGTAAGTTTATTTTGGTGAGCATTACCCCCCCCCCCCATAGGAATCTTCTTGCCAAAGAGATAGTTTGATCAATTTGTTTCTTAGAGGGGGCCCAACAAGCAAGAAAATAGAACAACTTAGGAAGAACAAAATGGTTAAGAATGAAAGTTCTCTGGGGGGGAGGGAGCTATTAGTATCGTACCAGTAAAGTAGGTGATTTTTAAATTTCTCAATAACCCATTCCCATCTTTGAGCAAAAGAAACATTGAATCCCATGGGAGTACCCAATAATCTAAAAATCTCCCCATCTTTAAGGATATTGTAGCCAAGTTCTATAATACAATAAGGAGGCTCGTTATTAGAAGCTTTAATGCTTGTCTTGCATTGGTTGACTTTAGAACCACTAGCCAAACAAAATAAATTCAGACATTCTAAGAATTTATTAACAGAATCACCATCAACATTCAACACAAGATTGATATCATCAGTAAACATTTGAGGACCAAGAGGAGAGGAGGAGTTAGGCATATTAATACTCTTAATCAACCCACTATTCATGGCATCTTTAACCAAACAACCAAGAGCATCACTAGCAATGGCAAAAAGCAAGGGAGCCAGAGGGCAGTCTTGACAGATGGCCATTTATAACAACTCTAGAGAAGGTTTTTCCAAATAAGGTACTCACATACTTGATGAATTTTCTACCTAATCCCAAATCTTGCAAGGACAGAGAACACTAAAATCCCATTCAATCCTATCATAAGCCTTATCAAAATCAATTTGAAAAAATAGAAGTCTTGACCTAATTCCTTAGCATAGTCCATACCTTCCCAAAGAGAATCGATAGCGTCAAGGATATATCTCCCTTTGATAAAGCCTTTTCATTCAGGCATAATAAAGTGTTTCATAAGGGGACTTAATCTTCTGGCAAGGGAGGAAGCAAAAATTTTGTAAATGGAGTTCAAACAAGTGATAGGTCTCCAATTGTTAAGGTCATCTTTATTCCCTCTCTTATGAACGAGTTTAATAACTCCAGTGTTAATGTGAGAAGGGAGATACCCTTTTGTAGAAACCTCTTCCTAAATCAAAACAATGTAAGGAGTGAGAAACTCATTTAGTAGCATGTAAAACTCATTAGGTAATCCATCAATACGAGGATATTTATGGGGTTTCAATTTATTGATGGTTTATTTGATCTCATTGGTAGTGAGGGGTAGGTCCATGATGGGAACCAAGCTTTCAGGAATCACTTTTTCCTTTTCAAAGCAATGGTAGCTCTGTCCCTCTAGATGTCCTCCCTGTTGAGATATCAAACTCAACATGTGATGATCCAGGATGACACATACCAATTTTTCGTTTCTCTGACATGTATAGTGGTCACGCCGGTATATGTCAGGGATACTTCATTGAGCTTTATTAGATTTATCTACCGAGAGTGATGGAACATTTGTTTCTTGCCAGCTCACTCATTCGTGGACATTAGGTTTTTCCTTATGTACTGATCTTTATATATTGCACTTGTTGTATTCTTGTTTTTAGGTCATTCTTGTACATTCCTTTTTATGTAACAGAAGAAGAAGAGGAAGATGATTCTTCCTTGCCTCAATTTGTGTGTGTGCTTCTCCTTGAGAGTGAGTGTGTGCGTCTGAGTTCTCTTCCTTATCTCCTTCCTCGTGACATGGTATCAGAGCCAACGTGGCTGTAGAGAGCTCGTGGAGAAGGTGACAGTGAAGAGTACGCAACAAGTCATGGAGAAAATGCGATTCACAAATGACCTCCATTTGCTACGAAAATCGGCGTGAGGGTAGAAGACCTCAAAATATTTTTGAGAGTTTTCCCTTTAGGGTCAATTGTTTTTGTTAGATCGAAGTTTCGGAGCCATCTTGACCTCTGTTTTGAGCCCGCAAGGTGGGGCCCGTAGAAAAACGAGGTCAGTTTCATAAACTATAACTTGCGTTGTGTTTGGTGACACTCATATTCTAGATCCAGAATTTCAAGCGATTTCATGTACTATTGATACAAAAACTATGTTTTTCTGAGATCGAACTGTCACGTCATAGTGCGACAGTGTTCAAGCAGAAGTGTTACTTGTAGTGCTTTGATGTGTTGTGAATTGCTGCAGAAATGGCAAACACAGATGGAATGAGTCAGCTTATGAGCGATAAGCTGGACAAGAACAACTTCCATGCTTGGAGATTCAGAATGACGAATTTCTTGATGGGAAAAGGCTACTAGAAGTACATCGAAGGAGAGAATGAAAATGCTCCACAATTACCAGAAAGATCAAGAAAGAGCATATGAGGAATGGAATCAAGGAGCATGAAAGGTAATGTACTGGCTATCTGTTAGCATACAGGATAGCATGATTGGACACATACAGGATGCCAAGACCCCAAAAGAGGCTTGGAACAGTTTGGTCACATTGTATGAGACCAATATAAAGGCATGGAAATTGCAACTCAAGAACAAGCTCCATACATTGGAGAAGAAGAGCATGTCGGTAAGTGACTACACCTTGAAAATCAAAAGCATATGTGAGTCACTTGCATCTATTGGCATGAATGTAGATGATGATGGTGATAAGGTGGAAGTGTGTCTTCATGGTTTAGGAGCTGCATATAAGCAGTTCAAAACTTCTATACAGACCAGGGAAAATATTCCAAATTTTGTTGATCTGGTATCTATGCAGATTATTGAAGAAAAAAATGTTGGTGAGGATTCAAACTCCCAAGGAAAATCTAGTTCTGAGCAGGTATTCTACTCCGGGAGAGGCAGAGGTAGAGGTTTTGGAAGTGGGAGAGGAAATAGTAACCAAGACCAAAGTCAACAATAGAATCATGCACGAGGAAGAGGACAGTTTCGAGGTAGGGGGAGCCAAAGAGGCCGCAAAAATTCCCAAAGAAATGATTCAGGTAATGACAGTAAAGGATGTTGGAATTGTGGTAAACTTGGACACTTTGAACGTGATTGTAGGTTGAATAATCAAAATAACAGAAGGCAACAGATAACTATGCATCCACAAGTGTAGATGATTCTGAGAAGCTGTTCATGGTTTAACATCACATGATGAATACGATGTCTGTTGGTGTTTCAAAATCAAATGATAATGCCTGGTATGTTGATTCGGGTGCTTCAAATCACATGATCAGTCATGCGGAATGGTTTAGTACTTTGCAAAAATTGCCAGTTCCTAGATATGTTGAAACAGGTGATGACACATCACATCCTATTGAGCATACAAGAAACATAGCACTATTGATGGAGGATGGAAAGGTAAAACATCTTGCTGATGTGTTGCATGTTCCAAATATAACAAAGAATCTCGTTTCTATTGGACAAATGGTTGACCAGGGATTACAATTTAGGTTCAATGCTGATGATTATATGTAGAAGAGTACAAGCAAGATGGACGATTGGTTGTCAAAGGAAACAAAGTGGGTAGGATGTTCACCTTAAATGTGAAGATTCCTGAAATGAATGCAACCATGTTTGCAAAAGGTGCAGGAGTTATTGCAGAGATAGAGATGTGGCACAAATGGATTGGACATGCAAACTTGCAAAGGTTGAAATTGATGCAGTCAAAGGAGATTGTCCATAGACTACCAAATTTGAAAGTTGCATAAATGCAAAAGGTATGTCCAGCATGTCAATTTGGTAAACAATCAAGAGCATCATTTCCACATGACAAGCATGTTAGTGAGAATGTACTAGAAGTAGTACATACAGATGTTTGGGGTCCAGCAAAGACCACATCTATGGGTGGTTGAAGGTTTTATGTTACTTTCATTGATGAACATACACCCAAAGTATGGGTATATTTCATGGAAGAGAAGAGTGAGGTGTTCACTCACTTCTAGAATTTTAAAGCTATGGTGGAAAAACAAACAGGGAAGTACATTCAGACATTAAGATCTGATGGAGGAGGTGAATACATGTCAAATGAGTTCAATAGTTTTCTAAAAAAAAGTGGAATTTTGCGTCAGTTTTCATGTAGGTACACACCACAATAGAATGGCATTGTTGAATGCAAAAATAGACATATTGCAGAAATAGCAAGAGCCTTGATGGTTGAGAAGAATATGCCTCATTATTATTGGGCAGAAGCTGTGCATACTGTTGTATACATCATGAACAAAAATCCGACTGGTGTTGTACATCAAGTTACACCTAAAGAGAAGTTTATAGGTAAAAAGCCAAACTTATCACATTTGAAAGTTTTTGGCTGTATTGCATATGTACATGTCCCAGATGAATTGAGGATGAAACTTGATCCAAATGCAGAAAAGTGTGTCTTCATTGGATACTCCCTTGAGAAAAAGGGATATAAATGTTATAACCCACTCACACGACAAGTAAAGGTGAGCAAAGATGTGGTATTTGATGAAATGTCATGCTTCTATGCAAATGCCAAAGAAGGACTGAATCTTGAACCAAATTACAAAGAAAATGTTGAAAAATCAAGTGCAGAATCTCAAGTTTTGAGTGGACCGGTGTCGTCGAGATTTTCTCTCCTCTCTCACTTGTGAAGGCCTACAAAAAACATATTTGGTGAAGGTAGCCAGAATTCCCCGAGAAGTCCAGGATGCATCAAGGATGTCAAAGGAAGGTCACATACAAAGTTTCAAAGAAATCAAGAAAGTCCATGGTAGCGGTCAAAGTTGGTCAAAGCTGGTCAAAGTTGGGAAATTAGGGCAAAAATTTCATTGTCACCAAATTAGATGAAAATCCATATACTTGTAAAGATTGTCAAAGGCAGTCTATAGCCCAAATTTCAGCAGAAAATGGATTTGGTAGCACATTGATATGCTATGTTCATTTTGTAAAAATGTATTTTTTCTAGTTTGACCCTACAAATTCTTGTATAGAAATTTATGTTAGCCATATGGTTTGGCATGTATAAAGACCATATGTGGCTACATATTTGTATAAAGTTTCAAGGCTATCCGAGCTTCCTAGACACCTTAATGCCACCTTGCAAGCTTCCAAATGTAGTCAAACTTGTACAAGTTAGATTCAGATGGGAGTTTTTTCTGCATATTCCTGAAGGAGATCTTTGGAAACATAGTCCTACAATGTTTCATCTTCATCGAAGACTTTTTGGAGGGTCAAGGAGCACAAAGTCCAGTTTTCAAGGTCACCGCAGTTTTCTAGAATAAGAAAATTGAAGGCTTGAATGTCTGCCACATGTCAAAATATGATTGAACCATGTTGTACGGTCAAGATGAGCTCATATTCAAGGGTGGAGATGCACTAAAGCATAAAGGAAGGAGGATCCACGAATTTTTTCCATAAAAGAAGACCTTTTTTACAATCAAAGATCAATAATGCAACATTTCTCCAAAAATAGTGGCTTATCTTATCCGAATTGATGTCAGCACTCATCTGACGGTCCAGATCATCCCCAGATCCAATGGTGGAGAATGAGGGCGCCTAAATTTCACTCCTTTACACTAGATTTGATAGAAAGAACAATTCCAAGCCATTGATTTGATTAATCAAATGGTTGTAATCGAAAGTAGTGATCCTAGAGTTGAGAGTTGATTTCTCTAGATCCAAGGGCCCAAATTCATTCAAAAAACTATATAAACCCCCCTCCAAACTCCTAGAGCATCATTGTTAGGCATCCATAGGGCTCATGCTAGCTTACGGTTTCCTTGAGACGATCACCCTCGGTTGAGCGAGTGAGGATCCAAGGTGAGCTAGTATGAGTATAGAACCTAGTTTCAAATTTAAGTTAGAACTCCAATCTAGGATAGGCTCTTGAAACCAGCATCTCTATCTTGACTCACCCTCGGTGGAGCGTGTGAGTGAGTTAGAGCTGATTTTAATGAGTCTTAGACTTCTTTAGTTAGACGTTACGAGCCTAGGCAGACATAGGGTCACTGGAGTGGAACTCACCTTCTTACGTGTGACATTCGGTTGAACTGTCATGGTTTGAGGGTCGGAACCACCTTTGATCAGTAGACTGCTTAGCATGACGTACCACGACGATCTTTTACATGTAACTTAATTCAAATTCTTTTAATTCATGTCACTTGTCACTTGTCTCTTGTCACCTCTCTCAGTCTCTTAAGTATTTTTACATGTCTTCTATTTCTTCTATGTGTGAGAAGGCTACGCAGTATTGCGTTGAACCAGTGAGGATGTTTCTTTGAGCTTGTGAGTAAACTCTATTATCATAATTCACTTGCATACATATCATCCAAAGAAGACTATGCATATGAATTAGAATTAGGAAGTGTTTAAGAAGCTCCTTCATTGGACCATTCTTCCTTCCAAATTTGATTCGTGTGTATGGTTCTCTTTCATTCTTATCATTCATGTTCATAAATCTAAATTGCACTCCTACTTTCCCATTCCCATAATCATTTCAACATCTCTCTCTTCTCCATACTCAACATTAATTTCACCTTCACATCTTTAAACCTTCCAACATTCATTAGCTTCATACACCCTGTGTGTGCCACGACCGGACCCGATCCACCCGGATTGCGATCACCTCCACATTTGAACCCGACGTGAAACGCTTCGTGGCATTTGCTTCTGATCTTGTTGGGAGGTTGTGATCCATATCCTTTGTTTCATATTTTTCATCCTCATCACATCATCATCATCATTCTTGAGTGTTGCACTGGATTTCTCAGAGTATCGTGCACATCTTCGTCGCGAAGTAAACACATTTGTGAGAGATCTAGAACATCGTGCATCACTTGCTTATTCACATAAGATGGAGGAAGGATTCAAATCCCTTATTGTTGAGAAACAAGGCCAAAGAATAGTCTCTTCTATGTTGAGAGAGAAGGGAAAATTCAATGGCATCAACATCACAAGCTACTTAGATTTGTTTGAAGAGCAAGCTATGATTTTTGGTCTTCCTGAAGATCTTTTGATATCATTCTTTGAACGAATTGTTGATAGCTCTATCATAAACCGTGTCACTCAATATGATAGTCTTCCTTGGAGTGATTTTAGAAAGGAGATGCTCAAAGAATTCTATCTTGAAGATTATAGCCAACATAATCGAGATGGATTCTTACGATGGGTCAATTCTCCAAAGCCTAGTAGCTCTATTACTCACTTACAAAATGAGTATATTAGACGCTATGAACAACTTCCTGATGAGGATAAGATAACTTTGGAACCTGATCTTGTGATCAATTTTCTTAAGCTTCTTCATCCTGAAACTTGTAGGGAAGTTGAACGGCGATTAGAAGAACCAGATAAGCGCTATGGTCTTACTGACAATTGGCAAAAAGTGCGTAAAGTAGTAGAGGTTGTAGCCCATAGACATCAAAGACAATCCATGCTTTATGAGCAAACTAGTCTTCCTCAAGCTAGCCTTCCACAAATTAAGGAGCAATTTAGAGAACAATCCCATGCTATGCTTTTTGACTCTACTCCTATTCCTCAAATGATGGAGCCTACTCAAGGTTTTAAAGTAGAGCCAAATAAAAGTGTAGTTGAACAATCTCAAGTGGATATTCTCACTAAGCAAATGGAAAGTCTTATTGCTACACAATCCAATTTGGCCAAGACTATAGATGCTTTACAATCTAATTACACCAAAACTTTCCAAAATCAAATGAACCCAATGACTTTTCAAGAGCCTAATCAACATGTTATAGCTACCAATCAAAATCCACAAGTAGCTCCTACTCAAGCATATCAAGTTCCTCCAATGCATAATCCTCCCATGCATAATCCTTCAATGCAAAATCCTCATCCTCATGTGCAAAATCCTCAAATGTATCAAAACCTGTATCCTCAAGCTTCTCAAATAGCTTTTCAAAATCCTCAAAATCAGAATTTTCAAAATCATCAACCGTATAATATGGAAGCTCCTCTCGCACCTCAAGTACCACATGTTGCTCCCCAAGCTCCTCAAATACATCAATTGCATTTTCAAAATCCTAATTATCCTGTTTAAGCAATACCTTATCAACAAAATCCTCAATTTCAAAATTTCCCACCACAAGTTAATCAAAATCCTCAAAATCAAAATGGTTTTGTGCGTGGCCCTCGTAGGTGTCCTTGGTGTGATTCGTTAGAGCACTTTTTGAGAGATTGCGAACTATTGAAGGATGCTAAGGAGCAACGACTAGTAATAGACATAGACAAGAAAATCTGTGACTATCGATCTAGGCTACCTTTGCAAGGAAATTATGGTAAGGGAGGAATGAAAAAACATTATGAAAATATAACCATAATGGACGTAGGAACTAGAGGAGTGAAACTAGAAGCTCTTGATGAACAACAAGTAGAATCAAGTAAACCCACAAAGGAAGGTGATTTTTCCATAGAGGCTTTAGTAAGAGCACGGGATGAGATTAGGAGAATAACGGCTTGGGAGTCACCCATAGAAGATCAATCTCTTATTTCTCACATATCCAATGTAGAAGAAAAACGAAAAAGAGATGAAGCTGAGCCTAGTGAAAGAAGAGTGACTCGAAAACAAACCTCAGAGGGAATAGAAACAATCATAGAGCAAGGAGAAACATCACAATCTAAAGATAAAAAACAAGAATCAGAACCCAATGAACAAAAACAAGAGGAGAAACAAAAAGGGAAGAAGACAAAGCAAAGAAAAACAGAACCAAAGCCTTAGATAAACAAGAACAATAAAAAAAAACTGAAGACCAAACACGAGAACATGAACAAAAACAAGACCCTGAGCAAAAAAAAAAGAAACCAAAGAGAAAACCTAAAGCCATCTTGATTTCAGAAATTGAGAGAAAAATAGATCCTATGGAGATTTTAGATGACATTTTGCTTAAGAGTCAAGTGACTATGTCTTTAGAACAAGTTTTCTCTATTGCAAAGCCTGTTTTTAAAGATAACTTTATCGGCCTAATTAAAAGGAAGAGGTTTCCGCTTAATCTAGATACTGAGATGCAAGATTCTCTAGATCAAGATCAAGCTATGAATGAAGCCTTAAACTTTGATGAATCTGATGAAGAGGACTTTGATAATGATGAAGTAAATGTTAATAAAAATTTCTTAGGACCTATTCAACCTGACCATGAAAATCATGAAAACAATCCTGAAAGTCACTTTAAAAGAACATTTTGGTCTAGAGGTACATCAGAGATGCATGTTAAAATAGGAAATGATAAGAACACTATCATTGTAAATGCATTAGTAGATTCCGGCTCTGAAATCAATGTGATTTCAAGAGAAGTCTATGATAAGTTTCGATGGCCCATAGATAAAGATTGTGGATGGCGTATGAGAACTGCAGATAATGGTGTAGGTACCCTGTATGGAGCTTGTGCTAGTGTGCCCATATCCATAGGAGGAATCACAGAAGAATTTCACTTTTTTATTCAAGATAATTGCTCCTATGAAGTTCTCTTAGGTCAACCCTTTATTTGTGAGAGTCGTATGGAAACTAAAGCCATGGATGATGGGTCTACCTATGCTAGATTTAAGTCTAAGGATGGAATGCAATCACTTCAAGTCATGACAGTAGGAGTGAATCATCCTAGGAATCGATTGTCAATTAGAAAGAAACCTATTGTTACTCAGGGTCACGAGCATGCTTGTAGTGATTGTGCACCTCGATTCATGTTTGGAGCTACATATGATCAAAATTTCGGATAGAATCCATTGTTGAGCGGGACAACAGTGGATATTGGTTTGACATCTCGCATCCAACCAACATGTACAATAGTTTGTCACTTTGTTTTCCACATTCTAGATTAGATTTTCTTCATAAGAGTCAATTGTCCAAGTCTTTTATCCAAAAAAGCAAAAAAAATTATAAAAACAACAAAATCATGGAACATGATGAGAACATTGAGCATGTGATTGAGACATCTCATTGTTTCTCTACTCTTGAGGAGTTAGAGTTATGTCTTCAACAAAATTCTAATTCCCATATTATTCTTATTTCTTCCCTTGATGAGTATGCTCTAATCCAAGAGTATGCTCTCAATGTTGACAAGTGCTCAAAATTTAACCAAACACATGATGCCTTAGTTGAAACAAAGTACAAAACTGTAGACAAAAAAATCAAACCAATAGCTCAACCATTACCTCAAGGAAGTAATGAAAAAATTATTGATGTGAAAAATGATCCAACTCTTCGGGATAAGAAAAACATAGGACATACATTCACAGATGAGACAATCAAACAGGTGAAAATTGGTAGAGATGATGACTTTCTTTTGCCAGCAGAGAGAGATAAATTTGAGGGAGTCATACGTAGCCATGGAAAAGCCTTTACTATGTATCCTCATGAGATTGGTTGTGTAGATCCTAAGCTAGTTGCACCCATGATAATCTTTACTATTCCACATATTCCATGGAATCTTCGTCCTATACCTGTTCCAAAGGCTCACTTACCTGAGCTAATGAAACTACTTAAGGAGAAGATAAACATGAGAATTTTAGAGCCATCTTTTGCACCTTACTCAAACAGATGGTTCACTGTGCCTAAAAAGAATGGGAAACTACGTTTTATTCAAGATCTCCAACCCGTCAATAAAGTCACCATAAGGAATGTAGGAACAGGACCCATTGTAGATGAGTTTGCTGAATCATTTTCAGGACATTCTATCTATTCAATGGGTGATCTATATTCTGGATATGACCAATTCCAATTAGCAATTGATAGTCGTGACATAACCACAATGAAAACTCCTTTAGGCTTAGTGCGAATGTGTACTTTACCTCAAGGAGCGACTAATTCTGTGGCTCATATGATGAGTGCTATGAATATGGTCTTACATGATTTTATCCCTCATATAACTATGCCATTCATTGATGATATTCCAATTAAAGGGAGTGAGGAACGTGTAAAGGACATTACTTTAGATTCATCTGGATGTCGTAAATTTGTTCTTGACCATATCTCTGATTGTGAAAGAATATTTCAACGATTTGAAGAGGTAGGTCTCACATTTTCCATAGAGAAATCTGTTTTTGGTGTCAACGAGGTGCTTATTGTTGGACATTTATGTGGCCATTATGGTCGAAAGCCATACCCACAAAAAGTTGATGCCATTAGCAAGATTTCTGAAACATGTAACAACGTGAGTGAGGTACGTAGATTTCTTGGTGCTTGTATCTTTTATGTTATTTGGATCCCACACTTTGCTCATGTTGCTGATTGTCTTTATGACTTGTTGAGGAAGAAACGAAAATTTATTTGGACTGACAAACACACTCAAGCTATGCGTAAATTGAAGAAATTATTGCTTGAAGCTCCCATCCTTAAGCGTGTAGACTATTCTGCTAACAAACCTATTATATTGACTGTTGATACTAGTCCTATTGGTATAGGTTGGGTCATAAGTCAAGATGATAGTGAAGGGAATAGATATGCAATTAGGTTTGGTGCCAAAATTCTACATGAAACACAACGAAAATATCCACATATCAAACGAGAACTATGGGGTATGGTAACAGCTTTGAAAACAGACAAAGAATATTTCATTGGTGCAAATGTCAAAGTTGAGACTGATTGTTTGCCTCTCATTGGAATGATAGCCAATTGTTCATCTCCTGATATAGCCATGCTTAGATGGATCTCATATATTAAGTTCATAAATCCTGAGTTAGTTCATATTTCAGGTAAGTCAAACTCAATTGCTGATATGTTATCGAGAGCTAGATTTGATGATGATCTTGAAAGTGATCTAATAAAGAATGTGAACTTAATTGACTATGTTCCACATATATATGAGTATGAGAAATTTCATGAGTCTGAGTACGAAGATGAATGGAGAGACATAGGAAAGTATCTCAGTACACTACAACCATTACCTAGCTGGACTACGAATAGATTCCGTAACATTAGGAAACGAGCTTATAACTTTTTCCTATGTAATGGTTATCTTGGGAGACATGCTAAGGGTAAGGTTAAGAATCCACAACGAGTCCTAGGAAAGAGAGGTCTTCAATTGCAAGTAATGAAGGAAATGCATGAGACATTATGGGCAGGTCATAAAGGATTTTTTGGAACATATGAAAAAATTAGAAGTACCTATTATTGGCCTAGGATGTATGTTGACATTAGTAGCTATGTTTCTACATGTTCTACTTGTCAACTTCATTCATCAGTCAAACATAGAGATCCGTTGCATCCTACTTATCCACCTTGTATTCACTACAAGTGGGTAGTAGATCTTGTAACTATGCCTAAAGGTATCGACAAAATGCGTTACATTGTACTTGCAAGAGAATACTTAACTAATCATGTAGAGGGACGTGCACTACGATCTAAGACCACTTACAATGTTTGCAAATTCTTGCTTGAAGATGTCATAAGTCGCTTTGGGTACATAGAGAAAGTAGTTGCCGATCGTGGAGAGTTAAATGCAAGAGAAGCTAAAGAGTTCTTTGAGCGTCACGATATTCGTTTGTCTCTCACTACTGCATATAATCCAGAGGCCAATGGTAAAATAGAGAGAGGGCATCCACCTATTGTGAAAGCCATATCTAAAGCATGTAACGATGACATCAAACAATGGCCTAAATTCTTACCTTTTGCACTTTGGGCAGATAGAATGACATGCACACGTACTACTGGATATATGCCTGTTGAACTCATGTACTGTCAAAAACCATTGTTTCCAATTCAGTCTCATATTTCTGCATGGTCAAATTTGCCTTGGTCTGAAAACATGTCTACTGATGATTTTTTGAGTTTGCGTATTAAACAGTTAGAACAAGGTAAATTAAGACTTGATGATGCTGTTGAAAAATTAAGAGAATCTAGAATGAAGAACAAGCATTATTTTGATAAAACTCATCGACTGCGTCCTAATCCGATTGAAGTAGGAGATTGGGTGCTCATTTATGATAGTACATTTGACTCTCAATATGATGCACGCAAAAAGCTCACTCAACGGTGGTTTGGGCCATACATTGTATCAAAAGTCAACAACAATGGTACGTATGCTCTTTGTGAATTAAATGGTGTTGCACAAAAAACTTTGATTGCAGGTAAAAGGATAAAGCTATTCAAGAAACGTGATAATGACGAGTACATTTTGGATGAGGACATTGAAGAAGATGACAACAATGAGGCCGATTCATAAACAGGAGTATCCATGCTATAAAAAAATAAAAATATAAATAAAAAAAAGGAAAAAAAAAATAAAAAAAACATATAAAAATATCATTAATTTTTCAAGTTCATGTTGCTTTGTTTTTTTTCAAGTTCATTCTATTTTTTTTTTCCATGCTTGTTTCATGCATGTTTTTTTTCAGTCTTTGCATTGCATTGCATATCCACATCACTTGAGTCAAAAAGGGCAAATGATGATTTCTCTACTTGTGTAAAATTGTATCTTAAGTAGTAACTTATCTACTAAGGAATTGATTATAATCTAGGATTGTGGAAAGATAGGGCATGTAGATTTGGAGGTTTATTTTGGTGACATGACTTTCATATATAAACATGCATATGTATCCTATATCGAAAGCATAATTGTTGAAATCCTAGCTCCTGCTATTGCATGTTTCTACATCCTTAGTCCATCTCACAGCACTTGTATCGGAGTTTAAACGACTGTTCTCCGTCATCAAAAATGGTTGTACCTTGTATCGGGGTTTAACTTTTCCTCGTCAAAAAAAAAAAAAAAAAAAAACTACATGTTACCAAGAAGTTTACACTTTCTTCCACCCCAAAAAAGTGATCGTAACCATAAAGTTGCCGAATCATCATCATCATCAAAAAAAAAAAAAAAAGCAAGCCAAAGGAGGATAAAGAGGCATAGTAGAATAAATCACGGGCTATATAGGCAGATTTATGCATTAGTGGAGTTTAGTTAGATTTCCTTGCATGTTATTAGAGAAAGAGCATATTCATATTTATGTAGGAAAGGAGTTGATCTAAAATAAGCTAAAGATGAAAGATGTCTCTTGAAAATCCTAAATCTTTGTTTATAATCATATTTAAGGTAGATTGCTTTATGAAAAAGGTACAAAATTTTCTTCAAGATGAGAGGAACTGATGCTTAAAACGACTCAATACATCCACTTCCACTTCATATTGATGCTTGTTTTTTTTCTTTCTTGTTGCCAATGTTGCTTGTTCATTTGCATATATGTTGCCTATTTGTTCATGCATATTCATGTTGCCTGTTTCAATTCTTTCTTTCATGAAAATTTTGCTTCATGTCACGTTACCTACTGATTCATGCATATAATCAACTTTCCTTCCATGTTTCTTATATTGCCTATAAAAGAATTTGATGCCTGGAACATTTTGTTTTTCACAGATGCTAGAGTGGCGCTTCCGGAGGAACCGCAGGTTTATTGGGGGCGAATGTCGTCGAGATTTTCTCTCCTCTCTCACTTGTGAAGGCCTACAGAAAACATATTTGGTGAAGGTAGCCAGAATTCCCCGAGAAGTCCAGGATGCATCAAGGATGTCAAAGGAAGGTCACATACAAAGTTTCAAAGAAATCAAGAAAGTCCATGGTAGCGGTCAAAGTTGGTCAAAGCTGGTCAAAGTTGGGAAATTAGGGCAAAAATTTCATTGTCACCAAATTAGATGAAAATCCATATACTTGTAAAGATTGTCAAAGGCAGTCTATAGCCCAAATTTCAGCAGAAAATGGATTTGGTAGCACATTGATATGCTATGTTCATTTTGTAAAAATGTATTTTTTCTAGTTTGACCCTACAAATTCTTGTATAGAAATTTATGTTAGCCATATGGTTTGGCATGTATAAAAACCATATGTGGCTACATATTTGTATAAAGTTTCAAGGCTATCCGAGCTTCCTAGACACCTTAATGCCACCTTGCAAGCTTCCAAATGTAGTCAAACTTGTACAAGTTAGATTCAGATGGGAGTTTTTTCTGCATATTCCTGAAGGAGATCTTTGGAAACATAGTCCTACAATGTTTCATCTTCATCGAAGACTTTTTGGAGGGTCAAGGAGCACAAAGTCCAGTTTTCAAGGTCACCGCAGTTTTCTAGAATAAGAAAATTGAAGGCTTGAATGTCTGCCACATGTCAAAATATGATTGAACCATGTTGTACGGTCAAGATGAGCTCATATTCAAGGGTGGAGATGCACTAAAGCATAAAGGAAGGAGGATCCACGAATTTTTTCCATAAAAGAAGACCTTTTTTACAATCAAAGATCAATAATGCAACATTTCTCCAAAAATAGTGGATTATCTTATCCGAATTGATGTCAGCACTCATCCGCAGATCCAATGGTGGAGAATGAGGGCGCCTAAATTTCACTCCTTTACACTAGATTTGATAGAAAGAACAATTCCAAGCCATTGATTTGATTAATCAAATGGTTGTAATCGAAAGTAGTGATCCTAGAGTTGAGAGTTGATTTCTCTAGATCCAAGGGCCCAAATTCATTCAAAAAACTATATAAATCCCCCTCCAAACTCCTAGAGCATCATTGTTAGGCATCCATAGGGCTCATGCTAGCTTACGGTTTCCTTGAGACGATCACCCTCGGTTGAGCGAGTGAGGATCCAAGGTGAGCTAGTATGAGTATAGAACCTAGTTTCAAATTTAAGTTAGAACTCCAATCTAGGATAGGCTCTTGAAACCAGCATCTCTATCTTGACTCACCCTCGGTGGAGCGTGTGAGTGAGTTAGAGCTGATTTTAATGAGTCTTAGACTTCTTTAGTTAGACGTTACGAGCCTAGACAGACATAGGGTCACTGGAGTGGAACTCACCTTCTTACGTGTGACATTCGGTTGAACTGTCATGGTTTGAGGGTCGGAACCACCTTTGATCAGTAGACTGCTTAGCATGACGTACCACGACGATCTTTTACATGTAACTTAATTCAAATTCTTTTAATTCATGTCACTTGTCACTTGTCTCTTGTCACCTCTCTCAGTCTCTTAAGTATTTTTACATGTCTTCTATTTCTTCTATGTGTGAGAAGGCTCTGCAGTATTGCGTTGAACCAGTGAGGATGTTTCTTTGAGCTTGTGAGTAAACTCTATTATCATAATTCACTTGCATACATATCATCCAAAGAAGACTATGCATATGAATTAGAATTAGGAAGTGTTTAAGAAGCTCCTTCATTGGACCATTCTTCCTTCCAAATTTGATTCGTGTGTATGGTTCTCTTTCATTCTTATCATTCATGTTCATGAATCTAAATTGCACTCCTACTTTCCATTCCCATAATCATTTCAACATCTCTCTCTTCTCCATACTCAACATTAATTTCACCTTCACATCTTTAAACCTTCCAAAATTCATTAGCTTCATACACCCTGTGTGTGCCACGACCGGACCCGATCCACCCGGATTGCGATCACCTCCACACCGGATGCATCACCAAGCAATAGTTCCAACTCAAATCCATGGATGGAAGATTGCGTGGAAATTTCAGTCCAGCAAATTCATCAAATACATTCAAGAAAGGTAAAGAAAAGCTTTCTGCAGGTCATAAAACATGTGCAGGTTTTGGAGACATTGATGGAGATTCAAGCGATTCAGAAAAGAGTCTTGATGAGGAACTTGGACTGCCCTCTGTGAAGACTCCAGGAGTAAGAAGGGCACATGCAGATGATACAAGGAGAAGTGACCGAGGACCAAGAAGATCTGGGAGGATGCAGAATTGAGCGCAACGATTGACGTATGACAGTTATATGGCTGGTCATTGTGCCTACATGACAAAGGTAATACAAGATTCCTTCTTGCTTTGAAGATGCGATTGGAATTGCAGATTGGGAAAAAACTATGGATGAGGAGACGGATTCACTTTATGGAAATGATACATGGAAGCTAGTTTCATTGCTGCAAGGAAAGAAACCCATAGGTTGCAAATGGGTTTAGAAAGTAAAGCATAATGCCCATGGTAGCATAAGCACGTATAAAGCAGGATTGGTAGCTAAAGGATATGCACAGACATATGGCATTGATTCTGAGGAAACATTCAGCCCTGTAGCTAAAATGTCTACTGTCAGAACACTTGCTGCATTAGCTACAACAAAAGGATGGACTTTGCATCAGATGGATATGAAGAATGCTTTCCTACATGGTGAGTTACAGGAAGAAGTATATATTGACCAGCCACAAGGATATGAAGATTCAAAGCATCCAGAATATGTTTGCAGGTTGCAAAAGGCTTTGTATGGACTGAAGCAAGCCCCTCGTGCATGGCATGCAAGGATTGCTAATTACTTAACCAGCATTGGATTTTCTATGTGTGATGTAGATCACTCACTATATGCAAGGAAGGTTGATGATGGCATCACTATTGTGGCTATTTATGTTGATGACCTGATTATAGGTGGTGATAATAAAGGAAGCATCAAAGAGGTAAAGCAACTTCTTATGCAGGAATTTGACATGAAAGATCTTGGTGTGCTGCGCTATTTCTTGGGCATTGAGTTTATACATACAGAAATAGGTATATGGATGTCGCAAAGGGAATATGCCTTGAATATGCTGCAGAAGTATGGTATGGCTGATTGTAAGCCAATTTCTATGCCATTATATCAGAATTTGAAGTTGGATACTACATCAGGTGAAGCATTGGAAAATGTTACTATGTACAAGAAAATTGTGGGAAGTCTTATATATCTCACAATTACAAGGCCTAATCTAAGTTATACTATTGGACTTGAAAGTTAGTTTATGCAGGTTCCCAGGAAGCCACATTTGGATGCTCTGAGGCGCACTCTATGTTATGTGAGTGCTACTTTGGATTATGCATTGTTTTATGAGACTGGTGTAGATTTGCAGGTTTATGGATACACTGATGCAGATTGGGCTGGTAGCATTCCAGATAAAAGATCTACTAGTGGTTTTCTATTCTCACTTGGGAGTGCAGTTGTTACATGGAGCAGCAAGAAGCAACCCACTATTGCTTTGTCGAGTACAGAGGCTGAGTATAGAGGTGCTGCAATGGCAGCATGTGAGGCATCATGGCTAGAAATGCTACTTGCAGATTTAGGTGTAGAAGTGGGAAAGCCTATCACTATTTATTGTGATAATCTTAACAGCATACAGTTAGCACGAAATCCTGTTTTTCATGTTAGAAAAAAGCATATCGAGGTACATTATCACTTCATCAAAGAGAAGGTATTAGCAGGTGATATTGATCTTGTTTATGTGAGAACAGATGAGGAGGTTGCTGATATTTTCACCAAAGCACTTGGAGCTGAGAAGTTGAAGAAGTTTTGGGAGATGCTTGGATTACAGGATATGGCATTGAGCTTAGATTTATCTACCGAGAGTGATGACACATTTGTTTCTTGCCAGCTCACTTATTCGTGGACATTAAGTTTTTCCTTATGTACTGATCTTTATATATTGCACTTGTTCTATTCTTGTTTTTTAGGTCATTCTTGTACATTCCTATTTATGTAATAGAAGAAGAAAAAGAAGAAGAAGAAGAAGAAGAAGATCATTCTTCGTTGCCTCAATCTGTGTGTGTGCTTCTCCTTGAGAGTGAGAGTGTGTGTGTGAGCTCTCTTCCTTATCTCCTTCCTTGTGACACTCCCCCCACTTGGGAGAACCAGAGAAAACATCCATTAAGAAGTTTTGGCCTCCTATAAGGTCTCCTCAATGTTGATAGTGTACCCACTCCTTTTTTTAATAGGAGGGATAAAATCCCTAACTTTATTTTTTTTTTCATCAATGAGAACATATATTTGTTGTTTCTATCCATCTTCTCACTCCGAAATTCTTTAGAAGAGGCCAGAGAATAACTAGCTTCAAGATACCTCTCTTTGCACAATCTCATAGAAATATCAAGATATTCTTGAGAATTAACATATAGAGTGTTCAAATTTTCCACAAGAGAAAGTTTTCTTTTGTTTCTAATATCTTTAGCTTGCTCCTTGAAGTAAGTGAATAAGTGGTGGATGTCCCTAACCGAGTTCTCCCAGGTAGGTACTAAAGTGGGAGGAGAATATACTTTTGGTATACTCCACAATGCTAGGAAGCTTAAGCAAATTGATATCAATATGAGGCCAGCTAGATCTAAAGGTAGGGCTACCCTTTTTGAAGGTTGAGAGATGTTGGCTCTCATTTCGCTGTCGATACATACAACTCCTAGAGTTGAGAGATGCCCTCCTTGCTCCCCCATTCGATTTTTCATGGTATCCTTTGTGTATCTTGATGGTGGTCACGTCCCAAGTCGCAAGCGGGAGGTCAATGTGACAACTAGAATCGAAATGTGAATCAATTTGAATTATGATGATGAGACAGAAAGAGCAGGGTGACAGACGAAAGTGATGGAGAGAGAAGGAGAAATGACGCCTTTAATTCTGGATCTGGATATCATGAAAGCGCATGAGTTTAACGTTGCACTGTGCACTGTGCAGTGTGCGCACATGAGAAGAAAGACTGACGCTGAGCAGTGAGCGAGAGTATGAAAGGATGGCAACAGCACTTCCCATTTCGGAGGACGCAGAAGAGGATGAGGAAAAGGGACGCTGATGCTGATGCTCACTGCCAAGATCACTGCTATAAGTTGGGTACACAAGTCTGTCGAAAGCAAGGTCCCAAGGACGGTGGCGACAATAAGGTCGTCGATGAGCTCTTGTCCAGCGGTCCACCGCTGAAGCATTGCCACTGGACGCACGTAAACTCTTCCAGTGTCTCTTCCCCAAAGATGCTGCATCAACCCAGGGTGGCGGTGGAATGTCTTCAGCGCGAGCGATGCCCATGCGGTGGTCGCCGTCGCCATCGCCGCAGCCTTGCTCAAGCTTTTATAGAAGAGGATGCTGTGGGGGAGAACCTTAGTGCCCCATGTAACGACTCCTTCGATTCGAACATGGGGGCAGGCCTGTCCCCTACGGCTCCTCTTCCTTCAACACCTCGTTCCAGCTCAGCAGCAAGCCTGCCTTTTACGCCTACTCCTACAAAATCACGTCATTCTGCTTCGAACATGATAGCGATGATGAAGTCCAGCTCTTGCAGATACGAGGGAATTCATGAGCTGAAGGGTTCTTTACAATGTCAATACCAGCTCGGAGCAAGAGTATCAGTGGACCTCGAAAGACGTAGCAGCAGGGCGTTGTCCGACAAGGGGCAATGCTCCGTGAAGGACCTTGGTTTGCCTTGCTCATCCAGCCACGTTTGGAGGTCTTTCTTTGACAGCAAGGCCTCGGCCCGAGTATGGGTCCAGGAAGAAGATGAATTCTCCATGAATGATGCCGGCCTTCCCTCCGTGTTGGGGACGGACTTGATCGACAATGGGAAGCGTTTCAAGCTTCGATGGAAGCAGAACGCGAAGGCTGCTGCGTTGGCTCCTCGGGCACCGAGCGTCCCTCCCAGCCCTATGTGTAATGGCTGCGGCGGGGTCTCTAGCCACACTCAGAGCCCTGTCAATAAGATATTATGTTTCTTCAACACAAAAATGAGGCCAACAAGCTCCGCTATCAATCAGAGAATGAGGTCTATATCTGGAAGACCATCTGGAGCGTCTGGGAGCTGTCATGTGGATCTTCAAAGTGCCATTGCCCATTGCAAGCAGTCCATGATGTCTGGTCACCGTATACAATTGGGCCAATACTGCAGTGACCATATGTAAGCCATTCCGACATATGGGACGGATGCAATCAAGCTCTCAGGTGAGCAAGGTTTGATTTATTCGTCTGCGTTCCGGAGGCTGTAATCTTGTTTACCTTGTCCATAGTGAGATGTACATGTGAGATTGCTGTCTATTTTGTTTCATCATTCCTGCTTCTCTCTTTATATGCATCTGTCTAGTCTCATTCATTCCTTCGTAGATGATGGCATCTCAATTCAAATGGAAGCTTTCTTTTAAATGAAGTTCGATCTTGCTATCTACTCTCTCTGATAGCTTGAATTGGTTGATAGCTTGAATTTGGTAAGTGGATGACATTGGTTCTTGAGAACATAATCCTGTAACTGATTTCTCGATGATTTAAGCAAGCCGCAAGTACATTTTCCGGTAAATTTCTTGCATCTTGTCCGACCATCTTCCGGTGACAATGGCTCTAGCTACTACAAGGCTCTACAGATGCCTTCGAGGGCTTCTTCGACCATGTCTAGCTACTGGAAGGCACTACAGATGTCTTCGAGGGCATCTTCGTTGCCCGCCGCTGTCATAGCGTCTGTTTTGTCTTTTTTCACACAGTCACAGGATTTCGACTGTTTTATCAAAGCTCAAGGGGCATGGAAATGTGTTCTGCAACTTTTTAAAATTCTGGTGGTACGCGAAGAACAGATTTCTAGTAGCGTGTTCTTGAGTTCCTCCAAAGATTATGCTTTCCACTCATGTTCTCTGATGTAACGGAAGAAAAGCGTACATCCTTTGTGAAAGAGTGGCTAGGGTGCATCGGGTTCTACTATGCTTGCATTCCTGTAGATGGTTTAACAGGCGGACTTATGGCAGAAGAAGGTCCCTCGGACGCAAAGCAGGTGACTAGGAGCAATGGATATCATCAGAACTATGGATTTGTCATCCGTGAATCTGGGTGGCTCATATTGATTCCATCAGAACTAGGGATACTCTCTCGCGTATAACTGTGTGGGTCAGATGGACCATCCCAAGATGAAGATCCGCTGTTATGAACACTATGAGCGTGGAAATCTATCACTGAATGTAGTACTACTGTTTCATCTACTCGAAGGTGTGGATAATTTGCTTACTGCTCGAATGCATTTCTTCAAGGCTCAAGCTGTAATCGAGGATTTTAACGTGACAGTTTTATTGGACGGTCTATTGGATTTAGGACAAGAGTATGATTTACATCGTCAGCAGATTATCCAGCTTTTTCATTTATTCTGTATATAACAGCTTCCATCCCCCTACCCTTATTTTTTTTTTTGATACAATGAAGTGGAAATACATTCACACACTCAACCTCATAAGGTAGAGGCACACATCATGAGAAACTCATGGACATGTCCAGCCAAGACTTGAACTCAAGACTTCCTCCCACAGCTTCAAGGCATCAGCCACTAGGTTACGCGGGCTCGGACAATTGTTGTTGTTGTTCTCCATTTTTGTATGTGTTTGAGACTGCAAAAACAAAATGTCTTAATTGTGAGACCGCATACTCAAAGCTTGTGAATGCATCATTCCATGTTTACACTTGTTTAGTTCCGTCTTCTCTATCGATGGGAGGATGAATTTCGCTAACTAACAGTTTAGGATTAGATGGAAGGGAAATGTAGGATCAATTTCATTAATTAGCAGGGGAATAAAATGGCGTAGATGATTCAGGTGGACGTCTGTGGTTGCAATCTAATCAATATAGATTTTTGAACAGACATTCTAAGTATGTGGAAAAGGGTACCTACAAGCTGTTTGTGCAGCTGTTTGTTTAGGAAAGGCTAACATTAACCTAGTCCTTTTCTTTTAATGGCATTATTCCTGGTTATCGCCGCATAAAATTTGGGAGATTCTAGTTTCATGTGGAAGCAAAGGGTTGGAAAATTCTTGATTTTGGCCGAGTCCGCATAGCCTAGTGGGTGACGCCTTGAAGCCGTGGGAGGAAGTCCTAAGTTCAAGTCTTGATTGAACATGTCCATGAGATTCTCATGATGGGTGCTCTACCTTACGAGGTTGGGTGTGTGTGTATTTCCAATTCATTGTACTCTCAAAAAAAAAAATCTTGATTTTGATGTGGAAGAATAGATGTGTGAGTTCACTTGGGTCTGTTAGGATGCGTTTTTCCCTCGATTGGATATATCTTCCCGGGTTGAATATGCTTAAATAATCCTCTGGTTATTCACATTTATGCACTCAACACTTTACTCTTGAGCTCGTTCAATGTGAATTTTCTTTAAAGAACTTGGATGATAGAGATCTACTCTTCCTGTTAAGCTTGAATTAATTGGAAAGTTCAACAGTCAATATTCGGACATGTCATTGCTTCTAGGAGTATGTCATCGGTACTCTTTGCTCTTTATCTTATACTCTTATGGAATTCTGGCGAGCATTATTAGATAGGCATATATGTCTTTGCTCATTGTTTTATACTTTTATGGAATTATGGGGAGCATTATTAGATTGATACATATTTCAGGAGTGCTTGCCAAGCTTCTTGTGAAGAGTTACAATCGGCTATATTCTGGCCATAGTTCATATTAATTGTTTTGATGTGTAACATGCTAGCACTAGCTAAATTAAATGGTTTTCCCAATCTAGATCTAGATTAATCTCTATGTTATTTTTTGGTATCATCTCCACGTAATGCTTTAGAGAGCTGCTTGGTAGTGATTGTGTATATGACCATAGTCTAATCTTGTAACTAGCTCTCCATCAAGGTTGAAATGAATACAAATTTTGAGTTGAACCTTTGATAAATGTTTCTTGCCAATGCTTGGGTGCCAAGAAGTACTTTCTTCCATTCATAATAATTAAAATTATATCAACAGTCCATGCTATCATATCCATTGCTTTGTGATGTAGGGTGCTATATGGCATCCAATGCAAGACTACTTTATTTGGAATAGTGGAGTACTCTTGATAAACAAAAATGAAGTTCTACTATCAAGTACAAAGTGTTAAAAATATATCATTTGAGATATGATATTTCTTATTCAATGTAGTAAAACTGCATACAATATGTTCTGTTCCTTCATGGAGAACTTCGATGCACTCAATTGGAAGCCCTTTTGTGAAATGTAAGGAGATTCAAACTAAAGATCTAGTGAGTGAGAAAATGGAGGTCCCCTTTTAAATTCATCATATTTTTTGGACTAATGGCTCTACTACTTAAGTGCATTATTGAACTTCGATGCACTCAATTGGAAGCCCTTTTGTGAAATGTAAGGAGATTCAAACTAAAGATCTAGTGAGTGAGAAAATGGAGGTCCCCTTTTAAATTCATCATATATTTTGGACTAATGGCTCTACTACTTAAGTGCATTATTAGAGGTTTGGATTGGCTAATAATCATTTAACATTATAAATTCATACAAAGTCAAATGGTGTTTGGTCCCAAAAATTAGAAGTTTGAGTGGTGAAAAGTTCCTAAGTGGACATTGATGATTAAGCCATGGATGTGGAGATGATGTGTGATAGGACAATGAACTGAAAGCACAAGGAAATAGGTTAGTAGTTAGTTCTCATGATTAAGCAAGTGTAGACAATGTGGACAATGCATTTCACAAAAACCACTCATAATAGTTGCCATATATTATTATTATTATTATTATTATTATTTAAGAGCATGAGGATCATGCAACTACGTTTATTTCCTAAGAGGAATTCGAAATATTATAAAAGAAAATAAGATAGAATAAAAAAATTTACATAAAAAATAAGATTCACTTGTGTCTAGATGTAAGTCCATGAAACGTGGCCCTATCCTTATGCATACTTTGAGTAGAAAATCCTTGAATGGTGCAAAAGGGATTAATGGGCAAGAGTAGATTGCTTTTCTCGAGTTTTGGAGGCCACAAATTTTGGTTGAATGAGCCACGATTCTTTCTTTGACATGTTTAGATGTCACATCTATCAATTGGTAGGATTACTGTATTTTATTGTGGAATGAGAAACATGAGAATGTTTTTACAAGGTCTCCATTTATGTCTTTTCTTGTTTTGTGACCTAGATGTAGTGTTTCCACTTCTTGATCTACGTCTCTTCTTTGCGGATTGGAAACCTCCTTAGTCTTTTTTATTGTTTCCCAAAGATTGAAGAAGTTTTCTATGCTATTTCAATTTCTATGGAATCCATATCTTTGGTTCTCCTTATTGGGATTTCAAAAGATCCTTTGGAATACACAAACTTGTCGAAAGCTTGGAAGGGCTCTACCATAAGTCTAACTAGGTGATTTCTTGGCCCTTTTGTATTCTTCAAGTGATCCAACTAATGGAGATAAAATGTTCTTGATTTTTGATGAATTGATTTCTTGTAATCTTGGCCTCATCTCTCCATTTGATTGTAGTCGGTTGTTTTTTTCACTCTCACTTTTTACACCATCTTTGTGCAAGCTTTGACTTCTATATTAGCGATGCAAGAGAATCATGCAAACATTCATTCACACAAGAAAAATGACAAGGATCATAGAATGATAGAATACCACATATTTTCATTTTGCACATATACACAACTACATGCAAAAGCTACCATCGTTGAATTCTTGAGTAACCAATCCCTTCTTAAGATGATTTGCTCTTCCATTATCTCATTGTCAATAACCAAGAAACTCTTATAAGACACTAGTCCTATATTCAAGCAGAACATCATTTTTCCTATGCATGTTAATCCTTTTCTATCCAACCCAGTAACATGTGTATTTTTTATAAATATTTGTTCTTTCAAAGTCTAAAAGAATTCTAAATCGATGGCTCAAATTAATTCCTTGCACACAAATGAAAGTAGCACTTCTAAAACTAGTCCTAGATAAAAGAAGAATAGAAAAACACTATACAGGGTTAAGATAATGCATTTAGAGAGCTCCTCTACTACATTCACAAGGCTTGCCATACATCCAAATGGGCTTTGTTAATAATCACTAACCATTTATTTGACAAAAATTGATTAGTCTTGATGCATTCTTTCCTTCCTTTGATTTGCTTGCAAATTCCATGCAATAAGTGCTTTGTGATCAAAACTATTCCCTAGAATTACATACATATATGTATATGTATGTGTGTATGTGTATGTATACATATACATATATGTTTTCCATATCATGAATACAACAAAAAAGGGACTTTCAAAAGCTAAACCATGTATTAATGAAATTCTTGGACTATATTTATCAATGAAAGTTATGGAATGTATTAATATGAGTTCCTAAACTTAGGCCACATAAATCAGTTTAGGCCACATAGAGACCCTTGGAATATAAATCAATTTAGGTTTCAAAGACTCTTAGTATTTTGAAGAAGAACCAACTTTGAAGAAGTATAATCCCATATCTTGACTTTATTGTCCTATTTTCTCCTTTTTGCTAAGATCTAATGCATGGTTATGGCATGGGATCCATGTTATGTAAGCCCCTCCCTTCTTTTTCCATGCTTTTCTCATATATCTAAGTGTTAGGAGTGATGGAGTGTAAGTTGTTCATGTTTGCACTTAATATGTTCGGCATAACTTTGTGTTAAAAAGTCAAAGTGCATGAAAAATGACTTCTAATAGAGACAACTCATCAAGAGCTTAAAAAATAACTTGGTATTGACCACATATGGACATCATGCCTAGGATCTATCTCCATTTTTGTGTCGATTATTTTCTGTGGTTGAAATGCATATGTGATTGAGTAAGTAGTGATGTGTGTTTGTGTTCACTTATGTTAGTGATTTACTTGTACATCAGGTGTTCATGATTGCATATGCACATGCTTCCATGTACCTAAATGGGGCTACTCTCAGCTATACAAATTAAGTGTGTGTCAGCTCAATTCACCACTTGATTATGCTTGTTGAACATGTGGTTTATATCTAGGATCATTCTTTTGCAAGTGACACACATTTTTGGGGCTATTTTTGGGGACAATAGCCTATGTTAGGTTGCCTATGTGACTATTATAACTCTTGTGTGGAGAAGACATTTGTGAGGGGTTTACATGGATTGCATTCCAACTCACATACACACTTTCCATGCACCTAGGTCTTTATTTAGGTTTATAGTTAGTTTTTGTAGGAAAAGTAGAATTAGGACCATTCAAGAGTGATGTGAGGAGGGATAGAGTGAGGTAGTAGTTTTAGCAAAGATATACCATTAGTAGTGGTTCGAAGGCATATATACCCCAAATAAAATGTGTACTCCTCTCATTTATGTGTGAGAGAGAGAGTGAGAGGATACACTAAAATTTGGAGGCTTCTTGGATATAGACTTGAAATAAAACTAACTCCAAGTGAGGAAACCAAAAATGGTGATAAGTGATTGTGGAAAAAATAGGATGCTCTACACAAGGAGATTGTTTTTTTGCAACATTGATTTTTAGGCATCTAGAGACAAGTTCAACATGCAACAATGGGTGAAGACTGTATAAGAAGGTAAAAGAAAGCTAAACACCCACCAAAAATCAAGAAAATCAAAAGTTTGAAAAACAAATGCTCTAGCATAGCACTCTCATTTTGCAATAGAATTTTTTTATGGTTTTGTGACAATTCTAACATACAAAAAGTGATTAAAAGAACTTATAAAATAGTTTGGATAGGGAAAAACACTCATCAAAACTAGAAAAAGTTCATAAGTACAAAAAATGAATGTATTTAAGAGCAATTAGTTTTGCAGCATAAGATTTTGAAGGGATTTTTTTTATATGCTTGACATGCAAAATTGGTTGAAAATCTAATAATAAGCCATGGACAAGTCAAAACACTCATAAAGAGTAAAAAAGTCATTAGTGCAAAAGACAAAGGTCTTAGCTAGGGTAGTCACTTTTTGCAAATCACTTATTTTTGGGGCGTTGGACATGTAACAAAAGGTACTCAAGGCTGAAGGAAGTGGAAGGAAGCTAGAATACATTAAAAAAAAAAAAAACTCAAAAGCTGGCAAAAATGAATGCTTTAGCTAGATGATTTGCTTTTTTTCACGAGATTTTTGGGGTTTTAGGCCTTCTTTTGCATACAGGATCGATTGGAAATCATAGAAGAAAGATTTTTCAAGCCTAAAACTTCACAAAAGTTCAAAAAGTAGAAGTTTACAAATGATGATTGTCCTAGCAAGAGTAATCCTGTTTTGCACACTAGTGGTTTTTGAGATTTAAATGCAAGGAACACATGATCTAGAGTTTGAGGACCATATAACAACTTGATTGCAAGCCAAGAAAATACCAAAAAACTCAAATAATTCACACACACACAAAAAATAATGACCTAATGACTCCTAAAAGCTATGTTATTCTATTTTGATAATAGAAACCTTGAAATTACATATGTTTCAGCCTATGCGTCCATTTTCTTAGCTGTAGGGCTCTTCAAAAAGCTCATTTTGAGAGTGGAGATTCAAGGATTATCAAGAGAAATTCCATAAAATCAAAGGGCTCCAATTGACATAGAGGCTTGAAACACTCAAAGAAGCACATGGATATTGATTGTGAATTGATTCATAGGCATTGATGTTGTAACCTTGATGTCCTCTGGATCTTTCAAACATGGGTTTGATAACTATCAAACCCATGGGTTGGATCTTCCAAACATGGGTTTGATAGAAATGGTGTCAAATTTGGTGTCGTTCTAGCACAATGGTGAGAACCAATGATCCACCTCATAATTGTCAATCCATGGTGATGTGTGGGTGGTGTGACGACCATGAGCAAGTAAGTGCACAAGTGAGTGAGTGAGAAACACAAAAACATGCTCACACATACACAAACACGTGCACACAAGGCAAGAACAAAGAGTGGAACAATGGAGTGCTTTCAATTACAAAAGAACTCTATTATAAAAGCTTCAATCTCTACCAAGCCAACCTCAAAAATGATCTTTCTAGCTCTTTTTATATTTTTTTCACTAGCTTTGACCATCTCCAAACCTAGTGCTTGGCCTAGTTAAAAATGAAGTTCCAAGGCTTATCTCAAGGCTCAAACAGAGTCTGAAAATCATGAAAGTTGGTATGTAGATGCTTCTAATACTCCTTAAGCCCAAGGACTCCTCCGCCTGAAAAAAATGGAGTTGAAAAAAATGTGAAATGATCTTTATAATGGTTTTTAGTGATCAAAATCACTGTTTTTATAGGGTTTTCTTCTGAAAATTTGACATATACTTCTTGGAGCTCCCTACATGCTCCCTCTTCTTGTGTGTCCACTTCTTTGATGTGTTCCTATGCCTTGTGCTTGACCTTGAGTGTCAAGAAGAATGTATGTCTCTAAGGTATATGCAAGCATGAAGCAGCTTTTACAAGGCTTGTGGAGCACCATGTGTGTGTTAGGAGCTCTCAAGTGATGTATCTTTGAAGTTTCTATCATGTGTTTTTCTTATCTTGCTTGTTTGATGCAAGTCTTTCCTAGTTCCTCAACATGTTGAAGACTATCACAACCTTTAAAATCTAATGACTCCCATAACATAGGTATGCATATATTATAGATAATTTCTTAACCTTGTAGGGATAGAAAATATGAAGGAGTTTTGCTTCATATTTGAGTAATTTATGACCAATTTTTGTGTACATAGGTATTTTTGGTAGTTTTGTGATGACTTATTATTTGAGTGAATTATTATCATATTTGTGTTAATAGGATGTATGCAATTGGAGGCTTGAGTGATCATCTAAATCAAGTCTAAACTTCGAGCACTCATTTTTTTTATAAATCATTGAATCTGTTAGTTATTGACTTGAGAAATTATCTACTTCAGAATTGTGGATTTGAGCAATTTTGAGCTTGTGATTGAAATCTTAGATCTTAAGAGTACTAGATTAGAGTCGAGCATTTGTTTGTTCTAGCAACATTTTTTCTTTTTCACATCGGGATTGCAAAAGGTGTAAAAGAGACCCCTCTTCACAAATTGAAAGGAGAGAGACATCAATTAGAGATAGAAGAACAACTCAAAGTGATATAATTGAAGAGCTAAATAAAGGAACTTAAAGGATGAAAGGAACACACAAACAAAGATGCACAAAGCCACAAAGAGGCAAGGAGAAGATCTATAAGTCCCAACTTTAGTTATTAACATAGAAGGTGAAAACTTTGAGATTATTACACCACTTTGGAAGATGTGGGAGATATGGGGACAATATAAAAACAAGGACACCTACTCAAGCCATAGAAATTGGATGAGTTCTAGGTTTGTCATTTGGATCCAAGACCACTTGAGTTGATCTTTGTTTCTAAACTAGTGGCTCAAGCTCTATAGCTACAATTGGTTCTAATGCTAGTCCTAAAGTTCTACTATCTTTTAGAATGAAAAAGACCTTTAAGAAAAGCCATTGACTTCCCTTTCATTCTTCTTCTTCTATCTCTAGTTTATGTATCCCAAAATCCTTGAAGAAGGGCCTCTTTTATTCCTTTTTCTACTTTTATTAGCAGGAATGTTCTATAATTTGTTAATACATGCTTGATTAGATAAAGAGTATCCTTGTTAAGGTGAGAAATCCATGAAGGAACATCTTCTTACTCTACTCTTGGTGACCATTCATAATCTGATTAGCAGTCCAACTTATAGTATCTATTGGTTCTCCCATGAAAGGGGAATATTGGATGTATTATATAGCAATACTAATGAGAAACGCAAAAATTATATTGGCATAGACAAAAGCCAAACTCTAATCTAGTACTCTTAAGAACTGTGAATCTCTTCTTGTCCTTATTGTTCTCTTGGGCCAAAATGTCACTATCTCAAGCTGACAATTGCTCGAGTGCACAATTTCATAACCTAGTGATTGTTAAAGCCAATGATTTCTCAAGTAAATTATTGATGAAGATGACACAATTTTTGAAGTAGATGATTGCTCAAATCTTATCAACTAAGATATGGTAACAGGTCAATCAAGTATGAAGCAAAATCTTCATGATTGGTATCATGATAAAACTAACACAAAGAATATGAAATATGAAAAAATTGTATTAAAACCTCTATGATGAGATTTATGTGCTCATGAAGATGTATAACTGCTCAAAACTTGTGCACATAAAAGATGTGCTTACGTGATTGTTGCACTAGACAAGCATGAGTACCAAATCGAGGAGCTCCACCTCCTTAATTCTCAATCTGCAAATATGTAAGTATGATATGACAATTGTGAATGAGTGATGTGCGTGAAGGTGAAGGTGATAAGCACATTTAATGCACATGCACACACACACACAAGGAATCCCAATAGAAGAGATAATGGAAGGAAGAATACTTCTATTCATTAAAGCAAGAATCTTCTTTTAATCTCATTCAATCTCCAAGAAGAAAACCTCAAAAATGAGCTCTCTAGTTGTTTTCATAGTTTTTTTTAGGAGTTTTGACCGATCTTCATCTAATGTCCAACATAGTTAAAAATTAGGTTCTTAGTTATTTTGAGGCATTCAACAAACTTTAAAATTTGAGAAATTTAGTATGTGCATTCTACCTAAGCTCCTCAAGATTATGGATTCCTTGGCTTGAAAATGGAGCACTAATTATTTTCAAAATTGGGGTTTTATATTACAAGGTTAGTCATAAAAAACATTATTGGAAGCTAAAATGATGTAATCTCGAAGAAACATTTGATCCTTGGAAAAACTAGTTATTTTCCCACTTGTCCTTGCTCATGATCCCTTCACATGCTTCCTCGACATCTGTGTCAGCTTCCTCCACCTCGTGTATGACTAACATCCTCTCCCTCTTGTGTATGTCATCCCTAAAAGATCCTTGTTGTAGGGAGCGATCAATAAAATTTTGGAGCAAGTCGTGCTATGGTCTATGCATTGATATGGAGGCCTCATGCCGGATCTGCTTCCA
Source organism: Ceratopteris richardii (assembly GCA_020310875.1). Taxonomy (NCBI): domain Eukaryota; kingdom Viridiplantae; phylum Streptophyta; class Polypodiopsida; order Polypodiales; family Pteridaceae; genus Ceratopteris; species Ceratopteris richardii. The sequence continues at coordinate 135,184,004 of CM035420.1, forward strand.
ATTTGGTCCAAGCAACAATAGGAGGAGCTTGTGGTGGGTACTTGCAATGCATGGAATACATGATTTTTTCACATGTGAATAGTTGGAGGCCATGTGATGAAAATCTCCAAATGATATTCCCAGAATCCAATAGTGAAAATTTCTTCAAATGTATGTTTGTAGCATGATGGGAGGTACTTGATTCTACAGTGATAGACACAGTAAATTTGCATTGATGGCATAGTGCTCATGTCATACACGAGATCAAGGTTGCCATGCTCAAAGCCTATGATACCCAAAATAGGGAACGAATAGAATCCTAATACTAGAAACCCACTTCCCATCATCACTGATGGAACAAAAGGGTTTCATCTTTTTCAAACCTTCCACACAGAGCACATCAAATCCCATGGCCCAAGAAGCACCATCATTACACTATGGTTTGATGATCCATTTGGCCACAAAATTGTTAGTCAAGGTGAATGCATCCAGAATGCCCAAAACATTCAAATCCCTTGGGTATGAGAAAATTTCCTTTTGATCTTTGGAACTTCCTTTTATTTGAATCACCTGTCTAAAGAAATTTTCTTCAAATTCTTTGTATCTTTTGCAATTTATTATCACTCTGCTGCCAACAATTCAAGAAGTCTATGATAGAAGAGATGAGGAATGAGTAAACCATCATTGCATGCCCCACCACATTAATTTGTATTCTCTTCTAGGGGCGGAACTTGTTTTCAAGCTTGGAAAGCACCCAATTTCACTAATGGACCATGGAAACCATGAAACCCAAGGGGATGCCTAGCAAATGAAAGACCTAGCCATGTGGAAGTACTCGAAAAATTAAATCCTCAAAATTGTGAGAGTGGTGGTAAAAACAACTTGAAAGCAATTTTCGAATGGTTGATTCTAGACCAATAGGACTCATAAAAAATGTCAATGCAATTCCAAAACTAAGAGATAAAGCCAGTGTCATTCTATAGAATAACATTTGTGTCATCAATGAAGAGTCTTAGAACCATCTGATCCTAACCTCTTCAGAGAGGTAGACCACGAGAAAACCAACTATACTTGGTTACCTACTAGGCAACTTTTCCCTTCCATAGTGATGGTAAAAAGTAAAGGGGCAAGTAGGCACCCTCTCTAATAGAGAACTTATGGAAAATAGCTAGAGAGAGTTAGGCGTTAATGTTGGTATGGGTAGAAGCATTTCTAAGTAGCATGGAGACTTGATAAACCTAGGCTTACATCCAAGGTCCTTGAGGGCTTAAGGAGTCCCATTCATGCCCTCCCAAATATCAATGATAGCTTCATGGATGGATCCACCTTTGATGAAGCCTTTTCTATCCTCATTGATACACAAGCAAAGATGGCCCACAATGCAATTGGCAATGAATTTGGTGAAGATTTTGCAGTCAGTCTAGAGGAGGGTGATAGGCCGCTTGTTTTTAGTTATATTCTTGTTATCTTTATTGTGGATGATATTTATCACACCTTGATTCAAGCATCTAGGTAGAGCACCAAAACTAAAAGCTTTCCATCAAACTAGACAAAAAAGCAGCATTAGACTATCTTTAAAAGTTTGAAAATTTTGATTAGTAAGGTCATCAGGGACATAAATTTATCTTTATGGAGGGCTTTGATAGCTTCCAAGATCTCGTGGTCCAATAAGGGAGAATCAAGGGTGTACACAATGTTTAGCATATTTTTTTTTTCTCTCTGACCTTTAATATAAGGGCCATGCAATTACACCTTTGAGGAGAAAGTGGGTTAGAAAATCCAATTAATTGAGTGAATTTTTAGTTATCCTTGTGTGAATTTCATTCAACACCATTAACATTAATCATTGTGGGGAGGAATTCTCTAGTTTTCTTCCTCCTAAGGAGTCTGCACATATCTTTGCATTCGCATTACTCATGATAGGAGTAAAAGATGCATATAATTGTCTCAAAGTGAGTACATATCCAAAGTACTTCATAGGTTCAATATGCAGGGTGGAAAGGCATTGAGTACACCTTTACTCACATATGTGAAATTGAGAAAGGATGATTGCCCCAGATCAGATGAGGAAAAGGAATTCATGAACAAAATTCCCTATCAGTCTGCTATTGGTAGTCTCATGTATGCTATGGTAGCCACAAGACCAAACATTGCATTTGCAAAGTCTATGCTTAGGTAGAGGGAAAACATCCATTATTGGTTACATAGATTTTGACTATGTTGGTTGTGTAGACAATCATAAGTCTACATCAAGGTACATTTTTCATTTTGTTGGAGGTGCTATCTCTCGGGGATCTCATCTTCAAGAATGTATAGCTATTTCCACCACAAAAGCAGAGTATGTTGGAGCAAGTGAGGCATGTAAGGAAGCATTTTGGCTTTCTCAACTTGCTTGTGATATGGGTTTACCTAGGAAGAAGAATATTGGAGCACAACACACAATACTGAATGAATGAACAAGAGAATGTACAAAGATAAGTGACCCATTAGAGTTATAGGCATATATACAAGCTGAGGGAAAAAAACCCCCTAAAGAGGGAAAAAAGTATCTTGGTGGTCCTAGTGTGTTCACACACATCATTACCAAAATATATCAACATCCTCATAGTCTATGTCATGAGTTTGAGCACATACTTTAGCAACTAACTTGGCTTTGTACTTGCCAATTGATCCATTTAAATTTCTTTCCAACTTATAGAACCCACCTGCAACCTATTACCTTGTGATTGGTTTGCAATGGACCCAATTCCCATGTGTCCATCTCTTTAAATGCTTCTATCTCCTCTTTCATAGCTTTCTTCCAATTAGAGTTATCCTTAGCTTCTTCATATGTTTAAGGTTCCTCTAAAATTGAGTCTTTGGCTAAATAAATAGAATGCTAAGTAACAAATGTAGAGTCATATCCATACCTTTTAGATTTCTTTTTCTCCCTTGTTGACCTTCTAAGAGTATGCTTGGAGCATTCCCCACATTCTTGCATTTTGGCCTTTCATCTTGACTTACAAAGCTTATAGTATCTTTCCTTCTCATATTGAGCATCATTAGGTTCACTTCTTGGATCTTGGACCTGTGTATCATGCGTGTTACCTAATGAATGGAAATCAGAATCAAGATCATAAGGTAAGTTTACCTTCTGATTGTCTTCATCATACCATGACTTGTGTTCTTCAAACACATCTCTGCTTGTGGTAAATTGCTTTGTGGCTGGATTATAAAATATGTAGCACATTTGAGTTGAATCATAACCAATTAACACTATCTTAGTTTCCATGTGGTGTCTTCTTACTTGGGAATGAGCACATAAATCATCCACATATACTTCTAAGTTCTTTCGCAAGAACCCTTTAAAGACATGACACATGAGCCTTTGAAATGTTGCAAGTGCATTGGTGAGCCCAAATGGCAACACACAAAATGCAAAGATTCCCCACTCTATGGCAAAAGCTGTTTTATGTTGATCTTCTGGGGCAATGGCTACTTGGTTGTAACCTGAAAATCCATCAAGGAAGTTATAAACTTCCTTTCCTGCAACACGCTCCAATAAATGTTTACTAATTGGAAGCGGATAGCTATCTCTTATCATAGTGGCATTAACTTTTTTAAGGTTAATACACACTCGCAACTTTTCATTCTTCTTGGGCACCACTACAATGGGGGACACCCATTCAGTATGCTCAATCTCATAGATAAATCCAGCTTCAATCAACCTATCAATTTCTTATTTTATTTTTGTTGTGTAAGTGTCATTATATGTGTAGGGCTTTTGTTTGGTGGGCTTGGCATCAGCTATCATGGGGATTGTATGAGAGCATATTGCTAGATAAACCCCCTTTAAGTCTCTATAGGTCCACGCAAACACGTCCCTATATTCCCTTAATAAAGCTCCAAGCTCTATTTCTTCTTCCACACTTAGGTCTTCTCCTATGTATGTACATCGCTCTTCATTCTCTTCCATGGTCACAACAATCTTTTTGTTCTTTTCTTTATTATCGTATGCTTCTCCTCTCTCTTAGGCATTTGTACCAAAAATTTTCGGTCTTCAACTTCATATTTCTTGAAATTTTCTAGTACTTCAAATAGCGATTCTCTTCTTGTTTCACTACTTTTCTTTTGACTCCCTTCACTTCCATCCTTTGAATTTATAGTTTTAATGCTTGTGAGAGGTTCTTCTTCTTTTTGGGTATGTACTCCTATGTCCTCTAGATAGTTCTCCTCTGAGTTAAAGCCATTATCCATGACAATGGACTCTAGATCATCATCATTCTCTTTTTCTTCTATGACACCGCTAGGCTCACACTCTTCTAGCAAGGTCTCACACATGAACACAAAGATATCATAACCCTCCTCATCACAATGAGGTGTCCACTGTTCTTCATTGACAACAATATCCATGGTGGCTAAGACTTTTGCCCAACCATAGGGCTCAAATTCCACATTTGGAAAGATCATCAGTGTGTAGATTGGGTCTCTACTGGTCTGTCTCCTTGAGAAGTTCCTCCTTCTCTCGCTTTCAGACATCTTTCCTCTTCCTCTACGACTTTGCACATCCACAAGTGAGTATCTTCATGCATCCAAGATGGATCAGAAGAACTTTCAGAATCTTCTTGCGCCTTGTGGATAGGATTCCACTGTAGGGGTGGTACATCTCTAAAGGTATAATCCTTCAGATTGACCTTGGTTTTGACCCCTAAATGCTGCAAGTGAAATTATTTTTGCCAAAGTCACCTATAGTAAAGGTGTGTTCAAACTCTACACCACAAGTGGTTAGAGTTATCCCTTTTAGCAATCCTAGATGTCTTTCAATATGGCCATCAACCATTTGAAGCTTCATTCTAGTTGGTCTTAATGCGGGTTTGCCCCATTTCTTCCACAAGGAAGTGGTAGCAATCGCAACACCAGCACCAGAATCTAAGATAGATTTGGTTGTGTAACCTTGGTAGGTGATTGGAAGATAAGTATTACGTTCTTCACCCTTGCTCATGTGTCCTATATTGTCTAGAGGTGTCTCTGAGACTTTTCGCTTAGAGGCTGCTTTTGACAAATTGGAATCAAGTTCTGGAACTTGATTCGCCACATGTTTCCATAGCTCAGGTTTTACTTTGAGCAGCTCTTCTAAAGACATTGAACCTTAGTGTTCTTCATGAATTTAGTGTTTCTTGGAACCATTGAGTCTTCATGTCTTACCAATTGTGAAAGCTCTAATATGAAGAGATTCAGATTCCCATGGGCCTGTGATTTGTGGCAACTCTTGTAAAGAATTAGATTCAAAATCTAATCTTTCGTCTTCTTGTTGCTCTGCTTGGTCTCCATAAATAGATGGAATGTCTTCGGGAAATTGATCATGAAGATCATCAATCTCAAGAATGGGAGGGGGATTACCCTTCTCCTTGGCCCATTTCTTGTGTTCCATCATCTATGGAATCGGGAACATAAACTTTTGTTGGTGGTGAGTTTTCTCTTTCAACAACTGGTTGAGCTTGTGGAGGCAAAGAAACTTACGGCTTATTTACCAACTGCTCTAATCTTTCTAATAAGCCCTAGAAATGCAAACCCGATTTGATAGAATTTGTGTGACTGAACAATTGATTGGTCTTGAGCATAGCTTGAGCTAGTTCTACCATTTTCGTACACATTTTTGTCTGTTCAATCTCTAAATCTGATCTAGGGTAGCTCTTATCAAGGTTTGTAGCTGTTGGCCCTTCTTAAAGCCTGGTAGGCCTTGAACATCATGTCTAAGCGTTGTGGGGTTGGATCTACAAGAACATACCCTAGTTGTGGTCTATGTATAATGAGTGGTGGGGTTGGATGAAGTGGAGTGGATGGATTTTCAGCATGGGAGGGGTTTTGAGATGCGACGTCTGCAATTTCGGTTTTTACATCTCTCAAGCTTTCTTCTATTTTGGATAACTTTTGGGCCCACTTACGATTTGCCTACTCTCTTTTATCCTTCCAAGTCCTTGTTTTCCTCTTATTAGGCTCTCCTGATTCACTTGACTCTAATTGTTCAGCTAGTTTCACTTGTTGTAAGGCTTGTGCCCTAGTAACTGCCTGTATAGGAGCCACATTAACACTGCTTGAGCTTGAATCCACCATTAAGTCTACCACATTAATGGGCATAACCTAGCTTCTTGGAAACTTGCTCAACTAGCTCATCTATCTCAGTGGAGGGTCTGGGAGAATGACTAGTAGAACTGTCAGAATCCTTATAGAGTTTGGACAATTCTAACTCCTCAACCAAGTTGTCTTCTATGTCAATGCACATCTGCACACACTCTTCTATGGATCTAGGCTCTTTCAAGTACACATATGATCTTAACTTAGTGCTTAGTAAGCCATCTAAAAACAAGGCCACTTATTTGGCTAGTGTGGGTAGCTCTGGCACAGGGCATCTTTCTAAGTATTATCTGAATTATCTTCCTGCAAGTCGCACTATTTCCTGAGGTGTTTGCTTGAAGTTGCGGATCAAGGCTGATGTGTTATGTGTGATACCACTCTTGGAGAATTCTACAATGAATTCTTCTAGCAATTGATCTATATCTCGATAGTTGTGACTATTAAGGGGTTGAAACCAAGCCAATTCAGTACCCTTGAGGGTCAAACCAAATGCCTCAAACTGAGTGAACAAGTCCTCGACATGTTCGGCTCTTAACACTTGTTTGAACTCAACCACATGATCATAAGGATCTCCTGACCCGTCAAAGTAGTTTTTCATTGTCTTGACCACTTGAGAGGGTCTAAGGGTTCTTGGGTACTCTCGGGGTCTAGGCAATGGAAAATCATGATCATCTCTTTGATGCCTATGTGCTCTATATCTCTCTCTTTTAGGTCTTTCATTTTCAAATCCTGATCTATCTTTGCCCAGTGTGTGTGCAAAGCTTACCTCATGTCTCTCTCTAGTTCTTTGCCTCTTGGTTTCATGAGCCTTGGATGATCCTACACCTTGGAGGCCATGGATGACATTAGATGCTTGTGGAAGGAAAATTAATTCACCTTTCCAAGTATATGCATGCCTGCCCTACTCTGTTACCATGAATACTCTCTCCGATGTGTTGTCTAAATAGATGACCTTTCCAAGGGTATCAAGATCTTTAAATTCATATATTATCACATCTCCTACTTTGTTAGGTTGATCAGTCTTAATCCTACAAAAAGCTTCATCTGTCTCCCCATTCCAGAAAATTCTATACTTTTGTTATCATGGGGAATCCATTCTGGTGTGAGTATTCTGGTTAAGACCGATTTACCTCTAGGGGTCTTGGGTTCGTGTCCTAGGTCTCCTTGCTCTAGGTCCCCTATCTCGTTCTCAAGAATGATATTTCCAAACTCATATGTCCTATCTAGCAAGCTTGTAACCACATACATGGTTCCTTGCTTATCAACATATGAACCATCTTCAAAGTTAACCACTAGGTGTTCAAGTCTAGAGGGTTGATTGGGATTTTTGAGTTGGACAATTAATTGCCTCAGACCATCCTCATAGATGCATGCACCTAATTGGTTGGTCCTAATATATTCCAATTGTGTTTTATAGGGACCTTCAAGTGTCTGTAGATAGGCACTGCCTGAGTTACCTGCAGATCTTTCCATGCTAAAGAACATTTTTGAATCACTTGTGTCCAAACTTAGCACGTAGGGATAACCACTAAGTTGTTGAGCCCACGGCCCAGCTATGTGATTGATAGTAGCTTCATATGATCTGATGCTATGTCTATCCCAACCTAGGTGTTTACCTGACCTAAGGTTCATAAGTCTTGTCTACTAGTCCCAATTTTCCCAAGTACAAGCATGTTGCAATGTTCTTTTGAATAAGTTACTTGTTCTGTTATAGATTTCTCTAGTATAGTCTTGCCAAACAAACCCTTTCCAAAATGAGCTTTCCAACGAACCCAAAATTACAACAAATGGATTTCGTATGAGAAAGTGATGTCCAGTCAGGCTTCTGGGGGTCAAAACAGGCAAACAAGACCTCTCAGAGAATCATGGTTTTTTGCAAGTTAGGTAGCCAGAGAGTCGTGTTTTTTATCAAAGAATTGATATTCTCTCAAAATCCACTCTAAAGAATCGGTGACTTTCTCAAAATCTTCCAAGGAGAGAATCATGATTTTCTCAAAATCATTGTCCAAGAAATTGAGACTTTCAAGTAAAGAATTGCAAATTTCAAGCAGGGAATCACGAATTTCTCCAATTTCCTAAGTCAAGGAAATCGCAAGTTTCAAGTAGAGAATCGCGAATTTCTCAAATTTCCTCAAGTCCAGAGAATCACGAATTTCTAGCAGAGAATCGCGATTTTCTCCAATTTCATCAAGTTTAGAGAATCGCAAATTTCTAGCAGAGAATCGCAATTTTCTCCAATTTCCTCAAGTCCAAAGAATCGTGAATTTCTCAAAATGATAAATTCCAAAGAATCACAAATTTCTTCCAGAGAATCGTGAATTTCTCAAAATTGCTAAATTCCAAATAATCGTAAATTTCTTCCACAGAATTGCGAATTTCTCAAAAAAAAAATAGGCAGGAAAAATTTAAAATTTTCTAAAGAATCACAATTTTCTGAGAAAGTTGCGATTTTCTGAGCTTTTAGGCGAGAATTTCAAATTTTTGCACGGAGCCCCAAATGTGCAAAAAATCGTGAGAAACACAAGCGCATGCACTCCCAAGCCCTTCCTAGCTCTTTCTTGCACTCTCACACATGAGAAATGATGTGAAAATGGTGAAGATGAAGATGGTGATTGTAATAAAGTAAGTTGGTGATCTAGGGATCCGATTGGTTCAGACAGATCTGAAATCGGATTCCGTTTGGTCATTCGTTTGTGTGGCCAAAGATCTCGAGTCTAGACTTACTGGTAGGTCATTTACTCTTGTAACCAAGTAATCCACTTAGCCTAATGGTTAAGGCTCAAGGGTGTGAAGGACGAGGTCTTGGGTTCAATCCCCATGGAGTACATGGGAAGAGTATTTTGCCCAAAGAGCTCTAGAACCTTCTAGAAGCATCCACTGGACACTTGGCGCACATGTAGTTACATGGCTGACACTTGGATGATTAGCATTCACCTGCCCAAGAAGGTAGTCCCCTGGAGAGAGCTATATATAGAGGCATTTGGTTGGGAGGAGAGTCATTCATTCATGAGCAATTACTGTCGCTACGCTGTTGCATTGGTATCAGAGCCAGGTTCATAACTTTCATCTTCTTGCTCGGACTTTTGACGTGCGAATTCTGCCCCCGCCCGCATTGAGATGCTTGTCGCAATCATTCTCATGCTTTAGTTTAGAGCAAAAGAGTAATAAAAAGAATATATCATCTCTGAAGTGTTTGGCGAGGGAATCGAACTCCCGCCCCTCAGGTGAGAGGGCGCTTCCTTATCCACGGAGAGAAGCGCCGTTCGTGATATTCTTTATGGAGCAGATCGTTATAGAATCATCGGTTCGCTGAGGGAGGCTTCATCGAAGAAGATCCAAAAGAAAATATTTTGGTGAAGCAGAGGGTGATCGAACCCCCGTCCCCCCGATTGGAGCACGCTGCTCTATCTAGAAGAGCATCACCATCCGCGTGAAGATATAGCAGAAGTACTAGTTGAACTCTTGAAGAAGGTCTCAAATAGGGGCCAAAAAGGTTGATCCTCTCTACTGCAGGTCCGCGGGTGATCGAACACGGGACCTGTTTAAGCGAGCGTGTCCGCCTATCCATTAGCCCACAACAGTTCACGGGAGTACTGCTGAGAAGGTAATTAATTTTTCTTATCTCGCGCTGAAGCAGACATCTTCACCCGGCCAAAAAAGCTGAACTACCATCGGGAGGGCGCTGGGATTCGATCCCACGACCTTGCAGAGAAACTTCAGGGCTTTATCCACTGAAGTAAAGGTTCTTCGTGATTCCGTTCTCTGCATAACATATACAGTTCAATTAAATCTCTGCTCTGCTAATCCCGAGCCGAGATCATCTCATTTTGATTAACCTTTGGAGTTTGCTTATTTCCCCATCCGAACCCGAGTACATTTCTGTGGTGGTCCAAGCTGTAGAAAGCTAAAAGTTCGAGTAAAGTTCAACAGAAGTGGAGCTGTGGAGTGAAGATCTGGAGGCCTATCTTCGTCATAATTCTAGCACTTTCGGCTAGAATCAAGTCGACCTCAACGGACCAAATCATCAGGGACGATTTCTTGTGACATTCTTGCATAGCTCTTTTGATTTTGTTGCACACACTTCTTGCGTTAGGAATACTTAGTAAGTTTAATAACGCTTTGTGTGCGATGGAGGGGACTTCTAGCCACGTTTCGCTTACAAGTACTACTAGTGCGTCCATGTATGTTTCCATTCCTATGTTAGTAACATCCTCATTCATGACTAGACCACCAATAGTTGCACGTGCATTGCATTCATTTGCACCTATGGTTTCAAATACTAGTCATGCGTCTCATGCATCTAAAATAGAATTAGCGATTGTAGCATTAGACGTTGAGGATTCTGCGAGAAAAGGGGAAACAAACACTACTTTAAACGAGAGGAAAGATATGGAAAGCAGGATGTTGCTAGTTGAGCAAAAGCTTGGACAGTTGTCCAGCATTCCGGATGAGGTTGCAGTACTCCGTCAATCTGTTGATGGAATCCAGGATCACCTTAAGGCCATTCTGAACTTACTTCAGACGCCTAAGGATATCAGTAAGACTATTTTAGGTAGTCACACAGATACGATCGCAACTTCACCGATGTGTGTTAGGATGGAAAAGGATAAGGGATTATCCTCTCCCCATACAGATATGTTTCCTTTAGCGGGAAGTATGAGCCGTCTTAGTCTAGCGTCTTCTACTCCCTTGTGTGTTGCTTCGGTAGGGATGTTAGAAAATCATAACCGCCCTGTGGATCTTTCCTTGGGAAAAGAGATCCGTCCTCCTTATTTCTCTGGAGAGGATAAGGATAGGAATAAGGATGCGGTTTTGACTTTCTTAGAGAAATGGAAAGATGTCCATGAACTCAAACATACCCCCGATCATGTGAGGGTAGTAGAAGCCAGTTTGTCGCTAGGACCGAAAGCTTATACATGGTGGATGAGTCTCTCTGAGACTCACAAGAAACCTACCACTTGGAATGAATTTTCCCATCTTTTCAAGAAAGAGTTTCTCCCCGAGAATGAGGAGGAACGCAATTGGGAAGCATGGGATAAAATTCAGCAGAAGGGTAGACCGCTATTGGTGTATATTTCAGAATACAGAGATGTAATTCTGAAGTTAAAGAATTTAGATGACTTCCATCGACTTCGCGGTTTTGTCAGAGGACTTAACCAGCGAATTCGTAATGAAGTTAAGAGGCATGCGCCTAAATCCCTTGAAGAGGCGATTAAGGTCGCTCAGATTTATGAGGACAATTCACGCTTGGATGTCACGCAGGAAAGCAGTTATTCCCAGAAGAATAACTTTAAGCGTAAGGGTAAAGGGACTAGATCTAGTGAAAGGGTGTCTAAGAAACCTCGTGTTTTTAGACACATCCTTTCTCCAGAAGATCATGATAAAGCGCAAAAAAGAAAACTTGTGCTTTAAATGTCTTAAGCCTGGACATCGAAGCCGTGCCTGTCCAGTCGGAAGAGAAAGTAAGGGAAAGGGTAAGCAGCAAATCCATCTGATTCAATCTTTGAACTTGGATGCAAATTCAAGTGCAAAGAAGGTTCAGATTATGCACTGCGACAGTACCCATTCATGTCAAATCTCCAAAAACATGTGGCAACCTCAAGAGTTTGGTCCACATGATTTGGTCAAGTTGCATGGATCAGTAAAAGGTCACACCATCCGGATAATGGTGGATGACTCTGCTACGCATAATTTTATCAATTATGCGTTAGTAAAAAAACTGGCTCTTCCTCAGGAACCATCGCCTCATAAATACATTGTCTCCATGATGCACGGTCAAGACACCCGTGTTTGGGACACAATGATTTGTAATTTGGAACTAGAAATCCAAGGATTTAAAGACACCTTGGACTTCCAAATAATGAACATGGATCGGGTAGATCTCGTTTTAGGGAGAGAGTGGCTATGGAGTCTAGGTCCTTCATTGACCAGGTGTTATTTTACAAATACTCTGGAATTCCAGCGCGACGGAGTTGTGTATAAGATCAAGGGTGAGCATGATGTTCCAAGTATCCCTTTGATATCATACACTGAACTTCAGAAACTTGTCAATAATGAAGCCAGGACTCAAGCTTTTCTTGTCCTTGGCACCGATGTAACCGATTCTGATAATATAAATCAAGTTTCTTATGTCTCGTCCTTTATTCCTCGAGAAGTTTATGTTAAATTCAACAATTTAATGAAGGAATTTAAAGATGTGTTCCCTAAGGAACTCCCCTACGGCTTGCCACCCTCTCGTGGAAACATCGATCATGGCATAGATATGTTTCCGGGTACCAAGCCAAAATCTCAAAACCCATACCGCCTCCCCTATGTCCAAAATCAGGAGGTGGAAAATCAAATCCAAGAGTATTTGGATAAAGGATTTATCCGCCCAAGCCAGTCTCCATGGGCAGCACCCATCCTTCTAGTGAAAAAGAAAGATGGAACTATGAGGCTGTGTGTAGATTATAGGGCGTTAAACAATCTTACGATAAAGAACAAGTATCCCATGCCACTAGTCGAAGATCTTTTCGATAGTTTAAAGGGAGCTACAATCTTTTCTAAGATTGATTTACGCCAAGGTTATCATCAGATCAGAATCAAAGTTGATGATATTCCTAAAACAGCCTTTCGAACAAAGTTTGGTCACTACGAGTTTTTAGTGATGCCGTTCGGGTTGACAAACGCACCCGCAACATTTATGACTTTGATGAATCAAGTGCTTAAGCCGTATTTGGGAAAATTTGTTGTAGATTTTCTCGATGATATTCTGATCTACAGTAAAGATCATGAAAGTCACTTAGAGCACTTGAAAAAAGTTTTTCAACTTCTTCGCGATAATAAACTTTACGGTAAAGAGTCAAAATGTGAATTCTTTACCCCAGAAGTAAAGTATTTAGGTCATATTATTTCCGCGGAAGGAATCAAAGTTGACCCTGAAAAGGTCCAAGCGATTCTTGAATGGCCTGAGCCTAAGACGGTTCGAGAACTACAAAGTTTTCTCGGATTGGCAGGATATTATCGGAAGTTTGTGGCTGGATATGCCAAGATTGCAGTACCTTTGACGGATCAACTCAAAGGGAAGCATCAAAAGTTAAATTGGAAAGAAGAGCAAGCAAAGAGTTTTCAAGAACTTAAACTTGCTTTAGCATCGGCCCCGGTTCTACAGATCATAGATCCGAACAAGCCTTTCCAATTAGAGACAGATGCAAGTTCATCTGCAGTAGGAGCAGTACTAAGCCAAGATGGTCGACCAATAGCTTTCGAGAGTAGAAAGCTAAGTCCTGCTCAGCAAAACTACTCTACCTATGAGCGAGAGATGTTTGCTATTATAAATGCTCTAAAGAAATGGCGCCATTATCTATATGGATCAAAGCTGACCATAGTTTTTGATCAAGAGAGCATAAAGTGGTTTGCAAACCAACCTGATCTTAGAGGTAGAAAAGCAAGATGGACCAAACAGTTACAAGAGTTCGATTATGAGCTCAGGTACAGAAAAGGAAAGTTCAATGCAGTGGCAGACACCCTAAGTCGGATGCCTATGTTGAACAATCTAAGTTTTGTATAAATTCAAAGTGAATTTATTTCAACTTTGAAAGGAAGTTGCAAAGAGGATCCAAGCTTTAGTCAAGCATGGAAAGCAGCTGAACAAGATAAACAAACTGAAGCAAGTACTTCTGAGAGAAAGTTTAAACACTATTCTCTCCAAGATGAATATTTGCTTTATAAAGGTAAGGTTTGTGTCCCAAGTATAGTGGACATACGAAATCAAGTACTTTTCGAATGCCATGATGCTCCAAGTGCAGGACATCCTGGTATTAACCGAACCTATGAGTTAGTGAAAAGACATTTTTATTGGCCTAGTTTGCATCGTGATGTGCAAAACTATGTGTCTAAGTGCCATAAATGTCAAGTAAATAAGTTTGAACGACTTAAAGTTGGAGGATTGCTACATCCTTTGGAAATTCCCAAAGGAAAGTGGGAAAGCATTTCCATGGATTTCATTTCTGGATTACCCCGCACTCAGAAGGGCTTTGATTCAGTCTGGGTTGTAGTTGATCGATTGACTAAACTTGCTCAGTTTATACCGGTCAAGACTACTTATAAGACTCCAGAACTTGCAAAAATATTTGTAAATCAACTTTATAGACTCTATGGTCTTCCATTAGACATAGTTTCTGATAGAGATGCTCGATTTACAAGTCATTTTTGGCGAGCAGTCTTTAGTAGACTTGAAACTAAACTAAGTTTAAGTACAGCTGAACATCCCCAGACGGATAGACAGACAGAGAAAGTCAATCAGATTTTGGAAGACATACTTAGAGCTTATGTTACTTCCAAACAGACTGATTGGGAAGATTATCTTCCTTTAGCTGAGTTTGCCTATAACAGTGCCAAGAATACATCAACTGAATTTAGTCCATTCATGTTAATGTACAGTTTCCAGCCTAGGTCTCCTTATGCAGTGGGACTTCATAATGAACGAGTTCAAGCAGCTCAAGAGTTCCTTCAAGACATGAACTTTAAGCTCAAGTTAGCTAAAGAAAACTTAAAGAAAGCTCAAGATCGTGCAAAGGCTTATGTCGATCCAAAGCGAAGAGATGTTACTTTTCAGGTTGGCGATCAAGTTTATCTTCGTATTCCTGAAAGATCGGAAAAGTTCAAGACTGGTCAATGCGCCAAGTTGTCGCCTAGATATTGCGGTCCTTTTCCAATCACCAAGAAAGTTGGTTTGTGGGCTTATGAATTACAACTTCCAGATGATAGTTGGATTCATCCAGTGTTCCATGTTAGCCGACTTCGGAAGAGTCTAACAGATTCAGATAATCTAGTTGGACATCAGGTCATACTTCCTATTCCAGTAAATGAAACAGTTCCTCATGAACCTGAAAGGATACTTCGCACCCGAGATAAACGTACAAGAAGCCACTTGTATGAAGAGTGCTTAGTAAAATGGAAGGATGGAACTGAAGAAAATTCAACATGGGAAAAAGTTTCCACAATCCAACGATGTTTTCCAGCTTTCAAGTTTTAAGTTGGTCCCAAATAAAGAAGGTTTTCTACTTTCAAGTTTTTAGTAGATAAACCGATCATGTTCTTCAAGATCTAGAATATGATAAGGTTTTTTACTTTCAAGATCTAAGTAAATAACCTGTTTGAATGAATGCATGTTCTTCAAGTTTTAGAACATGAGGCTCGGGGTTGCCTACAGTATATATAGCTCTAATTTTCGAGGACGAAAATATTTTCCAAGGGGGGAAGAATGTAATAAAGTAAGTTGGTGATCTAGGGATCCGATTGGTTCAGACAGATCTGAAATCGGATTCCGTTTGGTCATTCGTTTGTGTGGCCAAAGATCTCGAGTCTAGACTTACTGGTAGGTCATTTACTCTTGTAACCAAGTAATCCACTTAGCCTAATGGTTAAGGCTCAAGGGTGTGAAGGACGAGGTCTTGGGTTCAATCCCCATGGAGTACATGGGAAGAGTATTTTGCCCAAAGAGCTCTAGAACCTTCTAGAAGCATCCACTAGACACTTGGCGCACATGTAGTTACATGGCTGACACTTGGATGATTAGCATTCACCTGCCCAAGAAGGTAGTCCCCTGGAGAGAGCTATATATAGAGGCATTTGGTTGGGAGGAGAGTCATTCATTCATGAGCAATTACTGTCGCCACGCTGTTGCAGTGATGATGAAGATGGAGAAGATAAATTAGAAAATTAACAAAAAATGACAATTTCTTACCTTCCAACGTGCCAAATCTACAATCTTACCATCACAATACTCATACTTGAAGCTCTCTCCCCGGCAACGGCACCAAAATTTGGTGTAGCTCAAGTGTAAGCACCACCTCCTTTACTTGTCGATCCGCGGAGACATGAGGACTAGTATGAAGTCCGTGAGCATGTGAAGGCACAAATGTGTGAGAAAGAAGCACACTAGCATGCACACACATACACACACACACATACACACAAGGCAATATCAAAGAGAGGAACAATGGAAAGCTTCAATTGCACAAGAACTGTCTTACAAAAGCATCAATCTCTACTAAGCGAACTCTCTAACCAGCCGACCTCAAAAATGAGCTCTCTAGCTCTTTTTATAATTTTTTGAGTAGTTTTGGCCCTGTCGAGACCTAGTGTTTGGCCTAGTTAAAAATTAGGTTCCAGGGCTTATTTGAGGGCTCAAACGGAGTCTAAAATTATGAACTTTGGTAGGATGATACTTCTAATACTCCTCAAGTTTGAGGACTCCTCGGCTTGAGCAAAATGGAGCTAAAAATATGAAATGGTATTTACAATGGCTTTTAGTGATGAAAATCACTATTTTTATAGGGATTTCTTTAGAAAATTTGACATGCGCTGATATGCTTCCATGCTTGTGCTTGACCTTGAGTGTCAATAATTGGTATGAAAAGATACATGCCTATCTGATTGCACATGCTTTTGAGAACAACCCAACTGAAAGAACCTTATATGTTAAGCATGCTAATGATGTGCTTCTGATCATTGTTGTGTACATTGATGACATGCTACTCACTAGTCCTCATGAGAAGCATATTGCTAATTTTAAGGCTGATTTAAATGCCTCATTTGAGATGTCTGATTTGGGGCATTTGCATCATTATTTGGGCATTCAATTTATGCAGGTTGATGGCAGAATAGCTTTGTGTCAAAAAAAAATATGTTGACACATTATTGGAGCATTTTGGCCTTGAAGATTGTAAACCTATTACCACTCCTATGGAGACAAGTTTACGATTGAGTCTTTATGATGTTGGAGATGCATTTGATGTTGTTCTCTATCAGCAGGCTATTAGATGCTTGATTTACTAATGCATTACTCAGCTAGATATTCAGTTTTCTGTCTCACAGATGAGCAGGTTAATGTATTACCGAGGTGTCAAGCATTGGCAGGTGGTTAAGCACATCTTTCGCTACTTGAGTGGTACCCGACTACTTGGGTTGTTTTATCCCAAGGGAGGATCATTACTACCAGATTTACATGCTTCTTCTAACTCTTATTGGGTTGGTTGTTATGACACTTATGTGTCCACTAGTGGCTTTCACTTCATGCTTGATAGTTCATGTATATCTTGGTTAAGCAAGAAGTAGCCTATTGTGGCCATTTCTAGTTGTGAGGCTGAGTATAGGGCAACTTTCACAGCAACTATTGAGTGTGTGTGGCTCAATCTCCATATGGTTTATTTGGGTGTTGGTCAGTCTTCTACCACCACCATCTTCACTAACAGTTAGAGTGCATTGGCAGTTGTGAGGAACCCTGTGTTCGATGCTCGCACTAAGCACATTGAGGTTCATTATCGTTATGTCAGGGAGAGGTTCTCTGCTGGAGAGATCAACTTGGCATATGTGTCACTCAAGAGAACATTGTAGACCTTTTCACAAAGGCTCTGCCTAGGGAGATGTTTGAAGCTTTCTGCAAAGCTTTGGGCTTACTTCCTTTTGTGGATTGATTTCACATAGCTTGGCACTTTCTTATACATGAGTGCTAGCTCCTTCTTCATCGCATCACTGGTAGTGATGTGTGTGAACACTCGAGGACCGCCAGGGCACTTTTTTCCCTCTTCAGGAGGTTTTTTCCCCTGGCTTGTATAAACGCTTATTGCCTTAACGGGCTACTTATCTTTGAACATTCTAGTGGTAATACATTCGGTATTGTGTGTTGTGCTCCAAGCTTCTTCTTCTTCTTCCTTGTGTTGTTTGCGTGCTTTCGCAAATGTTTAACTCCAATAATTTCCTTCTCCTTGGTTTGAATTCTTTAAATCTTTGAGTCTCTAATTTTTGCACAACTTCATCACTTGTAGAGTCCATGTCTACAAATTGATGGTCTTCATTATTTGCCTTTTCCTTTCCTTTGATACTTCTTCACTTCAATGAGCTTCATTCTTTGTCCTTCCTTGCCAAGATTATGTAGTAATCTCCTCTTATGGTGGTGCTTGAAGTGGTTGGATCACTCATCTCCATGCTTTGTTGTTGCTCTTTGAACTTCTTCTCAGCTTTGTATGCATCATTAACCTGTAACACATCTTTGCTACCATAGCAAGGCAGCAATGCATCAAGCTCTATTTGTTGCATCAGCCCAATAAGAATTAGGAATATTCATTTCATTTAACATAGCTCTAGCCACTTTTGCTATATATTTGTTTGTGGTCTCTACCACCCCATTTTTTTCGGGTGTATACCTACAAGTGAATTGCCATTTCATGCCATGGTCATGTAGAAAATCTGAAAATTCATTTGAAAAATACTTTCCCCCTCCATCTGATCTACGAGTCTTTATATACTTCCATGTCTCCTTCTCCACTAGGTTTTTGAACCCCTTGAAGTGATAAAACACCTCTGACTTTGACTTCATGCAATTCATCCAGAAAAACCTTGGATGATCATCTATAGATGTGAAAAAATATCTATTACCTCCAATGGATGGCTCAATTTTAGTTATACATACATCTATGTGTATGAGATTCAACACTTCAATGCTCACATGTGCTCCCTTCTTGAATGGCAATCTGCTTTGTTTCCCTGATTGACAAGCATGGCAAAAATGTTGCATCGTTTGAGATCTAAGATCAAGGAGACCACTCACCAAGGCCTTCTTTTGCATATCCTTCATCTTTTGTAAGTTTATGTGTCCAATTCATTAATGCCACAAGTCAATCTCTACAATCTATTTATTTCCAATTGACATAGATAGTGTGAGGGGTTGATGGTTTTATCTCCATGGTGAAGAGTCTTCCTTGCTTCTTTACTTTTGCTATGCACTTTTAGTCCTACATGAGGTCTTTAACAAAAAAATCTTGATCATTGAGCCTCACCTCATAACCTCTTTCAACCATTTGACCTACTCAAACTAAGTTCTTGGTGATGGTTGGCACATGCAACACATCCTTCAAAACCTTGGAGCTTTGAGATCCATTCAGTGCAACATCTCCCACATGTTTAATCCTTTCTCAATTTCATCCCTTGTATCTACATATCCTTGAGTGAATGGTGAGGGTAAATTAAAGAAAACATCTTTATTGCAGCTCATATGGTTGCTACAATCACTTTCTATGTACCATGTAAAATCTAATTGACTCTTTAACTTGAACCATACATCATAAGCAGGTGCTCATTTTCTAATTTTGTTGAAGTACTAGCATGATTAAATGGTCCCTTTTGTATTCTTTATTTCCTCCTCCTTTGGACCAACAATCTCTTGCATAGAGGCCTAGTTTTCCACAATTGTAGCATTCTCCATTAGATGCTTCTCTTCCATGTGATCTTCCTCCTCTTCCTCTTGATCAATATCTTTGTTTGGAGACTTATTGGTTGCTTGAGCTTGATTTTGACCTTCCTCCCCCTCTCTCTTGGGATTTTAGTCCATCGTTTTTTCCTTTGCTTCTAGTTGCATAGAAAACTTGGGCTTGGCTGCCCTTTGACAGTGAACCTCCTTGGTTCATCTCCTCCTTCACCATCAATGTGAATAATTGATCAAACTCTGGTAGGGAATCCCCCATATACATTGATGTGGTAAATTCTTTCCACCTTTCATCCTCTCTCAAGCCATTGAGTGTGTGTGTGTGTGTGACAGGATCATCATCTTTGATTGGGCTCCCAATTGAGCCAAGGGCATCTAAAAGCTCCTTAACCTTCAGAATGTACTCATTCATGTTAGTTCTTGGTGCTTTCCTAAGATTATTTAGCTCATTCTTGAGCTAAATGTTCCTTTCCTTGGTTGATGAAGAGTACAATCCTTCAAAGGCCTCCCGAACCTTCTTGGATGTGTCCAAGTCTGGTATATGCCCTATCATGTTATTGCTTATGTGCTATGATAGAATGAGTATGACTCTCCTATCCCTTTCTATCCATTCATTAATTGCCTTGACCTGTCCTGCAAGTGGTGAATCATTTACATGAGGCATCGGCTCAGTGCCACTCACTAATCCCCACAACCCTTTGCCCATAAAGTGGTTACTAACTCCAAATTCCCATGGTTAGAAACTCTTCTAATAGGCATCAAATGTCTTCATCTATGAAATGAGTGTGTCTATCACTGACTATATCAATGAGAAAGATAGATCTACTGAAAGTTACTTCAAAGAGAAATTTTTCAATTGTATGAGCATGAAATCCTTTGATCTCTCATACTTCAACCCACTTTTGCAGGTAATTTATTGCCACTTTAATAGATTCAACATGTGGCCTTTTGTTGGGGGCTAGTAGGTCTAGCAAAATCAATTATCCATTTAGCAATTGCAAGCCCACTCATCATAGGTATAAGTTGCATCTCATGCTTCCTAAGGATAATTCATTGGCATATATTGCATCTTTCCACAAACCTTCTTAAATCCATATGGAGAGTTGGACACCATAATCCTACAAAGATGTTTTGTTTTAGTTCTTTAGGGGAGAAATATCTCCTAAGGCTCCTTCATGGGCCACCTCAAAAATAGTAAATATTTTCTCTCATGGATAGGAAGTTACAAGAAACTATATTTTCCTATTTTATACAGTCATTTCCTATCAAGTGTAATATCTCGCTTCTTCTTCAAGAAACTTTTATCTAGATAAGGTAATATCTTTAGGAATCATTTGGTCTTTTAGGTAATCTACTATAGGATTACTCTATTTTGGTGCTTTGTTCACCTCATATAATGTTGAATGTATGAAAATTTGATTTTTGCTATAGTATTCATGAACATCCTTGGACATGTGAGGCCAATATATACCTAAGTATTTCAAGTTTTGAAAATTCTTAGTTTTGGAGGAAAATATAATTCCAAACTCAAGTGATGGGCTTGTTTAATGATATTCCACTCCTCATCATCATTTAAACAATAGGATATAATTTTGTTTTGCATCATTCATTGATGCTTCCAGTGAGATGTTGAAGATTTTTCATTCTCATACAATGTGCTTTTTTGTGGGAAGATATGGATACAATGAACCATATGTAAGGATAAGTACCTAGGTCTCTATCCATTTTGGAAGAATCTCTAGATTGAACAAATAGGTATCTAGCAAATCATAAGAAGTTATTTGCAGAGATTCAACATTTGTTAGTCTAGAGAGATAGTCTACACGTGTGTGAGTATTTCTTGACAACTAGCTCAAAATCAAACAGCATTAGAAGGAGAAACCAATGGACTAATTTTCAAGTATTACAAGGCTTATTCATTAGATAGAGAAGAGCTTGATGATCAACATAAAATTCAAACTTACTTATAAGAAAATAATGCCTTGTCTTTTTTATTCATAAATCGTTCCTACGCCATCTTGTTTAGTCATCATCTAATTGCATTCTGCACAATTGATTTATCAATTCACATAGGTAATGTGGAATACTAACTTCCTTTTATCTATTGGTTGCACCAATATGTAGCCTTTGCATAGTTGGATCCATTAACATGTACATGGAATATATTATTCTATTTTGGCACATTGAATATTGTTGTAGTGACTAATTTTTATTTACAATATTCAAAATCCTTGTCAAGTCTTCTATCCATTTGAATTTTGTGGTTTCGACAATGTCTCATAAATGCTTGAATTCCTTTGATGTTTTGTGGTTTAGGCTGATTGAATATTTCTTTTACCTTAGTCTTCATCTATCGACATACAATTTCTAGAGGCAATGTGTCTTAAAGTTTTTTCTTGTCTAACCATAAAGACACATTTTTCAAGATTTAGAGAGACTTTGTATTGCCTATATTTTTCAAAAATCTTCTTCAATATAGAGATGTGCCTGTATCTATGTGCTTTTTGAGCCAGTCAAAGGTCAAGTTGGTCAAAGTCAAACTATTCAAATGTGAAGCCAATCAAAGTTCAAAGTGATGACTTTGTGAGTGATGCACAAGTGGTGCAAAAATGCAAATTGGTGCACAAGTGGCCGAGAACAAGGTGCATAGGTAGTGCAAAAATAGATTATTCACAAGGGTTTTGCAAGAAAAGTTGAATGCAAGTTGTAGATTGGTCTTTTTGAAAGGTTTTTCCAAGGGTTTTAAGTGCTTTGTGTTGGAGTTTGAGGTCTAGGGAAACACATGAACAACACAAGGAAGAAGAAGAATCTTGGAGCACAACACACAACACTGAATAATGTATTACCACTAGAATGTACAAAGATAAGTTACCTATTAGGGAAATAGGCATATATACAAGTTGGGGAAAAAAACCTCCTAGAGAGGGAAAAAAGTGCCCCGGCGGTCCTAGTGTATTCACACACATCACTACCTAAATATATTAACAAATCCCCCCTCAGAGTGATGCAGTGAACAAGTAGCTGGCACTCATGTATAAGGAAGTGCCAAGCTATGTGGAATCAATCCACAAAAGGAAGTAAGCCCAAAGCTTTGCGGAAAGCTTCAAACTTCTCCCTAGCCAAAGCCTTCATGAAAAGGTCTACAATGTTCTCCTATGTGAGCACATATGCCAAGTTGATCTCTCCAATAGGGAACCTCTCCCTGACATAATGATAATGCACCTCAATGTGCTTAGTGCAAGCATGGAACATGGGGTTCCTCACAATTGCCACTGCACTTTGACTGTCAGTGAAGACAGTGGTGGCAGAAGACTGACCAACACCCAAATCATCCATAAGGCGTCTGAGCCACACACACTCAATAGTTGTTGTCACTACTAGAATCAGGGGGTGTAGCGACACCCCCCATTGAAAAAAAAGTGGGTTTCTTCGCTTATGCGATGCTCATTGCCCAGAGCGTCGCATAAGCGATGACCTTTTTTTTATTTAAAAAGAAAAGAATGAGCATCGTATAAGCGATGAATAGCATCACTTATGTGATGCTTTTTTAACCGTCACTAATTAACGATGCTATTAGCGACATTGGCACACTCCCTGCGATGCTCTAGATTCATTAAAAAAAAAGGGATTAAATGTGTCGGGATTGAGATGAGAGAGAGAGAGAGAGCGCTACACACATCCACAAAGAGGACAGAGAGAGAGAGAAAAGTGACAAGGTAAACACACATACACACACTTACACACACACATACACATGCATACACACACATATATACACACATACACATGCATACACACACATATATACACACATATATACACACATACACACATAGACACACACACACACACATACACACATATTTATATTATATATATATATATATATATATATATATATATATATATATATATATATATATATATATATATATATATATATATATATATATATATATATATATATATATATATATATATATATATACACACACACACACACACACACTCCATACACACACACATATATATAAGAGTATATATATTCATAACAATATGTAAATATATATATTGTTATAAATAAATAGATAAATAACATCATATATATTATATATTAATATCAATATATATACTATTATATATATATATATATATATATATATATATATATATATATATATATATATATATATATATATATATATATATATATACCATTATACATACATACGTACATAAACACACATATATTGCATACACTCACATACATGTGTACATATGCACATACATAGACATACATAGACATACACATATGTGCATACATACACACACATGTGGATACATACACACATGTGCACATATGAAAACGCATATACACACACTAGACATAAATATGTATACACACACATAGAGACACACATACACACACATGCATACATATGCATACATAATGCACATGCATATGCATACATACATACTTACATGCATACACACACATATTGTTGGAGTTAGACGTCTGCGGAAGCACGTGAACAACACAAGGAAGAAGAAGAAGCTTGGAGCACAAATACACAATACTGAATGTATTACTAGAGAATGTACAAAGATAAGTAGCTCATTAGGGCAATAGACGTATATACAAGCCGAGGGAAAAAAACCTCCTAAAGAGGGAAAAAAGTGCCCCGGCGGTCCTAGTGTGTTCACACACATCACTACCTAAATATATCAACAAATCCCCCCTAGGAGTGATGCGGTGAACAAGTAGCTGGCACTCATGTATAAGGAAGTGCCAAGCTATGTGGAAATCACTCCACAAAAGGAAGTAAGCCCAAAGCTTTGTGGAAAGCTTCAAACTTCTCCCTAGGCAGAGCCTTCGTGAAAAGGTCTGCAATGTTCTCCTGCATGGGCACATATGCCAAGCTGATCTCCCTAGTGGAGAACCTCTCCCTGACATAATGATAATGCACCTCAATGTGCTTTCTGCGAGCATGGAACACAAGGTTCCTCGCAACTGCCAATGCGCTCTGACTGTCAGTGAAGATGGTGGTGGCAGAAGCCTGACCAACACCCAAATCAGCCATAAGGCGTCTGAGCCACACACACTCAACAATAGCTGTGAAAGCTGCCCTATACTCAACCTCACAACTGGAAGTGGCCACAGTAGGCTGCTTCTTGCTCAACCAAGATATACATGAGCTACCAAGCATGAAGCAAAAACCACTGGTGGACACATGAGTGTCATAGCAACTAGCCCAATCTGAGTCAGAAAAAGCATGCAAATCTGGCGGTAGTGATCCCCCTTTGGGATAAAACAACCCAAATAGCTGAGTACCACTCAACTAGCGAAAGCTGCGCTTAACCGCCTTCCAATGCGTGACTCCTGGGCAATGCATAAACCTGCTCATCTGTGAGACTTCAAACTGAATATCTGGTCGAGTAATGCATAAGTAAATCAACCATCCAACAAGTTGCTGATAGAGAACAACATCAAATGCATCTCCAGCATCATGAAGACTCAATCGTAAACCTATCTCCATAGGAGTGGCAATAGGCTTACAGTCTTCAAGGCCAAAACGTTGCAATAATGTGTCAATATATTTTGTTTGACACAAAGCCATTCCACCATCAACTTGCATAAACTGAATGCCCAAATAGTGATGCAAATGCCCCAAATCAGATATCTCAAATGAGGCATGCAAATCAGCCTTGAAATCAGCAATATGCTTCTCAATAGGACCAGTGAGCAGCATGTCGTCAACATAGACAACAATGATCAGAAGCACATCATTAGCACGCTTAACATATAAGGTGCTTTCAGTTGGACTGTTCTCAAAACCGTGTGCAACTAGATAGGCATGTATCTTCTCATACCAAGCACATGGTGCTTGCTTTAAACCATATAATGCCTTCTTTAACCTGCACACCTAGTTTTCATGCCCTTTCTGCACAAAGCCACGAGGCTGAAATGTTGAAGAATCACTCACAAATTTGACATATAGACAGATATAAAGACGAAGAAAGACAAAGAGAAGCAGAAACAAAGTCATTCAGACAATCAAGCATTAGTGAAGGGACAAATTCACGCCTGTAATATAAGGTGTAGAAACTTCCAAAATTACGAGTTTGAATCTCGGATCAAAATGTATATAAGAGAGAGCATAGAACCGGAATAAGGGGATGAGAAGAGAAGAGGTGAGAAGAGCGCATATAGAGAAAGAAGAAGATGCCAGAGATCGCGTATGTAGAGATGAATAGTAAAACCTGAACTGTCAGGTATTCATCTGAGAGAGATGGTAAGGAATAACTACTCAGAGTACGAGAGTTTTCCATAGCTATGAGCAAAGTGAGGCCAAGCTATTTTGTACACATCTTCTCTAATAGAAAACACATGTTCATGTGGAAGATTGAGCGCATTCTTCGTATGTGAAGAATTCTGAGTAATTTCATGTTACTGTGAAAGTTAGTTAACAGTTATAGTTTTTCTCAGTAAACATTTTCCGGTACTTCTGAGAGTTAGATCTCGTAACACAGTATAAAGATTTTCATGAGTGATAGCTCATCTTGAAGCTAGGAGTCTAAACTATAAACTGATCAAAAGAGTTTTGTGAAACGGGACAAGTACACAGTACAAAGTCTGACCGTAAAAAGGCATCCTGAATTGGTGAAGTTTTTTCTTAAACTTCAGAAAGAGTTCAATTAATGAAGGAAGCTCAGGTATTACTTCCTTACTTCATCAACAATCATTTGAAGTAATCACAAACAGAATTGCAGTTGATTCCGGTAAGATTCCGGTAAGATTACAATGACATTCCGGTAACAGTCCGGTGAAGTTCTGGTGAACTTACAGTAAGTTCAAAACATGTTTTTGACACAGTTAAGTAACGAGAAGATTATATAACTGTAAGCAAACACAGTAGTGTAAAGTCTGAAGTAAATAAGTTCAGAATTGAAGCTTGAAGGAAATGCGAAGCTGTTTGTAAAGTGAATTTTGAGTTTTTCACTAAATACAGTTATAAAGTTTTCAGTTTCAGAAGGTTGCTAAGCTACTGATGATTATAGAGGTGTTCTAATATCACTCTAGCTTAGTTCTAGTTGAAGCATGGCAATTTTCCGTACTCTTGTTAGTGAACAAGCTTTTGTCACGACATCAACAAGTGGTATCAGAGCAGAAAGGTTCTGAAGAGCAGAAAAGGTTTCTCAGAAGTAGAAACGAAAGTAAAGATACAAGAGAATTCGAAGAACTTTCACAAGAAAGGTGAAAGCTGAAGTGATCAACAACAAACGGCATCAAGAAACGTTCCGAAGTAATTCTCAAGGGTAAAGGTTTGTAAAAGGTAAAACCTTTTTAACATTACACTCACCGGAAGTAATAGAATCAAGAAGATTATGGAAGATCATATCTCTATTGACAAATTGGACAGAGATAATTATCTCGCATGGGTAATGCGCATGGAAGCTTTACTTATGAGTAAAGACTTAATGATATATGTGACAGGAGAAGAAAAGAAGCCGACTTTCGAAGATGACAGTCAACCGAAGAAAGAAGAGTTAGAAGCCTTGAAGTTGTGGCAGAAGAAAGATGCAACGGCAAGAGCTTATATCTACAATACCATTACAGATCATCTACTACCACACATTAGAGGTCTGGAGAAAGCGGAGGACATACGGAGTGCATTGGAAGATCATTTCCAAAGTACAACGAAAGCTAGAAAGGCTAGCTTATGGTCAGAGTTTACAACGTTCAAGAAAAAGCAAAGTCAAAGCATTAGTGATTATGTCACTAAGATGAAAGACTTGGCAGACAGTCTTGGATCGATTAATGAAGATATCGAAGACCACAGGTTAATAGCGCAAGTGCTTGCTGGTTTGAGAGGAGATGAAAGGTGGAAACCTTTCATACTCTCAACCGAACTATCTTTAAATCATTTTGTACCAGATTTAAATCAGTTGCTTGGACTAATGCTAACGTTTGAGCAAGATTTGAAGACAGATAGAGATAAAGGACATAGTTCGGCTATGTATGCAAAGAATAAGAAGAAAGGTGATAAAGGTAAAGAAAAAGATGAAGAAGAAGTGACTGCTCAAGCAAATTATGCAAGAGGAAGAGGTAACATCAGAAAAAGAGGTAAAGGAAGAGGTAATCAGACTAACAACAAGAAGACTTGTTGGATCTGCGGATTAAGCAATCATTTGGCCTATGATTGCTGGCATAATTCTCAAGGATCAAGTCAGAATCAGAACAATAACAGTAGAGGCAGAAGCGGAAGATATCAAAGAGGTAGACAAAGCCAAAGAGGCGGATATGGTAGAGGTGGAGCAAGAAGTTGGGGACATAATCAGTCTCACAACACTACCTACTACAACTATGCGAATGATACGCAGAATGATGATCATACGACGTTGATGATGAACTCGATAAGTGTGACAGAAAAATGAGGACCTCAAGGTATTCTATATTGACTCTGGTTGTTCAAATCATTTGTCAGGAAATATAGAATTGTTATAAGAACTTGAAGGAGGTATTTCAAATCATACAGTATAGACAGGTGATAACACAAAACATAATGTAAGGTCAATTGGAAAGGTAAAGTGTAAGAATGGAGCTGACCTACTAACGAATGTTTTGTATGTTCCAACAATCCCGAAGAATCTGATCAATGTGGGTCAGATAGTAGAAAAAGGTTTTCAAGTCAGGTTTACAAATGAAGGAGTATTTGTTGAAGATCCAGAGAATGGATACAATCAGATTGTCCATGGTAAAAAGGAAGGTAGATTTTTTACTCTGAAAGTACAAGGGAATGTTGGTCAAGCCTTGATCACACGTGGTGATGAGGTATTCACAGATTTGGATCTCTGGCATAAGAGGTTAGGACATTGTAATGAAACAGAAATCAAAACTATGGTGGAGAAACAATCCGTGAGAGGATTACCAAATATGAAGAATCAACATATGATTTACAAATGTGAAGCCTGTCAGATGGGAAAAGCCCAAACGTTACCATTTCAAAAGAAAGGGTACAAACACGATGGTGTGTTAGAGCTATACATACAGATGTATGGGGACCAACAAAAGAAAGATCTATCAGCGGCTCAAGGTATTATGTTATATTTATTGATGATGCAACAAGATGGATAACTCTTTATGTTTTGAAAGAGAAGTTAGAAGTATTCGAAGCTTTCAGGCATTTTCATGCATATGCTGAAAGGCTTACAGGACAGAAACTCAAAAGACTAAGGTCTGATGGAGGAGGAGAATATTTTTCTCGAGAGTTCAATGATTATTTGTGGAATGCAGGTATCAAAAGAGAAATAACTTGCAGGTATACACCGCAACAAAATGGAGTAGCAGAAAGAAGAAACCGAACTCTAGTTGAGTTTGCAAGAGCAATGCTAAAGGAGAAGAATTGTCCAAATTATCTTTGGGTTGAGGCTGTAAATACAGCTACATATCTGGTAAATAGATTACCATGGACAGCTTTGAATGGGATGACCCCTTATGAAGCTTGGTGGGGCAAGAAACCAACACTGGATCATTGTAAAGTGTTTGGATCAATTGCCTATGCTTATGTGCCATCACAACTGAGACATAAGCTTGAACCAAAAGCTGAAAAATATGTGTTCATTGGATATGATGAAAAGCAGATGGGTTATAGATTATGGAGTCCTCTAACCAAACAGTTTACTGTTTCCACAGATGTGACATTTGATGAAGGAAAGAGCTGGTATACAGATAAAGAGCATAGTGTTGAAACACTTGAAGAAGAGATAAGAAGAAAAGAAAAAGGAAAATCACATATGCAGGTGAATGAAGATGAAGATCGTATGCAGGCAAGTACGTCTAGGATTGGATCAGGTATGAGAAACGAAGATGGACCAAGATGTGATGAAGATGACACTTCTTATTTGACTCAGAAAAACTATGCTTACTTAGTAAAGGAAGATGAAGAACCTCAGAATTATGGTGAAGCAAAAGGTAAGAAACAATGGGAAGAAGCAATGAAGGAGGAGTTCAATGCGCTGGAAGAGAACAAGACTTGGGAACTTGTTCCAAAACCAAATGGTAAGAAAGTGATTGGAAATAAATGGGTTTACAAAGTTAAGAAACTTGCAGATGGAAGGATAGCCAGATACAAAGCTAGACTGGTGGTCAAAGGCTATGCTCAGACACATGGCATAGATTATGATGAGAAGTTTAGTCCGGTGGCAAAGATGTCAACCATAAGGACATTGATTGCTATAGCAGCATCAAAAGGATGGAAGCTAAGTCAACTGGATATAAAGAATGCATTTTTGAATGGATATATATCAAATGAAGTTTACATGGAACAGCCTGAAGGGTTTGTAAGTTCCAGTTACCCAGATCATGTTTGCAGATTAAGAAGAGCTCTCTATGGATTGAAGCAAGCTCCAAGAGCTTGGAATTACAGACTTGTGAAGTATCTCAATGACCTTGGATACCAAAGCTTGAAGGCTGATGCAAGTCTACTTGTTAAGAGAACAGATGAAGGTATGATCTACATTTGTATTTATGTAGATGACATAATAATCACAGGAACCTCAGATGAAGGAATCAAAGAGGTAAAGAGATTGCTTGAAAAAGAGTTCAAGATCAGTGATCTAGGAAAATTATCATATTTTCTTGGAATGGAAGTTACATATACAGATCATGGTGTATATGTTTCGCAAGAAAGGTATCTCATAAACTTACGGAAGAAGTTTAACATGGAGAATTGCAGAGAAGCTTCAACACCGCTTGAAGTAAATCATACACTCAGCAAATATGGTGGTGCAGAGTTTAAAGATATGAGGAAGTATCAGTCATTAGTGGGAAGCTTGATTTATGCTACGCTAACAAGACCGGATCTCAGTTATGCAATGGGAGTTCTCTCACAGTTCATGCATTGTCCGAAGGATCAACATTGGGTTGCAGGACAAAGAGTTCTTAGATATATCAAAAGAACCATAAAGGAAGGATTATATTATCCTTATACGTCAGATATAAAGCTGAGAGCATACAGTGACTCAGACTGGGCAGGAAGTCAAGATGACAGAAGGTCAACACATAGGTATATGATATACCTAGGAGATAAGCTTGTAAGCTGGTGTTCAAAGAAGCAACACACAGTAGCTTTATCGTCAACAGAAGCAGAATATAAAGGACTTGTGGAAGCAGCTAAAGAAGTGATATGGATGCAGACCTTGTTCAAAAGCATGGGTATTGATCAAGGTATACCTATCATACATGGAGATAATATGAGCTCGTTGTATCTTGCAACAAATCCAGTATTTCATGCAAGAACAAAACACATAGAGATTCAATATCATTTCTCGAGGGAAAAGGTAATGGTGAAGGAGATTGAATTAGTATTCACTCCTACAAAAGATCAGATTGCAGATATTCTAACAAAGAGCTTGGATGGAGTAAACACAAGCAAATTCAAAGAAATGGCACGTATAAAAGAAAAGAAGAATATATGAAAGATCAGAGAATGCAAATTAGTGATTAAGGGGGAGCTGTTGAAGAATCACTCACAAATTTGACATATAGACAGATATAAAGACGAAGAAAGACAAAGAAAAGCAGAAACAAAGTCATTCAGAAAATCAAGCCTTAGTGAAGGGACAAATTCACGCCTGTAATATAAGGTGTAGAAACTTCCAGAATTACGAGTTTGAATGTCGGATCAAAATGTATATAAGAGAGAGCATAGAATCCGAATAAGGGAGATGAGAAGAGAAGAGGTCAGAAGAGCTCATATAGAGAAAGAAGAAGACGCCAGAGATCGCATATGTAGAGATGAATAGTAAAACCTGAACTGTCGGGTATTCATCTGAGAGAGATGGTAAGGAATAACTACTCAGAGTACGAGAGTTTTCCATAGCTATGAGCAAAGTGAGGCCAAGCTATTTTGTACACATCTTCTCTAATAGAAAACACATGTTCATGTGGAAGATTGAGCGCATTCTTCATATGTGAAGAAATCTGAGTAATTTCATGTTACTGTGAAAGTTAGTTAACAGTTATAGTTTTTCTCAGTAAACATTTTCCAGTACTTCTGAGAGTTAGATCTCGTAACACAGTATAAAGATTTTCATGAGTGATAGCTCATCTTGAAGCTAGGAGTCTAAACTATAAACTGATCAAAAGAGTTTTGTGAAATGGGACAAGTACATAGTACAAAGTCTGACCGTAAAAAGGCATCCTAAACTGGTGAAGTTTTTTCTTAAACTTCAGAAAGAGTTCAATTAATGAAGGAAGCTCAGGTATTACTTCCTTACTTCATCAACAATCATTTGAAGTAATCATAAACAGAATTGCAGTTGATTCCGGTAAGATTCCGGTAAGATTACAGTGACATTCCGGTAACAGTCCGGTGAAGTTCCGATGAACTTACAGTAAGTTCAAAACATGTTTTTGACACAGTTAAGTAATGAAAAGATTATCTAACTATAAGCAAATGCAGTAGTGTAAAGTCTGAAGTAAATAAGTTCAGAATTGAAGCTTGAAGGAAACTCGAAGCTGTCTGTAAAGTGAATTTTGAGTTTTTCACTAAATATAGTTATAAAGTTTTCAGTTTCAGAAGGTTGCTAAGCTACTGATGATTATAGAGGTGTTCTAATATCACTCTAGCTTAGTTCTAGTTGAAGCGTGGCAATTTTCGGTAGTCTTGTTAGTGAACAAGCTTTTGTCACGACATCAACATGAAAAACATACACTTCTTCATGCAAGTCACCATTCAAAAATGCTATTTTAATGTCCAACTGATGTACATTCCAACCATGATGGGCTGCAAGTGCACAAATGCTCCGAACAGTAGTCATACGACATGTAGGTGCAAAGGTCTCATCAAAATCAATGCCTCTTTCCTATGCATAACCCTTTGCAACAAGCCTAGCCTTATACCTGTCAAGTGTACCATGAGGTTTACGCTTCAGCTTGTATACCCACTTAGTGCCAATGGCCTTCTTGCCAGGAGGCAAGTCACATAAAGACCATGTACCATTCTTCATTATAGCATCATATTCAGATTGCATAGCAGCCACCTAATTTTCTGAATTCTATGCTTCATCAAAAGAAACAGGCTCATTCTCATCACAAAGACTAGACGCAGCCATAGCATAGCAATCTGATGCAAAGGAGGCACTATGAGAGCCTGAGCGAGTACGATATGACAAAGGTGCATCTAATTTGCTGTCACGCAAAGTCTGCGCCAACCATTTTGGCATGGTTTTTGCCTGCTCAATATCAGCTCTCTCATCAACAAGTGCATCATGTAAATCTGCATCAGAAATGGAATGATCTGCATCATCATATGAAACCTGCAAAGGTTGAGAAGTTGCCTCATTAGGACTAGCACTAGACTGTCCACCTGTAAAAAGAGGCATCAAAGTATCATACATGTCTTTGGAGCTAACAGATGTCTCCTTAGTACATGAAAGCAATGGCTGAATAGCATCTTCCAGAAAGACAACATCACGGCTAACCAAAATGCGTTTAGTCTGTGGATGATACAGATGATAGCCTTTACTTTCAGAATTGTACCCAACAAAAATACATTTTACTGCCTTATCATCCAATTTTCTACGATGTTCAGGCACTAGTACATATGCCAAACAACCAAAAACCCGCAGATGAGCAACAAATGGCTTGCGATCATGCCAAGCCTCATATGGAGTGATAGATTGTAGTGCTTTAGTGGGACACCTGTTAAGTACATATGCTGCACACATGACAACCTCAAGCCAGAAACTATGTGGTAAAGCGTGACTCTTGACCATACACCTCGCCATCTCCATGAGTGACATGTTCTTTTGTTCAGCAACTCCATTCTGTTGAGGTGTATACGACACTGTACACTGGTGTTTTATCCCACGTTCAGCGAGAAATGCATTAAAATCAGAAGACATATATTCCCCCCCTCGATCAGAACGGCGGGTGCCCATTTTACATGCTGACAGATTTTCAGCCAAAACCAAAAACTGTTTGAAGCACAAAAACACTTCGGACTTTGCCTTCAATGGATATACCCATGCATGCCTGGAAAAATCATCAATGAAAGTCACGAAGTAAAGATAGTTTCCAAAAGAAGGTGTCTGCATAGGACCACAGACATCACTATGTACAAGCTGCAATTTCTGCATAGCCCGAACTGAACCATCTTTTGGAAAGGTGGAACGCTGCATTTTGCCCAAAATAGAGCCTTCACATACATGTTTTCCAGGTGCCTCAAGCTTGGGCAAAGAAGAAACCATATCAGATTTCTGTAGGTGTAGCAAACTAGCAAAATTCAGATGACCAAAGCGTGCATGCCAAAGCTTTGCATTTGAGGTAGCCTGAGAATCATGAAATGCACATGCCGAATCATTCACAGATCTTTCATAGTCTATGAGCTTATATAGCCCACAACATAAAATGCCAGAAGCAATAATAACATCGCCATTTGACAGATCATGAACTGTACATCTGTCATCAACAAATTTCACAACCAAGCCAATTTTGGCTAATGCAGAAACTGATAACAGATTCTTCTTGATCCCTGGCACAAATAAAGCATCTGACAAGGTGAAAGAACTACCATCAGCAGTAGTCAGAATGACCTTACCAACTCCCATAACATGATAAGAGGAGTTGTTGGTGCATGTGACAGTATTCCCTATAGGGGCAGGCTCGAGTGAAGAGAAGAAACTGCACTGCGAGGTAATATGTTTGGTTGCGCCGTTGTCAAAATACCAAACATCTGAGTCTACTGCAGACATGCACTGCTCATGAGAAGATGGGTCAAAACTTCAGGCAGTAGTAAACGCCCATTCTTCTTCCTGCACACGATTTGTAGACTCTGTTTTTGGTGTAGAGGCCTCTGCAACAACCATTCTAGCCTCTTTCTTCTTTGCCTCTTTAGTAGCTAGTTTTGGACAGTTCTTTATGATATGATCATTCCCTTTACAGTACTTACAAAACAATTTCTGCTTTTCTGATTTCTTCTCATCTTTATCTTCCTTCTTCAAATATGCAGAATTAGCAGATTTCTGCTTACTAGTTGAAGAGCTCCATTTTCCTTTGCCCTTCTGACTAGCCAGGAAAGCTTGATCTACAACTCGCATAATGGACCTGTTTTGCCTGGACTGATCTTCCTGCAATAGAACAGAGACTCACTCCTCAAATGATAAGGCATTTGGATTGCCTTTCATCATCAACCGAAGAGTAGAAGCAAAACTCTGATATGAATCAGGAAGACCATTCAGAACGGTCTGCACAAGTGAGCTATCTGGTATAACCTCATCAACAGAAATCAACTGTTCCTTCAAGTCTTTGATCTTCATTAGGAAACTGTCCATAGAATCACCTTCATTCATGTGCTTGCTCTCCAACTATTTTCGGAGGTAAGCAACACAAGCTTCATTCCTAGCTTGGTACAATGTGGTAAGTGTATCTCAAGCATCCTTAGTTGTTCTGCAAGAGCGAATATGAGGAATAATGGCACGTTTGACAGACAAAGCTATCAATGCATGTGTCTGGGCATCTCTGCCATCCCAACAAATATGCTCTGCAGTAGGTGTAGCAGAAACATCAGCACGAATAGGAATCTGCGGAATATCATCTTCGACACCATCTTCATCAGCTCCAGCACCTATATTTGCAGTACCTGTAGTCAGAGGTGTAACAGGACGTCTTTCAACACCCTGCACAATGTTCCACAATCCTTTTGCAACCAATACATGTCGCATCTTATAAGCCCACAATGGGTAGTTGGTACCATCCAACTTATCCTCAACAGCCAACATACGGAATACATCATTGCTTTTAGCCATGGCCGGTGACTAAAATACCTTGATGCAGAAAATTGACTGTATCTCAAAAAGTTGAACAGAACTGCCCAGATGAGTTCTGCTAGACCTGTAGCAGACTTCGAGATGCTTACACTCACGAACAGAAACTCGTATATACCTTTGGCACAAAAAGATGAAATAGCCTGCACAAGCGCTATGATAGTGTGTTCGGAGGCCGAAACGAGCTTAGATCGCGATTTCGCCACCACAAAGCGAAGATGTTTTGATCTCGAAAACACGCTAAGTATGCTCACCAAAATTCGTGCGATTCTGAGACTGCAAACAGAGGAGTGTCGACGGCGCCCTAGATGAAGTGACGACAGCCTCTGATACCAATTGTTGGAGTTAGACGTCTGCAGAAGCACGCGAACAGCACAAGGAAGAAGAAGAAGCTTGGAGCACAAACACACAATACTGAATGTATTACTAGAGAATGTACAAAGACAAGTAGCCCATTAGGGCAATAGATGTATATACAAGCCGAGGGAAAAAAACCTCCTAAAGAGGGAAAAAAGTGCCTCGACGGTCCTAGTGTGTTCACACACATCACTACCTAAATATATCAACACATACACACCCACATACACATATATACACATAGAAACCTTTGCATATACACCTACATACACATACGCACACATATATGTACTAACATATACATATGCACATATACATACACTCATATACACTTACATACACACATACATACACACATGCCTATACACATACACATGCATACACACATGCACATGAATACACATATACATATACATATACATACATATACACACACACATACATACACATACATATACATGTATGCACATCAAGTCACATGCATGCGTGTTGACAAACATGTGCATATACTTACACACACATACTTACATACATGTATATACACGGACATGCAGAGATAGAGACACATACTCACACATACACTTCCATACACATATACATACAAACATATACACATATGAAAACACACATACACACACTAAACATAAATATGCATACACACACACATAGAGAGACACATACACGCACACATGCACACACACACATACACACACATCGACACACACATGCATACATAATGCATATGCATATGCATACATACATACTTACATGCATACACACACATAGACACCCACATACACATACACACACACACACCTTTGCATATACACCTACATACACATACACATGCATATATGTACTTACATATACATACACACATATACACACACATACACACATAGATACACACATGCACATGCATACACATATACATATACATATACATACATATACATACATATACACACACACATACACATGCATACATATACATATACGCACATCAGGTCACATACATACGTTCCGACAAACATATGCATATACGTACACACACATAGTTATTAGTTACATACAGGTATACACCCGGACACGCACAGACTAGGAGACACATAACTGTACACATAAATTTACCTGCACATACATATATATACATACACATATATACATACATACACACACACATATATATACACACATGCTTTTACATATTTATATACACACAGATAGAGACACATACTCACACATACACATACATACACATATACATACACACATATGAAAACACACATACACACATATGAAAACACGCAAACACACACTAAACATAAATATGCATACACACACACATGCATACATAATGCACATGCATATGCATATGTACATACTTACATGCATAGACACACATACACACCCACATACACATATACACACATACACACCTTCGCATATACACCTACATACACATACACACACATATATGTACTTACATATACATACACACATATACATACATGCATATACACAGGCATACACACATACATACACACATGCATACACATATACATATATATATATACATACATATACACACACATACATATGCATACATATATTTATATGCACATCAGGTCACATGCATACCTGCCGACAAACATATGCATATACTTACACACACATAATTATTAGTTACATACATGTATATGCCGAGACATGCATAGACCAGCAGACACATAACTATACACATAAATTTACCCACACACACATATATATACATACACATATATACATACATATACACACATATATATATACACACATACTTTTACATATTTATATACAAACAGATAGAGACATGTACTCACACATACACATGCATACACATATGCCTACACACATATGAAAACACACATACACACACTAAAAATAAATATGCATACACACACACACAAAGACACACATACACACACATGCATACATATGCATATAGAATGCACATGCATATGCATACAAAATGCACATGCATATGCATACGTACACACTTACATGCATACACACACATACACACCCACATACACACCCACATACACACCTTCGCATATACACCTACATACACATACACACACATATACGTAGTTACATATACATACACACATATACATACATGCATATACACATACATACTCACATGCATATACACATACGCATGCATACACACATGCACATGCATACACATATACATACATATACACACACACATACATATGCATACATATACGTATACGCACATCAAGTCACATGTATACTTTCCAGCAAACATATGCATATACTTACACACACACATACTTATTAGTTACATACAGACATGCAGAGACCAGCAGACACATAACTTTACACATAAATTTACCTGCACACACATATATATACATACAAATATATACATACATACACACACACATATATATACACACATACTTTTACATACTTATATACACACAGATAGAGACACATACTCACACATACACATATACATACACACACACATATGAAAACACATATACACACACTAAACATAAATATACATACACACACACACATAGAGACACACATAGACACACACACATGCATACACATGCATACATAATGCACATGCATATGCATACATACATACTTACATGCATATGCACACATACACATATACACACATACACACCTTCGCATATACACCTAAATACACATACACACACATATACGTAGTTACATATACATACACACATATACATACATGCATATACATAGACATACACGGATACATACTCGCATGCATATACACATATGCATGCATACACACATGCACATGCAAACACATATACATACATATACACACACACATACATATGCATACATATATGTATATGCACATCAAGTCACATGCATACTTGTCGGCAAACATATGCATATATTTACACACACACACACACACATACTTATTAATTACATACATGTATATACCCGAACATGCACAGACCAGTAGACACATAACTGTACACATAAATTTACATGCACACACATATATACATACACACACACATATATATATACACACATACTTTTACATATTTATATACACACAAATAGAGACACATACTCACACATACACATGCATACACATATACATAAACACATATGAAAACACACATACACACACTAAACATAAATATGCATACACACACACATAGAGACACAGATACGCACACATTCATACATATGCATACATACAAACTTACATGCATACACACACATATACACCCACATACACATATACACACATACACACCTTCACCTATACACCTACATACACATACACACACATATACGTACTTACATATACATACACACATATACATACATGCATATACACAGACATACACACATACATACACACATGCATATACACATATGCATGCATATACACATATGCATGCATACACACATGCACATGCATACACATATACATAGACATATACATACATATACATACATATACATACATATACACACATGCATATGCATACATATACCTATATGCACATCATGTCACATGCATACTTTCCGACAAACATATGCATATACTTACACACAAATATTTATTAGTTACATACATGTATATAGCCGGACATGCACATACCAGCAGACACATAACTGTACACATAAATATACATGCACAGACATATACATACATACACATATATACATACATACACACACGCACACATATATATACACACATAATTTTACATATTTATATACACACAGATAGAGACACATAATCACACATACACATGCATACACATACATACACACATATGAAAACACACATGCACACACTAAACATAAATATGCATACACACACATGCATGCATATGCATACATACACACTTACATGCATAGACACACATGCACACCCACATACCCATATGCACACCTTCGCATATACACATACACACACATATACATACTTACATATACATACACACATATACACAAACATACACACATATACACAGACATACACACATGCATGTACACATACACATGCATACACACATGCACATGCATACACATATACATATATATATATATATATGCATACATATATACACACACATACATATGCATACATATATGTATACGCACATCAGGTCACATGCATACCTGCCGACAAACATATCCATATACTTACACACACATAGTTATTAGTTACATACATGTATATACGTGGAGATGCATAGACTAACAGACACATAACTGTACACATAAATTTACCTGCACACACATATATACATACATACACACACATATATACACATATACTTTTACATATTTATATACACATAGATAGAGACACATACTTACACATACACATGCATACACATACAAATACACACATTCACACATATGAAAACACACATACACACTAAACATAAATATGCATACACACACATAGAGACACACATACACACACATGCATACATAATGCACATGCATATGCATACATGCATACATACATGCATAGGCACACATACACATACACACACACACACACCTTCACATATACACCTACATACAGATACACACACATATAGGTACTTACATATACATACATGCATCTACACAGACATACGCACATGCATACTTGCATGCATATACACATGCGCATGCATACACACATGCACATGCATACACATATACATACATGTACACACACACATACATATGCATACATATATGTATATGCACATCAGATCACATGCATACCTATTGAAAAACATATGCATATACTTACACACACACATACTTATTAGTTACATATGTGTATATACCCGAACATGCACAGACCAACAGACACATAACTGCACACATAAATTTACCTGCACACACATATATGTACATACACATACATACATACATACACAAACAGAGACACATACTCACACATACACATGCATACACATATACATACACACAAACACACATATGAAAAAACACATACACACATTAAACATAAATATGTATACACACACACATAGAGACACATACACACACACATGCATACATATGTGTTGGCAGTAGTCAAGGCACCGAAGGACTCACAAGACAAGGAAGCCAAAGAAGGGAGCCAGAGCGGAGAGAAGGCACAAGCAGACTAAGCAGTCAACGAAGATCTGGCAAGTAGGCCATTCAATTTTTTCCAAAACAACATCTTCATAACAGTGATTCTCATCACTACAAATCATTGTAAATACCATTTCACCTTTTTTGTAACTCCATTTTGTGCAAGCCGAGGAGTCCTCAAGCTTGAGGAGTATTAGAAGTAGCATCGTACCAATTTTCATAATTTTTAGACTTCGTTTGAGCCTCCAAATAGGCCCTAGAACCTAATTTTTAACTAAGCCGGACACTAAGTCTGGACAGGGCCAAAAGCTAGTCAAAAACTATAAATAGAGCTAGAGAGCTCATTTTTTAGGTTAGCTTGTAATAGATTTGAACTTGTATGAGCAATTTGGAAGTAATCTAAAAGAACTCCATTGTCTTCCTCTTTGTCTTGTCGTGAGTGCACGTGTGTGTGTATGTGTGTGCATGTTGGTGTGCTTCTCACTCACGCACTTGTGCCATCACTTGTTCGAGGTCTTCATACCATCCTCACGTCTTTCCGGATTGACATTAAAGGAGGTGCTACTCATCATTGAGCTACACCAAATTTTGGCGCCGTTGCCGAGGATCGAGCTTTGAGGACGAGCGTGTGATGGTAAGACATAGAGTTGAGGCGTTGGAGTCATAGGTATTTTCTTCACTTTTATCTATTTTCTTTTGTTTTTATCATCACCATCATCATCCTCACCATCTCCCACATTTATCAGGCCCCTACAAGATGCAGCTGGAATACCTTAGGACCAACCGATTAGGTGCTAGCATCTATGAGGACGGCCTAGGAAGATCTGTGGTCCAGATTAAAAACCCTGACCAATCCATTGGACTAGAACATCCAGCGGTCAAGTTTGAAAATGGAGCATACTTGGACAAAGAAGGAACAATATACGTAGTTGCGAGTCACCCAGATAGGACAGACGAGTTCAAAAACGTGATCCCTGAGACGGACATAGGTGATCTAGATCAAGGAAACATGGGTGTAGAACCTAGAACCCTCCGAGGCAAATCTGTTCTCACTAGGATTATCACACCGAAGTGGATTCCCCAAGACAATAAGAGCATAGATCTGCTATTGAACTGAGAGACTAATGAAGCCTTTTGGGGGTATAAATCTGAGCAGCCAAATGAGGTAGGAAGAATCATGATATATGAGTTCAAAGATCCTAATAGCCTTGGCAGAGTGACCTACTTAGATCACACCTCAGAGAGGATCTTTGTGGTTACAGAAAATGATAGGCATGCTTACACTTGGAAAGGTGAATTTATTTTCCCCCAACCAAGATTGAATGTGTCCTTTGGTCACCCAGGAGCTGGAACGTCCCAAGCTCATGGAGCTCAAAGAGACAGACATAGAGATAAACCGGAGGTAAGCTTTGCCAACCCAATGGGAAGAGAAAGAACGAGAACGGAAACAAATAGAGTGGAACCTGAGGGACTTAGAGCCCCAAGGAACCAAAGGAATGCGGATGAATTCCCTCTACCAAGACCTAGAGAGCACACGAGGACTTTGAGACCGACTCAGTTAGTTAAGTCCATGAAGAACTACTTCGATGGCACAGGAGACCCATATGATCATGTGGCTGAGTTTAGGCAAGTCTTGAGAGCTGAGCAAGTTGAGGACCTATTCACGCAATATAATGCCTTTGGTCTAACCCTTAGGAACACAGCCCTTACGTGGTTTCAACCATTGAATGAGAGACAGTTCAGGAGCATAGACCAACTCTTAGAGGCTTTTATCACTGAATTCTCTAAGAGTGGGATAAGGCATAATACTTCCTCATTGATACATAGCTTCAAGCAGACCCCCCAAGAGACAATTAGGCTTGCAGGAAGAAGGTTTAGGCAATATCTAGAGAGATGTCCTATCCCTGAGTTACCCACTCCAGCCAAGCAAGTGGCTTTATTCCTGGATGGATTGCTCAGTACCAAACTACGATCCTATGTGTACTTGAAGGACCCTAGGACCGTAGAAGAGTGTGTACGCATGTGCATCGACATCGAGGATAACCTAGGGGAGGAGTTAGAGGTTTACAAAATCTACAGAGATTCTGATAGTGCCTCTAGTCTCTCTTCCTCGCAATCCACATCAATTGAGGAACTTGCGGAGAAAGTAGCTCAAAAACTAGGTGTCACTAGTAAACAAATCCCAAGGTTTGCCCCAGTAAAGAGGTGTTATACTTGCGGTGGTGACCATTTTGCGAGTGTATGTCCCATTATGGCTCAACCCCAAGTGAATCTTAGTAGCCAGTACTGCATAATAAAGCGAAGATACAACAACCACACCGCGCAAGATTGCCCCTATAACAAACAAGCTGTGAGACAAAATCACCCTCAGCCACCTCCACAACAAGGAAGATATCAGAACCCATATCCAGCACAGCAGTTTGCTAGACCTCAACAAACCTATCCACCACAGTATCAGGCTCAGCAGAGACCTCAACCAGTGCTAGCACAACAACCACCTGCTCCAGCTAATGTGATTTCCGTAAAGTATGCAGCTATAGAAGAGAACCTGAATAGAGCCATAGTGCCAGTGACACCATTGCTTTCAGAAAGCCACCCGGGTGATCATAGTTTTGATTCTACTCACATTGATAGCCCCCAAGCTTATTATATGCAGTCTCCTGAACATGGTGAATCCTACTATAGTGAAGAACCGAGTGAACCAAGTTGGGATCCAGAGTATGCAAACATCATGTACACAAATCCCAACACTAGACCTCAACCTAGGCAGGTAAGACCCCCATTCCCTAGAGGACCATGCTATAGATGTCAAGGAGATCACCTCATTCGTGATTGCCCAATGCCTGCATCTACACAACCACAGTCAGTGACAATACATGGGTTTTGTCAAGATTGCGGAAAGGAGCATCTCTTACGAGATTGCCCAAAGAATCCCAATGATATGCCAAAAATAACTCCAATTAACGTTATTGGGTTAGTTGTAGACTCAACAGGAAGTGTCACTTCCACTGCACCAGTGCAAGTGGTCACTAGAGCCCAGGCTTTGCAACAGAACCCAGGAGTAGGTCAAGAGAAGAGTGCAGAGGTTAGTGAAATTGAGAGCACAGCCAAGAAACGGTCGAGAGCCTGGAGGGATAGCCGAGAGAGAATGAAAAGACAATGGTATAAAAAGATGAGCGACTTAGAAGAAAGCATAAGAGAAACAAAAGCCAAAATTGTTGAACTCACCTCTCAAACAAACTCTCACTTACCACCACCACACTCATTTCCATCACCATCTAACCCACCATCTGTCCACCTACCTCAAACCATCCCACCACCCCCTAGAGTAGGATCAGTGCTAGCTGACCCCACTCCTGAAGACATAGACATGATGCTTAAGGCATATCAGGCCAGAATCCAAGAAGGGCCAAATGTGATGAATCATGACAAGTGCTACCCTAGAGCTGACCTAGAGATAGAAAGGACCAAGCTTTGCGCGAAAATGGTCGCATTGGCTCAAACCATGTTTGAAGCCAGTCACCTCTTCAACTACTGTGGCTCAGCTAAGACACAATTGCACTTGGATGGACTATTAGAGAAGTTAGAGAGCATAATTGCAAGATCTGCCAAGGAAGAAAAAAACCCAGGAAGAAATGAAGCAAGTAAAAGAAGAAGCATCCCCCCACAGGAAGCTTATGTTCCCAATTCCACTGAACCAGACACCTCTTCTTCTATGAATATTTACACACCAGAATTCCTACGGGAGATTCAAGAAGAGAAATGGGCAAAAGAGAGTGCAGTCCATCCTCCCATTGAACTCGTAGATGACACACATGACCAATTCCCGCAAGATATTCCCTCCATTTATGGAGAGCACGAGAGTCCACAAAGTCAAGAGAGATTAGACTTCGAGTCTAATTCTTTACAGGAATTACCCCACTTCATAGTCCCATGGGAAGCCAAGTCTACTTGTATGAGAGCACCCACGGTCATGGTAAGAAACGAAGACTCAGTCATACCTAGGAATACGGAGGTAGTGAAAAACACTAAAGTGCAGTGCAACCTCACTTTAGAAGAACTACTCAAAGTTAGGCCAAAATTA
This sequence comes from Ceratopteris richardii, assembly GCA_020310875.1. Classification (NCBI taxonomy): domain Eukaryota; kingdom Viridiplantae; phylum Streptophyta; class Polypodiopsida; order Polypodiales; family Pteridaceae; genus Ceratopteris; species Ceratopteris richardii. Next base: position 135,228,784 of record CM035420.1, read on the forward strand.
TGGAAACATGTAGCTAACCAAGTGCCAAAAGTAGTGAAACCTCGATCCCAGGTAGGTTCTCATAGAACAGTGCCAAAAATTCTTCTAGACAAGATAGGAGATATGAGTGAAGGTGAAGAAGGAAATACCTATCTTCCCATTACCCATCAGGGGTACACAACCAAGGCAATTCTAGACTCAGGTGCAGGAGTTGCTATTGCTACCACTTCTCTATGGAAGTGTTGGGGCAAGCCAGCACTCAGGCCCACGAGGATGAAATTGCAGATGGCCGATGGTCACATAGAAAGACCCTTAGGCTTGCTGGAAGGAATAACTCTCACTACATGCAGTGTTGAGTTTGAGCATACTTTCGCCATATGTGATTTCAGCAAAAACCATGCCTATGAGATGATTTTGGGAAGACCATTTATGCGACAGTTGCAGGTGGTACAAGATTGGGGAACCAATTCCTTGTATTTGCAACACTTAGGTGTTACGACCAAAGTCAATCTCAAGGATTACTCTCATAGAGATGTACCGCCTATTCAATGGAATCCCATCCATAAAGCCAAGGATGACACGGAGTCTATGCACTCCATAGGATCAGGATCCTCATGGATGCATGAAGACTCTCACTTATGGATGTGTAAAGTAGCAGTAGAAGAAGAGAAGAGAGAAAAGGCCAGAGAGATAGGTGCAAAAGAAACCCATAGATCAATTCAAGACCCGGCCTACGCACCTGTAGTATTTCCTGATGAAGAATTTGAACCTCACGGTTGGGCAGAAATTTTAGCAACAATGGATGTAGCCATCAATGAAGAACAATGGACACCCCACTGTGACGAGGAAGGCTATGACATTTCAGTTTTCTCAATAGAGCCAATCATGGGAGATTCGGTTTTAGAAGAATGCGAACCTAGCCTTGATGCATTTGAGGATGCAAGTGACTCCGATCTAGAGTCAATCATTATGGACCCACCTTTTGCATCAGATGAAGAATACTTCTATGAAGTAGAATTTCAACCCCAGAAACATGGAGAGCTTAAAAATGATGTAAGGTTAGCCACACAAGTGAGCCCTAAGGATGAAGGAAAGAAAAGAAAGAAGAGAGAAGTCACACCAGAAGAGAAAGAATCTTTGTTTGAGGTCCCTGAAAACTTTAAAAAGTATGAGATAGACGATAGAAGAGTCATGGTAAGGATGCCAAAACGTGAGGCACAAGCAGGGGGGGCCTATGATAACAAAGAAACCACCAAGAAGATAGTGGTAGCCATGGAAGAAGGAGAAGAGAGTTGCACTTACATAGGACATGACCTGACGGAAGAAGAAGAGCGCGAATTGATACCCTTGCTACGAGAATACAGAGATGTATTTGCTTGGAGTTACAAGGACTTGAAGGGTGTTGACCCAGACATATGCTCACACACAATTCCCATGACCTCAGACGCAAAACCCTCTAAACAGAAGCCATATACATATAACGATAATTATGCTGCTAAGATCAAAGAGGAGATAGATAGACTGGTAGAAGCTGGATTCATCTATGAAATTGAGCACACTGAGTGGGTATCCCCCATTATAGTGGTGCCCAAGAAGAATGGAAAGCTACGTGTATGCATTAACTTGAAAAAGGTTAATGCAACCACAATTCGAGATAACTATCCGCTTCCTATCACTGAACATCTCTTAGAAAGAGTAGCAGGCAAGGAAGTGTACAGCTTCCTTGATGGATTTTCGGGCTACAATCAGGTGGCCATAGCCCCAAAAGATCAGCATAAGACAACTTTTGCCACAAAGTGGGGCATATTTGCCTTTAGAGTAATGCCATTTGGGCTTACCAATGCACCCGCTACCTTCTAGAGGCTGATGTGTCATGTATTTAAGGAATTCCTGAGGAAGAATTTGGAGGTCTATATTGATGATCTCTGTGCTCATTCCAACATTAGACAGACACATATACCTGAACTCAGGCAAATCTTTGACAAATGTAGAGAATATCAAGTCTGCTTGAACCCAGAAAAGTGTGTTTTCATGGTCAGGCAAGGTAAGATTCTAGGACACAGTGTCAAAAAATGGCATATCCACCGATGAAGAGAAAGTAAGAGCCATAGCAGAGCTACCTAGGCCAAAGAATGTCAAGGAAGTACAAGCTTTCATGGGGCATTGTGGTTATTACCGACGGTTTATACACATGTATGCCATCATGCAAAGCCTCTGTATGGACTTTTGACTAACTTTGAGTGGACTAATGAATGTGAGGACTCCTTCAATGAGCTCAAAAGAAGATTGTGTTCAGCACCAATCTTGACCACACCAGATTGGAATAAGCCATTTCATGTTCACGTGGATGCATCCAATTATGCTATTGGATGTGTACTCACACAACCTACAGGCGAAGGTAATATGGATCTTCCAATTGCCTATGCTAGTAGACAGTTGAATACAGCTGAACGAAATTATACCACCACTGAACGAGAAGGATTAGGCATGGTATATGCAGTTAAAAAGTTTAGACACTATTTGCTTGCAAATAAGTTTAAATTCTTCACCGATCATCAGGCATTATTGTACTTGGTAAACAAACCATGCAATACAGGCCGTTTAGTAAGATGGTTTCTCTTGCTAATGGAATACTACTTTGAGGTTGTGGTAAGAAAAGGCAAGACTCACTTGAGAGCAGACCATCTCTCTAGGCTCACATCTGGAGAAGCCCCACAAGGAGTGTCAGATGACCTTCCGGATTCTTACTTGTTTAATTTAGAAGTTGTACCTCAGTGGGCTAAGCCATTAGTGCCAGTATTGACATACGAGCCCAATCACCCAGTCATAAACACCCGAGATAGGGAGATAGTAAAAGCCCAAAAATACCAGATCATGGCAGGAAGTATGTACAAGCATACAGATCAAGGGATCCTAGCTTGTTGTGTGGAAGAGGATGAGTACGCAAAATGGTTGCAAATAGCACATGTAGGTGCATTAGAGCAACACTACTCAAAGCAAAGAACTTTACAGACACTTAGGAGATTCGGAGTGCATTGGCCTACTATGGAAGCTGATGTCCATAAGTTGTGCAAGGAATGCCCGATCTGTTGCACTAAACCACTTGTGGAACATGCCACTCTTTATCAAGTTTCCATAGTGCCAGATTGGAGTGAACCATTAGTAGCCTTCTTGAGGACGAAAACGTTCCCTCAAGATATGACCCTGACGAGACAAAGAAGTCTAGAACAAGAAGCCCTAGATTACTCACTTATTGGTGATAATTTATACAAGCGTGGTAAAGATGGTTACCTTAGATTATGTGTCCATGAGAGTGAATATCTTAAGATCTTGGAAACTGCTCACCAAGGTGTAGCAGGAGGACATTTTGGACCAGATCGGGTGATTAAAGCAATCCTTTTTGTAGGCTTGTGGTGGCCAACCCTTCACATGGATGCACATACCTATGTGAAGAGGTGTGATGTCTGTCAGCAAACTCAGTATCCTATACGCAAAGATGAGATGCCTTTAAAACCTATGATGGGTGGACGTGCATTCTCTAAGTGGGGAATAGACTTTGTTGGTCCTATTAATCCCCCAGCCAAGGGTTCACATGCTGAATATATCATTGTGGCCACAGACTATTTAACCAAGTGGGTATAAGTGAAAGCTACCACAAAGAATGATGCTCAAACGACAGTGAAGTTCTTATTTGAGAATGTATTCACGAGATATGGGCTACCTATAGAGCTAGTCAGTGATAGAGGGACTCACTTCTTGAATGAAGTTATTGAAAATCTTCTCCAAGAATTCTTCGTAGTGCATAAGAAGTCTGCCCCCTATCACCCACAAGCTAATGGCCAGGCTGAGAGCACAAATAAGATCCTATGCAAAGTGTTGACTAAATTGGTAAATAATAAACGCTCTGATTGGGACAAATAGCTACACCACGTTGTTTGGGCATATAGAGTTGCCTATAAAACGGTACTCCAAGCCACACCCTTTCCGATGGTATTTGGCCAAAATGCGGTGCTACCTTTGGACTTCTTGATTCCCACATTGAGAGTAGCACAGGAGCATGAGTGGACGGGTCATGAACTCTCTTCGAGAATTTTTGACCTTGAACGATTAGGTGAAACAAGACTAAGAGCTGCAGTAGGAATATATGCAGCTAAGAAAAGGCAGAAGGCGTACTTTGATGCCCATGTGAAGGATAAAGGATTGAAAGCAGGGGACCTAGTGTTAGTCTACACTTTGAAGCAACATGCGAGAAAATTAGAGAAGAGAGGCTATGGACCTATGATCATAAATAGGATCTCAACTAGTGGAGCAGTCCAATTAGCCACACTCGAAGGCGATATTCTCCCTAGTTACATAAGCGGATGCAGAGTCAAGTTATATCAGGAACCTCTCACTGAGGAAATGCTCAATCGACTCAACATTGCTAAGAAACGTAAAGAAGAGGAAAAACGAGTTCGAGAAGAAGAACAAGCAGAAGCCTTGGAACGCATCCGAAAAATGAAGATGAGAAGACAAGGACGAGATCAGATAGATGACTATGCGAACCTAGGATATCATATGGCTATGTGTGAAGTCTCAAGTGTAAGCCCCCATAGAATAGTTGACCGACGTCCTTTTGTAACCTTGGAGATAGGACAAGGGAAGAGTGCAAGGACTGCACGGGCCTTGATTGACTCAGGTGCAGCCACTAGTGCCGTTAAACTTTCTTACTGTCGAGAGTTGAAATTAAATGTCAATCCTATAGAAGCATATCTCATAGGATTGGGAGGTGTGGAAACCCCTTGCATGGGCGAGGTGGAACTCCCCCTCTACATTCAAGATGTTCTAATGACAGTTAAAGTACTAGTGTGTCAAGATGAGGACCTCACTGAACCTCTTGTCTTGGGTCAAGACTGGATCTATGATCATGCAGTCAACCTAAACCTAAGAAGTGGACTTCTTCAGGTATGGGTAAATCAGAGTCGAATTACAGTTGAGTTAGATAATGGAGCACTCAAGGAACTAGGAAAGGCACAGACTCTTGGTCCTTCTAGGGTACACATGAAGTTGACAATGTTATTCTTGTCCAAAACTATGTGATGCAGAGGGATGATTGTCTCAACAAAGAAGTTAAGGGTACAACGGAACTCCCTTCTTTTCCAAAAGCCACAGGGATGCAGCAACCAAAGGCGGATCAAAGGCAGAAGAAGCAGACGACTTGTGCTCGAGGCACAAAGAAAATACGACGCACGGTGTCTCAACCACCAAAACAAGTGTGGGTACGGAAGAGCGAGCATCCTATTGCGGTCCAGCCACCACAACTGGCTCAACTTCCTATTAGTGATCAACGACACGACACTAATAAGAAGTCCTCCAAAAATCCTTCTGTGAAAGTGAAATCTATCTGGGTACCCAAGAAGTCGATGAAGGCTGGCCCACAATCAAGACAAATTTGGGTGCCTAAGGCTTGCTTGCGGGCTCAACTAGTCACACACAAATCGCACCATGTACAACAGGGTTCACTCACTCAAAGAGCCGATGCCCACTCTCAGTCAATACACACAAACATGTATTCACACATGAGCACGAGTGGAATCACTTGCAAATGGGCCCCTATAAAGCCTCATTTCCAAGCAGACACCCTCATAAAGCCCTCCAGAGTCTCCACGAAACCAAAACATAAAGTCATTCACTGTGTTTGGCAGCCAAAAGCTTGTAATAAACCCCCCGATCCCATTTGTACATTCCTCTCCACCTACTAACTGCATCTTTTCACTTAGCTCATAGGATTAACAACACACACAATCATCGAGCACTCACTGATCAACTAACTCATCATTCACCTCATGTTAATGTTGTAATGGGGACAGAAATTGTTCTACCTTGTCCTTTACAATGTTAACGCATGCTTCTATATTCTCACAGAACTAGCAAGCAAGTTATAACATGGGTGAAACCGGAGGCACCAGCTCCCAGGCAGGGTCTAGCACCCAGATAGTGGACATCGAAACCCTCCTTCTGGAACTACAACTCACTGAGAGACCTCAAGAACTTAGAGTTGTGCATGTGATTCCTATTCAGGACCCGCCTCAAGGGCACACTTCTCAAGTGGGGAAGCATGCACATTGGTTCAGTGATGTCACAGGGCCATTGGGAGACGACACCTACTTTTGGGAGGCAAAACTTGAGTTTAATGGCAAATGGGGATGATATCATTTCTTTACTCGCGAATTTGAGCAGTATCAGAATGCAGAAGTAATGCGATCAGTATGGACCAAAGCGGGCTTGGATGGCTATTTCAAGGCACATTTACCTAAGCCAGATTTCCTGCGCTGTTCCTACTTTATCAATACCATCACCCCTAGCAGGGCTAAAGGAGGTGATAGTACCTTCGTGCTACCCTCATTGACACCAGGCCACGAGCTCAAAAGATTCAAACTGACCCTCAACCTAGTACGAGAAGCATTGAACATGCAAGGTATGCATATCCCCACGGAGAAAGAAACAATGATTCCAGGTAGGATGAAGCACAAGGATCTCAACAAATTGAAGGAAATGGTAGCAATGACACCAACCATCGCTCTCCACTTATGAACAATCATGCAACACTTCGCTTTCCTCGCCCAAGAATGCTTCACAATGCCACCTAAAAAGATATGGTTCAGCTTGTACTTGGCAGAGACAAAGAATCTCACCATCAATCTGCCACACTAGATCATCGATCAAATCCATCTAGCCCATCAATGATGGAATAAGAAACAGAAGAATGTGCTTCATGGGTGCTGTGCTTTGACAAAAATAATTTACAGGTGCTTAGCGTACGATGTGCCCATTCAAAGAGCACTAGTATGGTCCAGGGACCAAGAATTCCAAAGACGGCTGTCAATGGCGGGTCCTCCATCGAAGAAAATGAGAGGGGGAGTTCAATTACCATGTGCCCAAGTAAGGGGAGCCACCACCACACCAGAGGTGACCCCTCCGCAAACGTGAAGTGTCCGACCATTTACCATTCGCCTACCCAGACCAAGTGCAGAGGGACCCAATCTGGTGTTCCCTCCGATTCCATCAGACTTGGAATTTCCACAAGGCTACACCCTAGCCGATTTGACAGATGAAGAAATTGCCCGCATGATAAATGAGTCTAACCTGGAAACAGAAGCAGAGCAGACCCAAGGACTACAACCCACTACTACCACTTCAGCCCCGACCCAACCGGAAGTAGTAGAAGTAGAAGAGGATGAAGAAGAGACAGAAGAAGAAGAAGCAAACGAGGAGTATGATCAAGAATATGACGAACTCTCAGAACTAGCAAGTACCCCAGCCTACTCGGCCCAAATAAAAAGATTGTATGAAACCATGAAGCGAGTCCAAGAACAACACAAACTGTCACTCGAAACAGGAAAGGTGCTCATGAGCCAAATGTTAGCCGAGGAAGGTGTGGATGACATGTTTATTGAATCAATGAACCTGCACACAGACGCGGTAGGCTTAGATGAAGCCGTTCATGCAACCATGGCCTATATTCATCGATTTGAGAAACGAGTCCCTACTCGCCCCATGCGATCCGACAAGCAAATTCACATCAATGTATCAGAACCAGGAGATAACACACAAATAGAAGAACATCAGGCGGAACCACTCTCACCACACACCTCACCTCTCACTACACAACTCACCTCACCACATGGCACTACCACCCCTATATTTGCCATCACCACATATGTCATGGGAATTCCTCTCTCTCCCGGCATCCGATTCGGAGGAGCTACCATGCCCACTTTCACAACACTCTTTACAAACATCACATCCACCCCACCCACTATCCCCATCTACACCGTCACACACACGTTCGACACAATGGAAACATCACCAGCCACAACACCACTCCCTCCCCCCACGCAGCCTCAATCTCCCATACCCCATCCACGCACCTCACCACTTGACTCCACAGCATTCACAACTCCCTTTCCCCTCCCCATCCCCCCTGCATCCTCCCCTTTCCCTGCATTCTTTAATGTAAATAATATGTTTTCAATGTTACATCAGTGTGTGTATCAACTTCAGAGTGAGTATCAGGCTCTCGAAGACCGTCATCGTCAACTGACTACGAATCACCAACAACTACAGCGACGGCTTATAACCATAGAAGATGAAAAGTCTGACCTCAATCAACGCTATACCACACTCGAGCAGGCCCATCAAACCCTCCTGGAGGCACCCCAACAGAGGCAACCACGACTTCAGAGGAAGTAAAGGCATTAACAGAGCAGGTGGCAGAATTGCAAAAGAAGTTACTGGAATATGAAAGACAACCCTCTCCAGTTGTAGAACCAGAGCGAGATGAATTGGTACCCATTGAGGTGGATGAATCGTATGAGGAACCATATGTTCCTATGCCGATGCCAGGAGGTCAGCAAACCACAGAAGGAATGGACACCTTGGAAGTCGAAGTACCCGAATGGCTTCAAACACTCGAAAAGACAACGAAAACCCATGAAGATGGAGTGGCAATCCAAATCCAATCAATGGCCAAATTAGAAGACACTATCATAAAGTCAGAGTATTTTCGCAGTATGTCTCATCACAGATGGATAGGCACCAACGACGATCAGTATGTGCCTTATTGTGTACTCCTAGCAGATTACAATGCAGAGATTCAACGACGATGTGGCAAGGCTCCAACCTTTGCCACACAATTTGGACCCGATGATATCCCTGAGAGTGTTAAAAAAGGATCCATTCATCAACCCACCTGGAGGATCCGTCTTCTTGAGACCTATCCCGAGATGGTTCGTACTTGGACTAACATGCCACTATTTATCAAATACAACCCCTGTTATGTTCGAGTCTTCTGCAAACGCACCTAGCCCGAATTTACCATTGCTGTAAAGAACGTCAAAGGTTGTGCAAAGTGGTTAAATTATGTCTATCTAGCACCTCCACAAGGACCTCCCACTGTTGCTTACATGATTTCTACAATCCATCACTAGAGCATTCGACTACGGAACACACATGATGTGATGGCACAAATGTGCATGAAAATATTTGAATTAATGCTCATCACATTCAGGACATTCAAGAACATCAAGGACCCCCACTTTTCAGGAGCTGGCTTCACTGCAGGCAACCAAAGATCTGGTATATGACATGAGCACTACCCCCTCAATAAAGGTAGTATATGCCTGGCACGCAAGAATAAAGTACCTCCCAACATGCTTCAAGCAGACCTTCGAGGAGATGTTCATCACAAGGTTCTGGAAATATCACTCAGAAATATTTGTACCCAAGCCCTCACATCTCCTCCAACTATTCACTGTGGAGAGGACCATCCACTTAGATCAATTGCGCGTGCCCCATCCAGACGTCCCAGGTCCAGTGGATTGGGATGCATTATTAACAGACCTAGCACGGGGGCTACGATTAGAAGAACACCACCCTGCTTCCGATGTGGTTCAATATTATGTCCAACGCACAGCTAGACAAGGGTCTGTCAGAGACGATAGACGCGAGAGAGGGGGGGATGTTGGCAATAGTCAAGGCACCGAAGGACTCACAAGACAAGGAAGCCAAAGAAGGGAGCCAGAGCGGAGAGAAGGCACAAGCAGACTAAGCAGTCAACGAAGATCTGGCAAGTAGGCCATTCAAATTTTTCGAAAACAACATCTTCATAACATTGATTCTCATCACTACAAATCATTGTAAATACCATTTCACCTTTTTTGTAACTCCATTTTGTGCAAGCCGAGGAGTCCTCGAGCTTGATGAGTATTAGAAGTAGCATCGTCTTAATTTTCATAATTTTTAGACTTCGTTTGAGCCTCCAAATAGGCCCTAGAACCTAATTTTTAACTAGGCCGGACACTAGGTCTGGACAGGGCCAAAAGCTAGTCAAAAACTATAAATAGAGCTAGAGAGCTCATTTTTGAGGTTAGCTTGTGATAGATTTGAACCTCTATGAGCAATTTGGAAGTAATATAAAAGAACTCCATTGTCTTCCTCTTTGTCTTGTCGTGAGTGCGCGTGTGTGTGTATGTGTGTGCATGTTGGTGTGCTTCTCACTCACGCACTTGTGCCATCACTTGTTCGAGGTCTTCATACCATCCTCACGTCTTCCTAGATTGACATTAAAGGAGGTGCTACTCATCACTGAGCTACAATATGCATACCTAATGTACATGCATATGCATACATACATACTTACATGCAACACACACATACACATATACACACATACACACCTTCGCATATACACCTAGATACACATACACACACATATACGTACTTACATATACATACACACATGTGCATACATGCATACACAGACACATACACACATACATACACACATGCATATACACATATGCATGCATAATACACACATGTACATGCATACACATATACATATACATATACATACATATATGCACATACATACATGTGCATACATATATGTATGCACACATTAGGTCACATGCATACCTACTGACAAACATATGCATATACTTACACACACGTAGTTATTAGTTACATACATGTATATATCTAGACATGTACAGACCAATAGACACATAACTGTACAGATAAACTTACCTTCACACACATATATATACATACACATATATACATACATACACACCCACATATATATACACACATACTTTTACATATTTATAACACATACTCACACACACATGCATACACATATACACACACATACACACATATGAAAACACACATACACACACTAAACATAAATATGCATACACATGCACATACATAGAGACACACATACACACACATGCATACGTATGCACACATAATGCACATGCATATGCATACATACATATTTACATGCATACACACACATACACATATACACACCTTCGCATATATGCCTACATACACATACACACACATATATGTACTTACATATACATACACACATATACATACACGCGTATACACACACATACATACACACATGCATATACACATATGCATGCATACACATATACATATACATACATATACACACACATACATATGCATACATATGCGTATACGCACATCAGGTCACATGCATACCTATCGACAAACATATACATATACTTACACACACATAGTTATTAGTTATATACATGTATATACTCGGACGTGCACAAACCAGCAGACACATAACTATACAAATAACTATACACATAAATTAACTTGCACACACATATATATACATACACATATATACATACATACACAAACACACACACATATATATATATATATATATATGTATGTATGTATATATACATACTTTTATATATTTATATACACAAAAATTTAGACACATACTCACACATACACATGCATACACATATACATACACACATATGAAAACACACATACACACACTAAACATAAATATGCATACACACACAGAGAGACACACATACACACACACATGCATACATACATATGCATACATACATACTTACATGCATACACCCACATACACATATACACACATACACACCTTCACATATACACCTACATACACATACACACACCTATACGTACTTACATATACATACAAACATATACATACATGCATATACATACACGGATATACACACACATACATGCATGCATATATAAATATACGTGCATACACACATGCACATGCATACACATATACATATACATACATATACACACACACACACATACATATGCATACATATATGTATATGCACATCAGGTCACATGCATACTTGCCAGCAAACATTTGCATATACTTACACACACATAGTTATTAGTCACATACATGTATATACCCGGACATGCACAGATCAATAGACACATAATTGTACACATAAATTTACCTTCACATACATATATACATACATACACACACATATTTATACACACATACTTTTACATATTTATACACACATAGATAGAGACACATACTCACACATACACATGCATACACATATACATACACACATACACACACTAAACATAAATATGCATACACACACATAGAGACACATATACACACACATGAATACATAATGCACATGCATATACATAAATACATACATACATGCATACACACACATACACACATGCATATGCATACACACATGCATATACATACACACATACACACATGCATATGCATACACACATACATACACATGCATATACATACACACATACATACACATGCATAAACACATACGCATGCACACACATCGCACATGTACACATGCATACACACATACATATACATACACACACATACATATACACACTCACACATACATGTACATGTATACATATATACGCATACATATATTGATTTCTAACCCATTTTGTTTTATATGTATAGATATGGATCCTAGTAGAGAGAGAAAGGCAAAACTTACTCTCATAAAAAGTCTTATGAGAGCAAGAGTTCCACCTGATACCTTAGGGATCATCATGCACGAGTACTCAGAGATGCCCGATGATAAGTTGGATTTTACAATCTAGATGCTTACCTAGCAACAAGAGGAGGGCGCTTGTGCAGCTCCACATGCAGGAAGAGAACTATCTTCTCATCCATATGTTTTTTTTCACATAAATTTTTTTAATGATATTATAACACATATTTTTATTTATTTTTATCTATCTATTTTTAGGAAACTTATACCACCTCTAGATCATGAGAGTAGAGCACAGGTGCCTATGAGGACATGCATAGGCATGCCAGGGCTAGAGTGCGATATAGAGCCAAAGGGAAATATAGTATATATAGGGAATGGATTGGAGTGCAAAAGAAGAATGTGAGCATTATGTAACTCCTACTTGCACCTTGGACGCTCATTGTGACGCTTGATGCAATTATATAGCGATGAAATTGTGTTGCGTTAATTGTTGCTATGCATCGTATTCCTTGTAGTGTGTGAAAGATGCCCTATACTCAACCTCACAACTAGAAATGGCCTCGGTAGGCTGCTTCTTGCTCAACCACGATATACATGAGCTACCAAGCATGAAGCAAAAGCCACTAGTGGACACACGAATGTCATAGCAACTACCCAGTCAGAGTCAGAAAAAGCATGTAAATCTGGCGGTAGTGATCCCCCCTTGGGATAAAACAATCCAAGTAGTTGGGTACCACTCAAGTAGCAAAAGATGCACTTAACTGCCTGCCAATGCTTGACACCTGGGCAATGCATAAATCTGCTCATCTATGAGATAGAAAACTGAATATTTGGTCGAGTAATGCATAAGTAAATCAAGCATCCAACAGCCTGTTGATAGAGAACAACATCAAATGCATCTCTGGCATCATGAAGACTCAATTGTAAAATTGTCTCCATAGGAGTGGCAATAGGTTTACAGTCTTCAAGGCCAAAATACTACAATAATGTGTGAATATATTTCGTTTGACACAAAGCCATTCCACCATCAACTTGTATGAATCGAATGCCCAAATAATGGTGCAAAAGCCCCAACTCAGGCATCTCAAATGAGACATGCAAATCAGCCTTAAAATCAACAATATGATTTTCATGAGGACTAGTGAGCAGCATGTCATCAACATACACAACAATGATCAGAAGCACATCATTAGCACGCTTAACCTATAAGGTGCTTTTAGTTAGACTGTTCTCAAAATCATGTGCAATCAGATAAGCATGTATCTTTTCATACCAAGCACGCGGTGCTTGCTTTAAACCATATAATGCCTTCTTCAACTTGCACACTTGGTTTTTGTGCCCTTTCTGCATAAAGACACAAGGCTAAAAAACATACACTTCTTCATGCAAGTCACCATTTAGAAATTCAATTTTAATGTCCAACTGATGTACATTCCAACCTTGATGAGTTGCAAGTGCACAAATGCTACGAATAGTAGTCATTCAACATGTAGGAGCAAAGGTTTCATCAAAATCAATGCCTCTTTCCTATGCATAACCCTTTGCAACAAGCCTAGCCTTATACCTATCAATTGTTCCATCAAGCTTACACTTCAACTTGTATACCCACTTAGTGCCAATGGGCTTCTTGCTAGGAGGCAAGTCACATAAAGACTAGGTACCATTAAGACAATCCCTGATTGGCAACCACCTTCCTATGTTCGAGATGTACAATGTTTTTTAGGGTTTGCCAATTTTTATAGGATATTCATAAGAGATTACACCAAGATAGTGATGCCTCTTACCAAGCTTACATGGAACTCAAAATTCTCATGGACCGAAGAAGCAGAAAAATCCTTTCAAACCTTGAAATTAGCATTCATCATTGCTCCAATTCTAGTCCATCATGATTCTAACAAGCCCTTCTTCCTAGAGATAGATGCATCAGACTTGGCCCTAGGAGCCATTCTATCCCAATATGGATATGATGGAAACCCACATCCAGTTACATATCATTCAAGGAAATTTTCGCCTCCAAAGATTAATTATGAAATCCATGATAAAGAACTTCTTGCCATAGTAGATGCATTTGATACCTGGCATCACCATCTAGAAGGAGCAGCTCACAAAGCTACTGTGTATACAGATCACAAGAACTTGGAGTATTTTATGACCACCCGCATCCTCAATAGACGGCAATCTCAATGGAGTAACTTTCTATCCAGTTCGACTTTGTCATCACCTACCGTCCAGGACATCAACAATGTCAGTCAGATGCCTTGTCTAGAAGATCTTACCTTGCACCAAAGAAGGGTGAAGAGGCCTTTGATCAACAAGAGAGTGTATTAGTCAAACCTGAGCATCTCCAATTAGCAGCTATCTCTTCAACCCATCATGAAGATTCAGCCTTGAATCATTTGATCCGTGAGAATCTAACACAAGATGAATTGTTTTGTAATGTTAATCAAAAAACTCAAGAAGGAAAATTCCAAGAAGTAAATGAATTTTAGGAAAAGGATGGGTTACTATTCTATAAGAATCTATTGTATGTCCCTCCAAGGAAGCACAAGATCCAAGTACTTCAACAACCTCATGATAACCTTGCAGCAGGACATTTTGGAGTAAATAAAACAATAGAACTCATATCAAGGGATTTTTGGTGGCCTCAAATGTGGAAGGAAGTCAAAGAATATATTCAAACATGTGACACTTGCAATAGATCTAAGGTACCGTGACATAAACCTCATGGCCTCTTGCAACCTTTACCTATTCTAGAAAGGCCATGGGCTTCACTGTCTATGGATTTCATCAAATATCTACCAGAGTTAGATAAGTATGATGCCATTCTTGTTATTGTGGATAGATTTAAAAAGATGGCGCACTTCATTCCAACTACAAAGGCAATCACAGGCGCGGCCACTACTAGACTTTTTCTCAGATACATCTTTAGGCTTCATGGATTGCTTGATGATATTGTCACTGATCGAGGTCCATAGTTCATATCCAGCTTTTGGAATAGTCTTTGCAAGCTCCTTGGTGTTCAAGTTAAACTATCTACAACAAATCATCCATAGACTGATGGACAAACAAAATGGGTGAATCAAGTCCTAGAGCAATATCTCCGTTGCACTAGAAACTATCACCAAAATTATTGGTTTTATTTGTTACCCTTTGCAAAGTTTTCCTATAATAATAGTGTTCATGCATCTACTAAGCAAACCTCCTTCTTTGCAAATTATGGACAACATCCAAGGATGGATATACAACTCTCAAATCATGTCAAGAATCCAGCTACCAGAGACAAGGCCCAGCACCTGATGGACATTCACAAAGAACTCAAGGAAGAGATCCATAAAACTCAAGAACAATATAAGTACTATGCAGATAAACATCGTATCCAGAATCCATTGTATCGAATTGGGGATAAAGTATGGTTACTCAAAAACAATTTGCAAACTTCAAGGCCTTGTGTAAAGCTAGATCATCAAAGATTTGGTCCATTTACCATCTTGGACCAAGATTAATCTAGTCACCTTCAAGCTCCAGCTACCAAGTACCATGAGAATACATCCAATTTTCCATGTATCCATGTTGGAACCATATCAGATTTCACCATTGAGGGGGGAGAGACCTAGTCCTTCACCACCTATCAAGATTGATGATCATGAAGAATTTGAAGTTGAGCATGTCCTAGATTCGAGAATATCTCGAGGAAGATTAGAGTACCTTATTCATTGGAAAGGGTATGACATCAATTATCGTACTTGGGAACCTACAGAAAACCTTCAAAGAGCACCAATGAAGAGAAATACATAAGAGAAATCCAATGAAGCTAAGAGAATTCCATAAGAGAAATCCAATGAAGCCGAGAACAGAGAACATGACTTCCCCTTGTGGGAACTCGTCGCTTGAGGGAGAGGTGATGTCATGGACAAAGGAAACCATCGTGAATCTCAGATTCCATGTGAATCCTATATCTCATGATTGGTTCAGAATTAGGAGAAACCAATGTTTCCATTGCATCCAAAATGTGCCAAAACCCTAAGATCGACTATCTTCTTGCTTGATTTTGATGTCTAGAGACCATGCTTCAAATTGATGATATCATCGATGACATCATCAATTCGTAACTGCCCTTGATCCACCCTTGGAAAACCTATATAAGGAGGGGTTGGCCACATTCATTCTCAGTCTTGCCAATACCAATCTTGGGAGCTCAAGGAGTCATGACTGCCAAGTAAGTACTCTCCAAGTTCAAGTTCCAATTCTTGTCTTGTTCCTTGTTCCAGTCTTGTCTAGTCTAGTTCTTGGACATCCTGTCTTGTCCTCTTGTAATCCTTAGGGTCCATAAAGATTCCTTTCTCTGATGCAATGTGTCCTAGAAACTCCACTTCTACTTGATGGAAAGGGCACTTCTCCAATTTTGCATATAACCCTTTTTCTCTTAGGTTCCCTAGGACTATCTTTACATGATATTCATGATCCTCTAGATTTTTGGAGAATATCAGAATATCATCGAGATATATTACCACAAATTCATCTAAATACTCTCAAAAGATATCATTCATCGTATGTTGAAAGATAGTTGGATCATTTGTGAGACCAAATGGCATAATTACATACTCAAAGTGCCCATACCTTGTTCGAAATCTCTTCATAATCTATACCTTGGGTTTGAGCAAACCCTTTGGCCACAAGCCTTGCTTTGTACTTATTAATTGAGCCATCAAAATTCTTTTTTACCTTGTAGATCCATCTTGAGCCCATGATTGTAGATCCATCTTGAGCCCATGACCTTCATAGATGGTTTCTTGGGAACCAATTCCCAAGTTTGTTTTTCTTGTAGGGCTTCTATTTCTTCTTCTATGGCATCTCTCCATTTTGGTTTCTTCTTGGCCTCTTCATATGTTGATGGTTCTTCTGAGTTTGTACCTTGAGCAATATAAATGGAATGTTTAGTGACCAAGGAGGTGTCATAACCATACCTTTCTGGCTTCTTATTCTCTCTAGTAGATCTCCTTGTAATTTGTTGAGATGATTCTACCACATCTCTCATCTCTTGCACTTAAGCTTTGCCTTTGGAGTTCCAAGAGTTGATTTCTCTTCTTGGAGTCTTCTGATCATCATCAGAATCACTTGAGTCTTCATGTGTATGCTCATTCTTTTTTGACAATGTTGGAAAGTCTTCCTCTAGGTCATAGGAAAGTTTGATTTTCCTGCAATCATCTTCAAACCAATATTTGTTTTGATAAAAAATAACATCTCTAATAAGAATGAAACCTTTATTACTTGGATTATATAGCCTAGAACATTTTTTATTGAGGTAATATCTAATGAATATACATTTCTCTTCCTTTGGATCTAATTTTCCTCTAATTTGTTATGGTATGTGTGCATATGGTATGCAGCCAAAGATCCTGCAATGATCAAGACTAGGTCTTCTTCCATTCCATGCTTCATATGTGTAATCCCATCCAATGCTTTTGATGGGATTCTATTGATTAGATAGGTGGTTGTGGACACAACCTCTGCCCATAGGTAATTGGGAAACTTATTCTCATTTAGCATTGACCTTGCAGTTTCCACTATGGTTCTATTCCATTTTGCTATGGAGTATACCTGGTTGTAATTTCCCTTTTGATTCCTTCTCTTGGAGATAAGCATCAAAATCATAGGAGAAATATTCTCCCCCTCCATCTGACCTTAGCCTCTTCAAAGTCTTTCCTGTTTGATTTTCTACTAATGCAAGATATTTCTCAAAGCATGAAAACACTTCATCCTTATGTTTTTGCCACTCCATTTTGCTATGGAGTATACCTGGTTGTAATTTCCCTTTTGATTCCTTCTCTTGGAGATAAGCATCAAAATCATAGGAGAAATATTCTCCCCCTCCATCTGGCCTTAGCCTCTTCAAAGTCTTTCATGTTTGATTTTCCACTAATGCAAGATATTTCTCAAAGCATGAAAACACTTCATCCTTATGTTTCATGAAGTATAGTATTGTCCATATACTACAATCATCAATGAAAGATACATAATACCTAGATCCAGAGATAGATGGATCGTTGCTTGGCCCCCATACATCTATATGGACTAGCTCTAGTAGGTCTCCATGAATGTATCCCTTCTTTGTAAATGGTTGCCTATAACACTTGCCAAATTGACAAGCACTGCATTTGTAAATCATGTGTTGCTTGGGGATATTTGGTAAACCAAGCACACTCAAATCCCTACTGATTTGTTTCAGAGCTCTTTCACCTATATGAGCTAACCTCCTGTGCCGAATTTCCAATTCTGATAATGTTTGACTACCATAATTGAACAAGGAAATGTTCCTAGTATCTTGGAGCTCAAATGTAAATAGTCTACCTGACTTTTCTCCTTTTCCTATTCTCTTGACTTCCTGATGTGGATCCTCAAAAAATGCTCCATTCTTTGTGAATCCGACTTGCAATCCTTTCTCAACAATCTGAACAACACTTATGAGATTTTTGGTTATGGTTGGCACATACAATACCTTTCTCAATAGGTTCATATTACCATCCGAAGTCTTTACATTGCCTATCTTCTCCATTGGATGCCTTGTGTCATCTCTTGTTTGGACTTCAAGTCTATTCCTTGGATCCTCCAAGTTTGAGAGTAGAGCTACATTCCTTGCTACATGATTTGAGCAACCTGAGTCAATATAGAATACATGTTCATCAATTTTACCTTGCTTCATGGTCATATTCATAAGAAGTAATGAGTCCTCTTGATTTTGATCATCTATAAAGTTGTTGTATTCTCTCCTTCCTCTGTATCCTCCTTGATAATTATTGTTGTTGTAACCATTGTTATTGTTGAATCTACCTCTAGAACTTCCATAGCCTCCTCTGTTGTAGGCTCTTAATCATTGGTTTTTAGGGTTCGTGAAATAGTTCTCAATAATGTGGTTAGTCAAGCCACATATATCACATGGAGAGGAGCTTTGAGATCTCCCCCTGCCTCTACCTCTTGCAAAGTTTGCGTGAGAGGTACTACCTTCTGTACCTCCTCTACCTCTTCCTTTTGAGCCTCTACCTCTACCTGCAAAGTTTGCTTGAGAGGTACTACCTTCATCATCATATTTTTTACTCTTTCCTTTACCATCTTTATTCTTGTTCTTATGTATATATAGGGAAGATGATTGATTAACTTTTGAGTTGTCTCCATTATTCATAAGATTTGCCTCATGTGTGAACAGTTGTCCCAGGAGGGTGTTGAAATCAAGAACCTGCATATCCATGTAGAGGTCCATGGCTACGGTGAAATCTTCACATTTGTCATTTGACTTTATTCCATTGATAACTTGCCTCACTATCAGCTCTTCATCGATGTCTTCTCCAATGCTCCCAAGTTGATCTGCTATGTCCTTCATTTTGGTGACAAAATCAGTGACACTTTGCTTGGCATCTTCTTGAGTGTAGTGAACTCCATCCATAGTTGGTTTTTTCTTGCCTTGGTACTTGATGAGAAGAATGCTTCAAGATAATTCCAAGTCTCTTGTGAAGTCTTGCAATTCCTGATGTGTGGAAGTAAAAAATCAAAGATTGAGTTAAGAATGTATGACCTGGCTAGAGCATCCTTTGAGCACCATGTGGTTAACCTCTCTTGCTCTTCTTGAGTTGGTTGTCCTTTTCTTTTGAGGATTGGCATCATCTCATCTCCAAAAATGTAACCATAGAGGTTTCTCCCTTGAAGATAAGCTTCCATTCTAAGTGACCAAGCTGAGTAATCACCTCGATCCAATTTTTCTATGGATGGAGGAAATCCATCTCCCATGTTGATTTGTTCTTGCTTTGATACCACGGTTAGGAGATGTTTGGGTATGCTCCCTACCCTAGAGATGAGTTGGTGCTGCATAAAACCTGATCTACACCTACCAAGTTGACTCTAGGGATGCTTAGTAGACTCTTTTTGCTTCACAATAATGCATTTACAATCACTAGGTACTTTGGAACATCATTCCCAAAAGTTTTCACCAAAAGAAATAACTTGCATATGCAAGGAATGAGATAGAACCTTCTATTTTGGGAATACAGGTGCTCAGTATTTTGCTAAGAGCTCACACATGTAATTCAAGTATATAGCTAACTAACACAAGTTATTTCATGAATTTAGAGGTACTATACACTGAGAAATGAGCTGAGCAACTCAAGGGGGTCATCCCGACATTTTAGGAGCAAGATGATGTGCAGACATAGTTGACTTCATTAGTTCATATCTTGAGACTAGCTGAACCAAAAACAATGAAACTTGATATTAGATAGTTGACACTTCACTCTAATTATACCAAGTTAAAGTGCATCAAATGGTTGAGTACACACAAAGAAATCACTTCTGCAAAATCATTGAAGCGATGAAGATGAAACAGAGAACAATAGATAGAAATGAACTTGAAGAAATGTATCAAATTATGTATGCTAATGAACATATGATACAAGGGAAGTGTAGTGAACTACTCATACATATGTTGAACTCAAGTTCTGCTCAATGGTGTAGCTCAATAGCTATCAGAATGACTCTATCTGACTTGTGACTAAAAGTTTCTCTGTTTATACTCAACTAGTGAGTTTGAATTTTGAATTTCCCTCACCTAAAAGTGTTCCTACACTTTAGGAGTGGTTTAAATTGATTCCTTCTACCACATAAGGCATGGGTTTAGTTCCCTAACTTCACAAGATTCCATATTCTCTTGCTTTTGTATTTATCCAAAGGTAACTACTCCTATATTGATAAGAAGGTTTTCATATGTGGTCCTCCATGTGAGGTACATGAATTGAGAAGTAGTCCTGAATATTTAGGCAAGCATCTAAGCTTGCTAAATGTACCAACAAATACTATATCTTAACTAATGATAATCCTTTTAGTTGGTGGATGATACAAAAGATAACCCTTACTTTCAAAACTATACCCTACAAAAATACATTTCACAAACTTATCATTTGATTTTTTGTGTTGTTGCAATGCATTATGCATATGCCAACAAAGCAAAAACATCTAGGGAGAAATAGATGGCTTGCAACCATGCTAATCCTCATAAGAAGTGATAGACTAAAAAACTTTAGTGGGACACATGTTAAGTACATATGCTGCACATAACAACCTCAAGCTAGAAGCTCTCTAGTAAAGCTTGAATTGACCATACATCTTGCCATTTCTATGAGAGGCATGTTTTTCTTCTCTGAAACTCATACTCTCCCTTTAATCAGGATGGACTTTTAAATTTTCTTTCTATGAATACAACCATGCATGACTATAGAAAAAAAATCTATGAAAGTCATGAAGTAAAGGTAATTCCCAAAGGAAGGTATATGCATGGGACCACAGATAACATTGTGAACAAGCTGCAATTTTTATTCAAGTATTAATGTACCATCTTTGGGAAATGAAAAAGACTTAATTTTATCCAAAATACAACCCTGATAGACATGCTTAGAAGATGCCTCAAGTTTGGGTCAAGAGGACACCTTTCATATTTTTTAGGCAAAGAAAACTAGTAAAATTAAGATGACTAAAATGTGCATGTGAAAGTTTTGCATCTAAAATATCCTAAGTATCTTCAAATACATATGAAAAATCATTCATAGATTTTCTGTAATTTATGATCTTACAAGAACCATGGGATAGAAGTCCATATGCAATCATTTTGTCACGATTAGAGAGATCATGAACTGTACACATGTTATCAAAGAATTTCACTCTTAAGCCAATTTTAGCTAATGCTAACACTAACAATTGATTCTTTTTTATCCTTGGTGCATATAGAGCATCCAATAAAGTGAATGTTCTTCCATTTGTAGCAAAAAACTACCCCAAATCCCATAAAAAGATAAGACAAGTTGTTAACAAATGTGATAGTATTCTCTGTAGGAGCATGCTCAAGTGAAGTGAAGAAACTATGTTGTGAGCTAGTATATTTGGTTGCACCATTATCAAATAACAAACATTTTGAGTCCACATAGAGATACATTGTTCATGAGAAAGTGGATCATAAGTGCAATGAGTGGTAAGTGCCCATTCTTCATTCTAAAAAATATTAAAAGACTCAATTTTAGGAGTAGAGGCATTTGCAATAACCATTCTAGCCTCTTTCTTCTTTGCCTCCTTAAAAAAAAAGAAGTTTGATCATTGAGATCCACTCTTTTGATTTATCTTGAATTAATTTGGACGTACAATGAAAGGTGGGCATAACACCCATGGAATCCTTGTAATCCCACAAAGTAGGGATAAGATGTCTAAAAACTACTAGGATACAAAGCCCAAAGGCCTTTAAGGTAGACATAGGGAAGGGATGATGCTAAAGCGAGACAAGATAACTATTTTAAATTGGGTATCCTGAAGGCCCAATGGTCCCTTGAAGGGGCTGGTTTAACATCTTACCACCTAAGTGGTGAGAGACGTTTGATTGTAGCCCCTAGGGGTTGAGCCCCCCATCCCCAACCTTGAGGGACAAAGGGCCCAACTAGTTGAGCTAACACACATGGACTTCTTTACCTTTTTTGAAGATAGTTATGAGATGATCATTTGTCGTACAATACTTGCAAAATTGTTTTTTCTTTGTTGTTCTCTTCTCATCGTTATCTTTCTTGTTTGACTCTACAACATTAGCATATTTTTTACATGTAGAACTTTTGACTAGCTAAGAAGGATTGATATGCAACATAGATAATTGATATGTTTTTTCTAGATTGACGTTTTTGCAATGAACAGTAGATTACCTCAAAAGTTAAGGAAATCGGATTGCATTTCATCATGAGACAAAGAGTAGAAGCAAAACTTTGATAAGAATTTAGAAGATCATTAAAGAAAGCCTACATAAGTGAAATATCTAGCAAGATTTCATGTGCAAAACTCTACTACTCTTTCAAATTCTAGATCTTCGTAAAACAATCATCCATTGAATCTCCTTCATTCATATGCTCACTCTCCAATTGTTTTTGAAGGTAATCAACATGATCTTATTTCTCGCATGCTATAGTATGCAAAGAGTATCCAAAGTGCCTTCGGATGTATCCACATGAGTGAACATAAGGGATAATGGCACACTTGATAGAAAAAGCTATCAATGCATGCACATGTGCATCTCTGCCATCCCAAGGAAGATTATCCAAAATGGGTGCAATAGGAACCATAGTTGGATCAAGAATATGAAGACCATCATCTTCAAAACCACCTGCATTACTTGCATTCACAATATTTGCAAGTGTAGGAGGATGTATTTTAAATCCTGTGCAATATTCTACAAGCCTTTTGCTACCAATACATGATGCATTATGTATGACTACAATGGTTAGTTAAATCCATCCAAATCATCCTAATCAACCAATGTACAAAATATTGTTACCTGTTAGAGTCCATGTGAAAGGCCAAATGGCTACCAGACACTTCTTTGTATGTGCTCTTTAATAAAACATATAGTGGCCTAGTCAATCACAGACTGTAAGTTCCATTGCATTTATAACACCTAAGAAGTCTATCTTCGTACTCCCTGTATATTGTGTTTTTCCTGTGTATTTTGTAACCTCTATGCGGAGTACCATGTGCGGCCCCAGGAGCTCAGTTTTCTACTATGAGGATATCATCGTGGAGCTGTCGAGAAGGAGAATGCACTATGGTGCATCACCATCTAAATACTTCACTAGTATCAGAGCACTTTGACACAAAAGATTTATTCATTTTGTGTGAGCAAAGCAAGCAACCCCCCCCCCTCGACTTTTGACTAAGGCAGCGACCAAGGCATATACCTTGGCCTTCCTTGTTATCTGAGTCACCGAATTCATCGTTGGTGCCATTGGCTGAATGCGAGGGAGGACCTCAATGATCAAGGAAGATAGAGGTTCCCAGTACTTCCCGGGAGGTCACCCATCCCATTACTATTCCCCCTCGGATCTCCCTTAACTATGACAACCTCTTGCCATTAAGTTACACTTGTGGTGTCTGAAGAAGGGGAAAAACTAAGGCTAAAATTACCTTGAACATGTTTTGGTCCCTCAAAGCTTCATTCTTTGTCTTCAAAGCTTGTATTGAAGCATTTTTGGGGTGTCTTTTGGAACCATTTTGGAGTACTTTCACAAAAAGTTCTCTTCACACAGGTCCAAGAGCAACAAGAAGAGTGTTCTTTGTACTTCTCCAACAATAAATATCAACTTTGAGGCTATGTTTTCAGCCACACTTGTAAAACTACAAGTCTCTCAAAAGGTTTTTAGTTTTGGTGGGAGTAGTTGCTTCAAATTTATGTAGGTTTTCTAAGCCTAAAACATCAGAGTTGACAGATGCTTGCAGGTGTTGTTGGCTAGTTTTTTGGGTTGTGCATTGAGCCTTTCAGTGTCATTTTACTACACATATTAAGCACATACACACCATATACGCTTTTGTGGATACCACTTATGTACATCCATGTGGTCATTGATATAACGGTTATGTTTTTTGCATAAGGACTTTTATGTTTGATAAAGAGGGTTGTGGTGAGGTTTTCTTAATTGGGAGACACCCAAATGTTGGGATCTCTTTGATGATGCAGGTGAAAGACTTACCCAACCTTGCCATAGGAGATGTATGATAGTTGTTCATAGGTGCTCAATAAGCCTAGTTGGCTTCTATTGGGTAATTGATTATATGCAGTGGAGTCAGTGCTTCACTATGTAGGTAAACATGTTAGTACTTGTAGTTTTGTGATATTTTGACATTGGTCATATGCTCATTTGCAAAGGATACTCTGGCAAAATTTTTCTAGATTTTTGGTTTACTCAACTATATGGTGGTCGATTTACTCCTTGATACACCTATTTGTTGGTGTTTGGACTCTTCTAGCTCCATTATCATTCTATTCAGTTCTCTACCATCGTGGCATCATAGGTCTCAGACACATCTGGTGGATCAGGGTCTAGTGCCAGTGTTCTAAGGAGGAGCTATAACTTGCAAGGAAAAGACCATTTTGAGATCCAAAAATTTGATGGCACAAACTTTCCTCTATGGAAGAATCAGATTAAAGATGTGCTGAGTCAAAGGAGGCAATGGAAGCTAGTAAATGGGATTTCAAAGAAGCCTGTTGACTGTTGATATATTTAGGTAGTGATGTGTGTGAACATAGTAGGACCGTCTGGGCACTTTTTTCCCTCTTTAGGAGGTTTTTTTCCCCCGGCTTGTATATACGCCTATTGCCCTAATGGGCTACTTATCTTTGTACATTCTCTAGTAATACATTCAGTATTGTGTGTTGTGCTCCAAGCTTCTTCTTCTTCCTTGTGTTGTTCGCGTGCTTCCGTAGACGACTAACTCCAACAATTGGTATCAGAGCAGGTCATCGCTTCATCTAGGGCGCCATCAACACTCCTTCGTTTGCAGTCTCAGATTCGCACGAAATTTGGTGAGCATACTTAGCGTGTTTCAGAGATCAAAACAGCTTTACTACATAGTGCCGAAATCGCGATCTGAGCTCGTTTCAGCCTCCTAATGCACTATCATAGTGCTTGTGCAGGCTATTTCGTCTTTTTGTGCCAAAGGTATATACAAGTTTTTTTTTTCCAGTTTAAGCGTCTCGAAGTCTGCTACAGGTCTAGCAGAACTTGTTTGAGCAGTTCCGTTAAACTTTTTGAAATACAATCGATTTTCTGCATCAAGGTATTTTAGACACCGGCCATGGCTGAAAGCAGTGATGTATTTCGTATGTTGGCTATTGAGGATATGTTGGATGGTACCAACTACCCGTTGTGGGCTTATATGATGCGACATGTATTGGTTGCAAAAGGAATATAGAACATTGTGCAGGGTGTTGAAAAACGTCCTATCACGCCTGCAACGGTTACAACAACAGGTATAGAAGCCGATGCAGAAGGTGTCGAAGATGATGATATTCTGTATATTCCTATTCGTACTACGATTTCTGCTGCACCTACTACAGAGCAGATTTGTTGGGATGGCAGAGATGCCCTGGCACATGCATTGATAGCTTTGTCTGTCAAACGTGCCATTATTCCTCATATTCGCTCTTGCAAAAAAGCTAAGGGTGCTTGGGATACACTTACCACATTGTACCAAGCTAGGAATGAGGCTCGTGTTGCTTACCTCCGAAAACAGTTGGAGAGTGAGCACATGAATGAAGGTGATTCTATGGACAGTTTCCTAACAAAGATCAAAGACTTGAAGGAACAGTTGATTTCTGCTGATGAGGTTATACCAGATAGCTCACTTGTGTAGACCGTTCTGAATGGTCTTCCAGATTCATATCAGAGTTTTGCTTCGACTCCTTGGTTGATGATGAAAGGCAATCCAAATGCCTTGTCATTTGAGGAGTTAGTCTATGTTCTGTTGCAGGAAGATCAATCCAGGCAGAACAGGTCCATTATGTGTGTTGCAGATCAAGCTTTCCTGGCTAGTCAGAAGGGTAAAGGAAAATGGAGCTCTTCTACTAGTAAGTAGAAATCTGCAAATGTTACACATTCGAAGAACCAAGACAAAGATGAGAAAAAATCAAAAAAGCAGAAATTGTTTTGTAAGTATTGTAAAGGGAATGATCATATCATAAAGAACTGTCCAAAACTTGCTGCAAAAGAGGCAAAGAAGAAAGAGGCTGGAATGGTTGTTGCAGAAGCCTCTACACCAAAAACAGAGTCAACTAATCTTGTGAAGGAAGAGGAATGGGCATTTACTACTATTTGCAATTTTGACGCATCTTCTCATGAGCAGTGCATGTCTGCAGTAGACTCAGATGTTTGGTATTTTGACAGTGGGGCAACCAAATATATTACCTCATAGCGCAGTTTCTTCTCTTCACTCGAGCCTGCCCCTAAAGGGAATATTGTTACATGCGCCAACAACTCCTCTTATCCTGTTATGGGAGTTGGTAAGATCATTTTGACTACTGCTGATGGTAGTTCTTTCACTTTGTCAAATGCTTTATTTGTGCCAGGGATCAAGAAGAACCTGTTATCAGTTTCTGCATTAGCCAAGATTGGCTTGGTTGTGAAATTTGTTGATGACAGGTGTACAGTTCATGATCTGTCAAATGGTGATGTGATTATTGCTTCTGGAATTTTATGTCGTGGGATGTATAAGCTCATAGACGATGAAAGATCTATAAATGATTTGGCATGTGCAATAAATGATTCTCAGGCTATGTCAGATGCAAAGCTTTGGCATGCACCCTTTGGTCATCTGAATTTTGCTAGTTTGCTACGCCTGCAAAAATCTGAAATGGTGTCCTCCTTGCCCAAACTTGAGGCACCTGGAAAACATGTTTGTGAAGGCTGTATTTTGGGTAAAATGCAGCATTCATCCTTTCCAAAAGATGGTTCAGTTCGGGCTACTCAGAAGTTGCAGCTTGTACATAGTGATGTCTGTGGTCCTATGCAGACACCTTCTTTTGGGAATTATCTTTACTTCGTGACTTTCATCGATGATTTTTCCAGGCATGCATGGGTATATCCATTGAAGGCAAAGTCCGAAGTGTTCATGTGCTTCAAACAGTTTTTGGTTTTGGCTAAAAATCTGTCACCATGTAAAATGGGCACCCTTCATTCTGATCGAGGGGGGGAATATATGTCTTCTGATTTTAATGCATTTCAGGCTGAACGTGGGATAAAACACCAGTGTACAATGCCGTATACACCTCAACAGAATGGAGTTGCTGAACGAAAGAACAGGTCACTCATGGAGATGGCGAGGTGTATGGTCAAGAGTCTGGCTTTACCACATAGTTTCTGGCTTGAGGCTGTCATGTGTGCAGCATATGTACTAAATAGGTGTCCCACTAAAGCACTGTAGTCTATCACTCCATATGAGGCTTGGCATGACCACAAGCCATCTGTTGCTCATCTGTGTGTTTTTGGTTGCTTGGCATATGCATTAGTGCCCGAACAACATCGCAGAAAATTGGATGATAAAGCAGTAAAATGTATTTTTGTTGGGTATAGTTCTGAAAGTAAAGGATATCATCTGTATCATCCACAGACTAAACGCATTCTGGTTAGCCGTGATGTTGTTTTTGTGGAAGATGCTATTCAGCCATTGCTTTCATGTACTAAGGAGACATATGTTAGCTCCCAAGACATGTATGATACTTTGTTGCCTCTTTTTATAGGTGGACACTCTAGTGCTGGTCCTAGTGAGGCAATGTCTCAGCCTTTGCAGGTTTCATGTGATGATGCAGATCATTCCATTTTTGATGCAGATTTACATGATGCACTTATTGATGAGAGAGCTAATATTGAGCAGGCAAAAACTATGCCAAAATGACTGGTGCAGACCTTGCGTGACAGCAAATTAGATGCACATTTGTCATATTATACTCGATCAGGCTCTCATAGTGCCTCTTTTGCATCAGATTGCTATGTTATGGCTGCATCTAGTCTCTGTGATGAGAATGAGCCTCTTTTGTTTGATGAAGCACAAAATTCAGAAAATTGGATGGCTGCTATGCAATCTGAATATCATGCAATAATGAAGAATGGTACTTGGTTTTTATGTGACTTGCCTCCTGGCAAGAAGGCCATTGGCACTAAGTGGGTATACAAGCTGAAGCATAAACCTGATGGTACAGTTGATAGGTATAAGGCTAGGCTTGTTGCAAAGGGATATGCACAGGAAAGAGGCATTGATTTTGATTAGACATTTGCACCTACATGCCATATGACTACTGTTCGGAGCATTTGTGCACTTGCAACCCATCATGGTTGGAATGTACATCAGGTAGACATTAAAGCAGCATTTCTGAATGGTGACTTGCATGAAGAAGTGTATGTTTTTCAGCCATGTGGCTTTTTGCAGAAAGGGCATGAGAACCAGGTGTGCAGGTTAAAGAAGGCATTATATGGTTTAAAGCAAGCACCACGTGCTTGGTATGAAAAGATACATGCCTATCTGATTGCACATGGTTTTGAGAACAGTCCAACTGAAAGCACCTTATATGTTAAGCGTGCTAATGATGTACTTTTGATCATTGTGGTTTATGTTGATGATATGCTGCTCACTGGTCCTCATGAGAGGCATATTGCTGATTTTAAGGCTGATTTGCATGCCTCATTTGAGATGTCTGATTTGGGGCATTTGCATCATTATTTGGGCATTCAATTTATGCACGTTGATGGTGGAATGTCTTTGTGTCAAACAAAATATATTGACACATTATTGCAGCGTTTTGGCCTTGAAGACTGTAAGCGTATTGCCACTCCTATGGAGACAGGTTTACGATTGAGTCTTCATTATGTTGGAGATGCATTTGATGTTGTTCTCTATCAGCAAGTTGTTGGATGCTTGATTTACTTATGCATTACTCGGCCAAATATTCAGTTTGTTGTCTCACAGATGAGCAGGTTTATGCATTGCCCAGGAGTAAAGCATTAGCAGGCGGTTAAGCGCATCTTTCCCTACTTGAGTGGTACTCGGCTACTTGGGTTGTTTTATCCCAAGGGGGGATCACTACCACCAGATTTGCATGCTTTTTCTGACTCTGATTGGGCTGGTTGCTATGACACTCGTGTGTCCACTAGTGGCTTTTGCTTCATGCTTGGTAGCTCATGTATATCTTGGTTGAGTAAGAAGCAGCCTACTGTGGACACTTCCAGTTGTGAGGCTGAGTATAGGGCAGCTTTCAGAGCGACTATTGAGTGTGTGTGGCTCAGACGCCTTATGGCTGATTTGGGTGTTGGTCAGTCTTCTGCCACCACCATCTTCACTGACAGTCAGAGTGCATTGGTAGTTGCGAGGAACCCTGTGTTCCATGCTCGCACTAAGCGCATTGAGGTGCATTATCACTATGTCAGGGAGAGGTTCTCTGCTGGGGAGATTAGCTTGGCATATGTGCCCACGCAGGAGAACATTGGAGACATTTTCACGAAGGCTCTGCCTCGGGAGAAGTTTGAAGCTTTCCGCAAAGCTTTGGGCTTACTTCCTTTTATGGAGTGATTTCCACATGGCTTGGCACTTCCTTACACATGAGTGCCAGCTCCTTGTTCACCACATCACTCCCAGGGGGGATTTGTTGATATATTTAGGTAGTGATGTGTGTGAACACACTAGGACCACCGGGGCACTTTTTTCCCTCTTTAGGAGGTTTTTTTCCCCCGGCTTGTATATATGCCTATTGCCTTAATGGGCTACTTTTCTTTGTACATTCTCTAGTAATACATTCAGTATTGTGTGTTGTGCTCCAAGCTTCTTCTTCTTCCTTGTGTTGTTCGCGTGCTTCCACAGACGTCTAACTCCAATGACATGGATGAAGATGATTGGGATGAGTTAGATGAAATGGCCAGGTCTATCATGGACAAAGGAAACCATCCTGAATCTCAGATTCCATGTGAATCCTATATCTCATGATTGGTTCAGAATTAGGAGAAACCAATGCTTTCATTGTGTCCAGAACGTGCAAAAACCCTAAGATCAATTGTCTTCTTGCTTGATTTTGATGTCTAGAGACCATGCTTTGAATTGCTGACATCATTGATGATATCATTAATTTGTAACCGCCCTTGGGGTTGGCCACATTCATTCTCAGTTTTGCCAACACTAGTCTTGGGAGCTCAAGGAGTTGTGATCGCCAAGTAAGTACTCTCCAAGTTCCAGTTCCAGTTCTTGTCTTGTTCCTTGTTCCAATCTTGTCTAGTCTAGTTCTTGGACATTCTATCTTTTCCTCTTGTAATCTCGTAGTACGAGATCTTGTCGAGTTCTTTCTTGTATCTAGTTCATCTCCCAAAAGGGAGTTCTTATAATCCTGATATCTTGGTCCATACTTACGATCCCAGGTTGTGGGATCTCTTGTATCATCTTTAGTCCAATTTTACATACATATCGGTCCCCGGTTGTGGGATGTCTTAAATCAGTTACGTATTCTTGTATCATTTTCCCTATGTGGGTGTTCTTGTAATCAGAAGTGTATTTCTGAAATCTTGTCTAGTGTAGTTAGAGAGCAAAATCTAGTGCTCCCCTGACATTTTGGCAAGGCTAGCTTCTATCCAAGACCAGCCATCATGGAGAATGCTTATGAATAGATTGTAGCATCACTTCAAAGTGTCCAACAACAAGTCAAAGACCTAACTCATCGTCAGATACAAGTCTAGATGGACATCTAGTGCATGTAGGTGCACTCCTCCAAGAATTACAAGAACAAATTGGGAGTCTTCAAACAAATCAAGGGAGTATGCAAGTAAATTAATGACCTAGTACATCCTTCATGAGGGAACCCAAGATCTGCATGCTAGAAAAGTTCGATGGGGATCGCATGAAGTTTCATGGATTTATCTAGCAAGTTAAATTGTACACAAGTTGAGTGGTAGAAACAAAACTTCAGAAGCTACATCAAGGTAATCGCCTTGCCTCTACCTATGCATAAGAATTTAGGCAGTTGATATGTGATCTCACATGGCATGAAGATTATTTCATAAGCCAAGATGGGGTTTAAGAGATGATGTGAAGGACCTTTTGCTCACGATGCCAGAGGTTAAGACATTGAATGAATACATCATGCAAGCTATTCAATGTGATAACCGACTTTTTGAAAGGAAACAAAAAAAACAAATGGAAGGAAGACCTCGCCAATGGAAACCTTTCGAGCCCACTCTTAAAGATGAGTCTATGCCTGAACCTATGCAAATAGATGTAACTAGGTTCCAACCCTTAACACCACAAGAGAAACAGAGAAAGAGAGAGAACAATGCCTCTATTGTGGAAACCCTGGACATATTGCAGTTAATTGTCCCAACAAGAGAACAAACTCCAGAGTCGCAACCACCCTTGTAGAGTAGGGAAACTAGGAAGTCTAGTTGTAAAAGAGATCATATAGCCGGACCATGATATAAGAAAGGATCTCATAATTCCAGCTACACCCATAGAAACATGTCTTGCACTTGTCAAGTTAATCATGCCCAAGAAGACCCTTTCCCTTAGAACCCTAGTAGATTCAAGAGCCTCCTCATGTTTCATCGATGAAGAATTGGTTAAGAAACATGGAATTCTTATACTTGGAAAGAACAAACCAGTAGTAGCTGAAGTACTAGATGGACAAACTCTAGCATCTCAGAATATAACCTTGGAAACCACACCATTAAGAGTACACCTTGGTGACCATGAATCCCACATATGTTTCAATGTTATATCTAGCCTAATACATCTAGTTATCATTGGAATGCCCTGGTTAAAGAAGCATAATCCAGACATCAATTGGGAAAGAATAAAATCACCCATCGAGATATCCACAAGAACCCAACATATGTTAGAGCCAAGGCCTTCATACATGTAGTAAGGAAGGAACTGACATATATGATCTATGCCGTACCAGCTCAAGAATCCAAGAAAGATGATCTAGTGCAACTACCTAGTCAGTACAAAGGCTTTGAAGATATTTTTGAAAAGAAGAACGCAGATATCCTCCCAGATCATAGACCTTATGATTGTCCCATAGATCTTCAAGAGGGAGAACAACCACCCTTTGGACCAATCTATATCCCCAGAGGAACTTACAGAACTACGCAAGAACATTGATGAGAATCTAGCAAAGGGATTTATCAAACACTCAAAGTCTCGAGTAGGAGCCCCTATTTTATTTGTAAAGAAGAAGGATGGGACTCTCTGGATATGTGTAGACTATCATGGATTGAATAAATATCTATCAAATGGATTTTCTAATGGCTCAATCAATAGGTACAAAGCAAGGCTTGTGGCTAAAGGGTTTTCTCAAACCCAAGGAATAGATTATGAAGAGACATTCTCACCTATGGCAAAGATGCCTACAATTAGAGTACTCATGAGTGTATGATCTTCTTAGAATTGGAATATCTATCAAATAGATGTTAAAATGCTTTTCTAAATGGTTGGATCTCAGAGGAGGTATACATGGCTGAATCTCAATGTTTTGAAGATGAATCATATCTAGAACATGTATGCAGGTTAAGGAAATCTTTGTATGGCTTGAAGCAAGCTCCTAGAGCTAAAAACATAGATTAGTCACTTGTTTGCAGGATAAAGGATTTATGGTGAGCAAAACAAATCCTTCCCTCATCATAAATAAGAATCACTCAGAGGTCATATACCTTTGTGTATATGTTTATGATATAATCATTACAGGTAATGATGTAGATGGAATAAAGAGAATCAAAGCTCAGATGAAAGAAGAGTTCAGGATTAGTGATCTTGGCTTACTCACTTACTTCCTAGATTTGGAAGTGGTAAATATAGAAAGAGGTATGTTCCTAACTCAGAGAAAGTACATTCGAGATATGCTCTCCAAATTCAAGATGGAAAATACAAAGGTTGTAGGTACACCCATGGAGGTAAATCACAAGCTAAGTGCTCATGAAGGTGACACTAGTTACCAGAGGTTAATTGGAATCTTGAACTATGCTACTCTAACTAGAGTAGATATATGTTATGGAGTTAGTGTGCTAAGTCAGTTCATGCACACTCCAAGGAAGCCTCACATGGAAGCAGCTAAAAGAATCTCAAATTATTTGAAGGGCACAATTAATGAAGGGCTATATTACCCTTACACATTTGATATAGATCTCAAATTATTTTTTGATGCAAATTATGCAGGTTCCAAAGATGATAGGAGAAGCACATCAGGCTATGTCACATTTGCAGGTACCAAATTGATCTCATGGTCTTCAAGAAGCAACCTAACAGTTGCTCTCTCATCAATTGGAGCTGAATATAGAGGACTTCGAATGCTATTCAATAATCTATGTGGATATCAACCCTATATTCAGATTTAGGGTTAAATACTTCTACTCCACACATATTTGGAGACAACATTAGTTCATTATATCTTGTTGCTAACCCTACCTATCATGCCAGGACCAAACATATTGAAGTGCACTACCATTATGTAAGAGAATCTTCTCTTTTGATGAAGCACATAAATCAAAAAATTGGATGGCTACCATGCAATTAGAATATGATGTTATTATGAAGAATGGTATTCGGTCTTTATATGATTTTCGTCCTGTCAAAAAAGGGTATTGGCACTAAATGGGTATATAAGCTAAAGCATAATCCAGATGGAAAAATTGATTGTTATAAAGCCAGGCTTGTAACCAAATGTTATGCTCCAAAGATGGGCATTGATTTTGATGAGACTTTTCCCCTATATGTTGCATGACCAACCGTTCATAGCATCTGTGAACTTGCAACTCATAATGGCTGGCATGTACATTAGCTAGGCATTAAAAATGCATCCTTGAATGGTGATTCGCATGAAGGTGTATGTATTTCAGCCCCATCATGTTGTGTAGAAAGGGCATGAAAACAAAGGTATGAAAAGATGCATGCCTACTTACTAGCACATAGTTTTGAAAATAGTCACCCTGAAAGCACCTTGTATCTCAAGTGTGAAAATGTACTTTATATTATTGTTATTTATGTGGATGACATGAAGCTCACTATTCTTGATGAGAAACATATTTGTTTGATTTGCACGCCGCACTTGAAATGTTAGATTTCCTATTTCATCATTGTCACATAAAATACATTGACACATTATTGTATAGATTGGGTCTTGAGGACCGCCAACCCATTGTCACTCTTATCGAAACAAGGTTATAGCTGAGTATTCATGATGCTTGAAATACATTTGATGTTTTTCTCTAATATATGTTAGCAAGTTGTTGGATGCTTTATTTACTTATGCATAACAAAGCTAGATATTCAGTTTTCTATCTCTCAAATCAATAGATTTATGCATAGCCAAGGAGCTAAGCATTGGAAAATGGATAAGCACATCTTTCACTACTTATCTAGTACTCATCACCTTGAGTTGTTTTATACCAAGGAAGGATTATTGCCACCATATTTATGTGCCTTTTCAATTCGAATTGGGTTGGTTGTTATGACACTCGTGTATCTAGAAGTGGTTTCATGCTTGGTAGCTCATGCATATCCTAGTTGAGCAAGAGGCAACCTACTATGCACACTTATAGCTGTGAGGTTTATTATAGATAAGCTTCCATAGGTATTGCTGAGTGTGTGTGACTCAGATGCCTTTTGGTTGATTTGGGTTTGGTTAGTCTTCTGCCACCACCATTTTTATTGATGTTCATATCACATTGGAAGTTGTGAGTAAGCATGTGTTCCATCGTCGCACAAAGCACATTGAGGTGCACTATCATTATATCAAGGAGAAACTTCATTGAAGAGATCAATTTGGCTTATGTACCCACATAGGATAATCTTATAGAAGTTTTCACAAAGGCTCTACCTATGGAGGAGTTCAAAGTCTTTCACAAAGCTTTGGGCTTACTTCCCTTTGTGGATTGATTTCAATCCACATAGCTTGACACTTCCTTATACATGAGTGCCAGCTTCTTGTTCATCGCATCACTCCCAAGGGAGGTTTTTTAGTATATTTGGTGGTGCTATGTGTGAACACACTTAAAATTGTTGAGGAAATTTTTTAGAAGATTTTTTCTCTTGACTTGTATATACACATATAACCCTAATGGGCTACCTATCTTTTGTACATTCACTCAAATAGGCTTATTTTAAAACTAAACCATCCATAGAGGTGAAGCAAAAACATTGAATTTTCATGTGTTGTAGGATCTCGCCTAATTATCTCATTCCCATCTCTAATAACTGTCTAAGATTTTTGAAATAATTAGAAAGAAATACCAAAATTGATTATAGACTATGGATCCAACACAATGTATTTTTTCTTTTCTTTTTTTATCACACAATAGCATTCAAGTGTCTACCACTATTTGAGCATATATGCTAGTTTCAATAAGGATCTAGATATCGTTAATAGGTCTTAGTCAAGTACTTATTTGCATCAATTTATTTATCAATACCTTTAAAGTATATTTCTTAGCGCACTAATACAACCTTGATGCATTGATATGCAAAAATATGGAGAAAATATAACAAAAAGTCCTAAAATACATTCCATCCATCAAGTTCTCTACAAAATTGTTGAACTGGCAAAACAAGTGTAGAAAATGTTGATGTCAACTACAAAAGAAAAATCAAAAAATCATTTTCAAAACTTGTGTCTTGTGGTATAGATCATAGGCAACCAACACTCTTTCATTATGAAGATCAAGTGCCTTTAAGGGTTCCAACAAAAATTCCTCCAGTAAGAAATTTTCTCCAATTGAAACACCTCTAAAGAAAGCATGGAAAGACAACTATTTTGAACTCTAAGTAGCAAAAGAATGTAATGTGATAAATCATTTAAGAATAGGAAGGATTGTTCAGATATCAAGCTCAACATGTGATGATCCAAGTTGACACATATCACATTTTCATTTCTCTAACATGTATAGTGGTTACATCCATATATGTCAAAGTATACTCATTGAGATTTACTAGATTTATCTATCGAGAGTGATGGTACATTTGTTTCTTGCCGTCTCACTCTTAAGGATTTTCCTTATGTATTGTTCTTTATATATTGCACTAGTTGTATTATTGTTTTAGGTCATTCTTGTAGAGTACACAAGAAGGCACGGAGAAAGTTTGATTCACAAATGAACTCAGATTGCTATGAAAATTGGTGTGAAGGCAAAAGGTGTCAAAATATTTTCTAGAGTTATCCCTTTAGGGTCACTTATTTTTATCAAATTTTTGTTTCAGAGCCATCTCAAACTCCATTAGACCGCAAGGTGGGTCCCATAGAAAAACCAAGTCATTTTTCAAAAACACAACTTGCGTCTTGTTTGACAACAGTCATATATTCCAAATCTAGAATTTCAAGCAATTTTGTTTACTGTTGATACATGAAAACTGTGTTTTTCTAAGATCGAATTGTCACATCAATGTGCAAAAGTGTTCAAGCAGAAGTATTGCTTGTAGCATTTTTGTAGTGTTGTGAATCACTGTAGAAATAGCAAACGCATATGGAATGAGTTGGCTTATGAGTGATAAGCTAGACAAGAACAACTTCCATACTTGGAAATTCAACATGAAGAATTTCTTGATGGGAAAAGGCTACTGGATTTACATCAAAGGAGAGAATGAAAATGCTATGTAGTTACCAAAGAGGAATCAGACTGTGGACCAATTAAGAGCATATGAGGAATGGAATCAAGGAGCACAAAAGGTAATGTATTGGCTATCCGTTAGCATACAGGATAGCATGATTGGACACATAGAATATGCCAAGACTCTGAAAGAGGCTTGGAACTGTTTGGTCACATTGTATGAGACCAATACAAAGGCATGGAAATCACAACTCAAGAACAAGCTATATGGAGAAAAGGGCATGTCGGTAAGTGACTACACCTTGAAAATCAAAAGCATATGTGAGTCACTTGCATCTATTGGCATGAATGTAGATGATGATGATAAGGTGGAAGTATGCCTTCATGGTCTAGGACTTGCATATAAGCAGTTTAGAACATCTATTGAGATCAGGGAAAATATTCCGAATTTTTTTGATCTAGTATCCATATTGATTATTGAAGAAAGGAATCTTCGTGAGAACTCAAACTCCTAAGAAAAAACTAGTTCTGAGAAGGTATTCTACTCTATTAGAGGAAGAGGTAGAGGTAGGGGCTTCGGAAGTGGAAGAGGAAATAGTAACCAAGACCAAGGTCAACATCAGAATCATGTAGGAGGTAGAGGACAATTTCGAGGCATGGGGATCCAAGATTCCACAAAAATTTCCAAAGAAATGATTCAGGTAATGATAGTAAAGGATGTTGGAATTGTGGTAAACCTAAACACTTTGAACATGATTGTAGGTTGAAGAATCAAAATAACAAAAGGCAGCAAAACAAATATGCATCTACAAGTGCAGATGATTCTGAGAAGTTGTTCATGGTTCAACATCACATGATGAATACAATGTCTGTTGATGTTTCAAAATCGAATGATAATGTCTGGTATGTTGACTCAGGTGCTTCAAATCACATTACCAATCATGCAGAATGGTTTAGTAGTTTACAAAAATTGTCAGTTTGTGGATATGTTGAAATAGGTGATGACACATCACATCCTATCAAGCATACAATAAACATAGCATTATCTATGGAAGATGGGAAGGTAAAACATTTTACTAATGTGATGCATGTCCCAAAAATAGCAAAGAATCTGGTTTTCGTTGGACAAATGTTTGACTTGGGATTACAAGTCAAGTTCAATGCAGATGGGTTATATGTAGAAGAGTACAAATACGATGGACAATTGATGGCCAAAGGAAACAAAGTGGGTAGGATGTAC
This sequence comes from Ceratopteris richardii, assembly GCA_020310875.1. NCBI lineage: Eukaryota > Viridiplantae > Streptophyta > Polypodiopsida > Polypodiales > Pteridaceae > Ceratopteris > Ceratopteris richardii. The sequence continues at coordinate 135,267,312 of CM035420.1, forward strand.
ACCTTAAATCTGAAAAATCCTGAAATAAATGCAGCCATGTTTGCAAAAAGTGCAGGAGTTATTGTTGATATAGAGATCTCACACAAACAAATTGGACATGCAAACTTGCAGAGGCTAGATGCAGTCAAAGGAGATTGTCAATGGACTACCAAATTTCAAAGTTGCTGAAATGCAAAAGGCATGTGCAGCATGTCAATTTGGTAAACGGTCAAGCGAATCATTTCCACATAACAAGCATGTTAGTGAGAATGTGTTAGAAATAGTACATACATATGTTTGGGGCCCTGCAAAGACCACATCTATGGGCATTTGCAGGTTTTATGTCACTTTCATTGATGACCATACACGAAAAGTATGGGTATATTTCATGAAAGAGAAGAGTGAGGTGTTCACTCACTTTCAAAATTTTCTACTTCTTGGGCATTGATTTTAGACATACAGAAATAGGTATATGGATGTTACAAAGGCAACATGCCTTGAATATGCTGCAAAAGTATGGTATGGCTGATTGTAAGCCAATTTCTATGTCGTTAGATCAGAATTTGAAGTTGGATACTACATCAGGTGAAGCATTGGAAAATGCTATTATGTACAGGAAAATTATGGGAAGTTTGATATATCTCACAATTACAAGGCCTGACCTAGCCTACACTATTGGACTTGAAAGTCAACTTATGCATATTCCTTGGAAGCCACATTTGGATGCTCTGAGTTACACTCTATGTTATATGAGTGCTACTTTGGATTATGCATTGTTTTATGAAGCTGGCATAGATTTGCAAGTTCATGGATACACTGATGCAAATTGGGTTGGTAATATTCCAGATAGAAGATCTACTAGTGGATTTCTATTCTCACTTGGGAGTGCAGCTATTACATGGAGCAGCAAGAAGCAACCCAATGTTTCTTTGTTGAGTACAGAGGCTAAGTATAGAGGTGTTGCAATGGCAGCATGTGAAGCATCATGGTTAGAGATGCTACTTTTTGATTTAGGTGTGGAAGTGTAAAAATTGATGACTATTTATTGTGATAATATTAGCAGCATTCAGTTAGCGCAAAATCCTATTTTTCATGCTAGAATAAAGCATATCGAGGTACATTATCACTTCATCAAAGAGAAGGTATTAGTAGGTGATATTGATCTTGTTTATGTCAGGATAGATGATCAGGTTGCTAATATTTTCACTGAAGCACTTGGAGCTAAGAAGTTGAAGGAAGATGCTTGGTTTACAGGACACGACATTGAGCTTGAGGGGGAGTGCTGAGATATCAAGCTCAACATGTGATGATCCAGGATGACACATATCACCTTTTCATTTCTCTAACATGTATAGTGGTTATGCCGGTATATGTCAAGGATACTTCATTGAGCTTTACTAGATTTATCTACCAATAGTGATGACACATTTGTTTCTTGCCAACTCACTCATTTGCGGACATTAGAATTTTCCTTATGTGTTGTTCTTTATATATTGCACTAGTTGTATTGTTTTTTTAGGTCATTCTTGTACATTCCTTTTATGTAATAGAAGAAGAAGAAGATCATTCTTCCTTGCCTCAATCTATGTGTGTGCTTCTCTTTGATTATGAGTGTGTGTATGTGTGTGTGTGAGCTCTCTTCCTTATCTCCTTCCTCGTGACAAGGATTTCCAAGATGCATAAAAATTATTGGATTCTAATCACACTCATTTATGCTTTCCCATAAAACAAAAAACAAGCTGAAATAAATAATAACAAGGACAAAAGGGTCAAGTTTCCTAATCCATGATGGGCTTCATCCCTAATATAAGGGATGATCAGCCCAATTCAAATGCTACAAAGTTATCCAAAGCATGGGATGAGATCACATAGCAATCAATGTTGATGTTCATACCCTCAACTTGTACATGAAACTTAACATTTGGTGAATGAAATGAGACATGTAATGGAAAGTTTTGCAAATCACACCATATTGGACCCATCAACCTTATCCTTGCAAGGCTATGGTTTCACATACAACCTCATGCCAATTTTGAAAGTTTCACATCATTCCATTTGAAGGATGTGATCTCTTCTTCAATATGCCATGGTGTCATGAGCTACATGTAATACAAGATTACCTACAATGAGAATATATTATAGCAGACATGAGGGAAGTTGCATGTCCTTGATAGCGCTTCAAGAAGAGTCTATCTCAGTTGTATGTGATTTTGTGATTTCATATTGATTGACATCATTTTATTTTTAAAACGATAATAAATTTCTTAATTTCAAATAAAAATCATTTTGAAAAATATCCTTTAGAGTTTGTGCATCAATGGGTCATGAATCTGACTCCAAAAGTGTTAGATAATTCCAAAGAAGGATTACTGCCCTTGGGATGAAAGAAAAGCACCAAGAGAAGGGAAAATTATATGATCTAATAAATATGAGATATGAAAAATGGTCACCTTGAGACCTTATACCTAGCCTAAATGAATCATAACAAGATTTGATATAATGAGATGGACCTAGGTAAGATATGATGAACTAAATGTGCTTTTTTGCTTTTGTATTCCAAGGATGCATATAACTGTAGATTTTTATATATTCAATCCTTACTTTCTACAAAAATACTGAATTCTATCGAATATCAATTGCATTAATGGACATCTGAAGTTGTTAACTATGAAGAAGATAAGTGAAAGCCTCAAAACATTCAAGTGTGTTCACATATATTGTCCATATTTTAATGCACCTGCCCAAACATATCCTTGTAAAGCAAAAGTGCCCAGCCTAAAGACACTATCACCATTGAAAAAGTGGCATGCTCATATCTCACATGGAATGCAATGAGTTCATGTTTCCGATTCAATTGCTACTTGCCATCAACACCCAAAATTGGGCACGTACATTTTGTGCAATCCATCTTCAATTTCAGCCCCTCACATGTTGTTTGTGAGCATCTTGTTGCCCCCTAGACATCTCTCAACATGTATGAGCACCACCTTACTAATGTACATCCATAAAGAGGTGGTTTCTTGCAATGTGCATCTCAAAGATGGGAAAGCATTTTGAGGTGGCACTCAGCCACCTCCAACAAATTTCTTTATTTCCCTTTCTTTTCTAGGATTATAAGGCTTACAACTATACATGCAAGTGATTTTGGACTCTAAATGAACCAATCACAATGAGCATTCTCTTATCTCTACCCCTTGGCTAGAACTTCATATACAGTAGAAAACTCTAGTTGATAGATCTGCTGGAAATTGAGCATCAGTACCTTATGTGACAAAGGAATCCAAAGATCGATCCTTACTTCTTAGATAAGGAATTTTTGAAATACTTATCAGACATTGAAATCTATCCAAATAATTCTGAGCTATTGGAAGTCTTGGACAAGAGAAATAAACATTGTCTAGCCTCTTAGACAAAATTTGAGGAGTTTCTCACATTTTTGGAAATTATTAAAGTTCTTTTGATTTCAGTAGGTATCTAGAGTTTTGTGGAGCTCATGGAAAGCATGAACTTAAATGGGCCAACGTTTTGAGTTTCTTAGCAAGGAAGGAAATTCTTCCTTAAAAAACTTTGATCACATCATGAATTTCAAAAGAACGGAAGCTCAAAAGAGGTCTCCAATAGGAAAAAAACATAAAGAAAAACAAAAAAAGGGAATGATAGTGAGTAAATGAAAGAGATGGAAAGATTAAGAAAATGGTAATATGTCCAAAATGTGGTTACAAACTTCCTTTGCATTCTTCAAATCTAACAAACAAAAATATTTAGGTCTCTCCTATGCTCCAATTGTTAATCAGCAACTTATTGAATTGACAAGATATGAGTAGTTCTTCAACATTTAGATAAAGGTGGAAAAATTGTGGGCTCACTAATTTGAAGTCAATATAGAGGTATATAGCTAACCACCTCGATGCTCCAAAGTTGATGGTATTTTAAGGTGGTAGAGTAGAAGGGGCCATAAGGCTCATGAAGTTTGCATGTTAAAGATAAGGATTTGGAGGTTTGTTTGGCATACTCACATAGAGGGAGAGATATGAAAGGATCAGACACTAATAGAAGGATTATATGAAGTGTAATTTTATGGAGGTTTCTTGGTGTTAGATCTCTCTAGGTTTAGCCTTGCAACACAAGACACGACACAAGACATACTCATGAACATAGAAAGATGGACATCAAACTCACCTCCTAAACATAGGGTCCACACTGACCCACCCCCAAGCCTAGGAGCCTATAGTCAGGCAAGTGGCAACCCTCTTAAGGGCATGGTGTCCCATACCATCATACCTAGACCCTATAGGCGTGTGGAGGACTCACCCATGGGCCAAGAGTCCAAGAGCCACATGAGAGGAATCCATAACAAATGAAACCATAGGCCCTATTTATAATCTCTTTTAAGGAGATTGCCTAGTTTGAACTTGAGCAGACACTCCACACTTGGCCGGACAATTTAACTATAGGTGCCCATCATTAATATCCTTTGTATTTAGGAACTTAACAGTTCCCCCCTTATTCTCAATTGTTGTCCCAAGCAATTTTCCTAGCTAAAACCAGGGAACTAATCCTTCAACATCCTAACTAACTCCCCAAGTCATACAAATGTAGGCTCATGCTTTCACTCAATCAATGATTGCAACAAGAAGTCCTACCTAGGATTCCTAATTAGTTGTTCAGTGTTGATATATTTAGGTAGTGATGTGTGTGAACACTCTAGGACTATCAGGGCACTTTTTCCCTCTTTAGGAGGTTTCTTTTCCCTGACTTGTATATATGCATATTGCCCTAACAAGCTACTTATCTTTGTACATTCTAGTGGTAATACATTTCAGTACTGTGTGTTGTGCTCCAAGCGTCTTCTTCTTCCTTGTGTTGTTTGCATGCTTTTGCAGATGTCTAACTCCAACAATTGGTATCAGAGAAGGTTTCCGCTTCATCTAGGGCATCATCAGTACCCCCGTGGTCATAATCTCAGAATTGCACAATTTGGTAGGCATACTCAGGGTGATTAGGAGATCAAAACAGCTTCGTTCTGTCGTGCCAAAATCACGATTTGAGCTCGTTTCGGCCTCCGAATGCACTATCACAGTGCTTATGCAGGCTATTTTGCCTTTTTGTGCCAAAGTTATATACCAGTTTTGGTTCGCCGGTATAAGCGTCTCAAAGTCTGCTACAAGTTTAGCAGAACTTGTCAAGGTACTTCTGTTCAATTTTTCAGATACAGTCATTTTTCTACATCAGGGTATTTTAGTCAGTGGCCATGGCTTAAAGCAGTGATGTATTCTGTATGTTGGCGATTGAGGATAAGTTGGATGGTACCAATTACCCATTATGGGCTTATATGATGCGACATGTATTGGTTGCAAAAGGACTATGGAACATTGTGCAACGTGTTGAAAAACGTCCTATTACACCTGGAAATATAGGTATTAAAGCTGATGTAGATGGTGTTGAAGATGTTGATATTCTTCATATTCCTATTCGTGTTGCAGTTTCTAGTGCCCTATTGCACAAAAAATTTGTTGGGATGGCAAAGATGCTCAGGCACATGCATTGATAGCCTTGTCTATCAAACATGCCATTATTCCTCACATTCGCTCTTGCAGAACAGCTAGGGATGCTTTCGATACACTTACTACATTGTACCAAGCTAGAAATGAGGCTCGTGTTGCTTACCTCCGAAAACAGTTGGAGAGTGAGCATATGTATGAAGGTGATTCTATGGATAGTTTTCTAACAAAGATCAAAGACTTGAAGGAATCGTTGATTTTTGGTAATGAAGTTATACCAGATAGCTCACTTGTGCAGACCGTTCTGAATAGTCTTCTTGATTCATATCAGAGTTTTGCTTCTACTCTTCATTTGATGATGAAAGGCAATCCAAATGCCTTGTCATTTGAGGATTTAGTTTTTGTTCTATTGCAAGAAGATCAATCTAGGCAGAATAGGTTTATTATGCATGTTGCAGATCAAGCTTTCCTGGTTAGTCAGAAGGGCAAAGGTAAATGGAGCTCATCTACTAGTATGCATAAATTTGCAAATGTTGCATATTCAAAGAAGGAACAAAAAGATGAGAAGAAATCAGAAAATCAGAAATTGTTTTGCAAACACTATAAAGCAAATGATCATGTCATTAAGAGTTGTCCAAAACTGGCTACTAAAGAGGCAAAGAAAAATGAGGCTGGAATGGTTGTTGTAGAGGCCTCTACATGGAAAACGGAGTCTAATCTTGTACTAAATGAAGAATGGGCATTTACTACTATTTGTAGTTTGGCCCCATCTTCTCATGAGCAGTGTATGTTTGTAGTAGACTCAAATGTTTGGTATTTTGATAGTGGGGTAACCAGACATATTACCTCGCAGTGCAGTTTCTTCACTTCACTTGAGCCTGCCCCTATAGAGAATATTGTCACATGCGCCAACAACTCCTCTTATCCTATCATGGGAGTTGGTATAATCATTCTGACTATTGCTGATGGTAGTTCTTTCACTTTGTAAGATGCTTTATTTGTGAGAGGGATCAAGAAGAATATGTTATTAGTTTCGGATTTAGCCAAGATTGTCTTGGTTGTGAAATTTATTGATGATAGGTGTACAATTCATGATCTCTCAAATGGTGACGTGATTATTAGCAATACATGATTCTCAGGCTAGCTTAGATGCAAAGCTTTGGCATGCATGCTTTGGTCATCTAAATTTTGCTAGTTTGTTATGCCTGCAGCAATCTGAAATGGTGTCCTCTTTGCCCAAACCTGAGGCACCCGGTAAACATATATGCGAAGGTTGTATTTTGGGAAAAATGCAACATTCCTCCTTCCCAAAAGATGGTTCAGTTTGGGCTATTCAAAAATTACAGCTTGTTCATAGTGATGTATGTGGTCCTATGCAGACACTTTCTTTTGGGAACTATCTTTACTTCGTGACTTTGATTGATGAATTTTCCAGGCATGCATGGGTATATCCATTGAAGGCAAAGTCCGAAGTGTTTATGTGCTTCAAATAGTTTCTAGTTTTGGCTGAAAATATGTTAGCATGTAAAATGGGCACCCTTCATTCTGATCGAGGGGGGGAATATATGTCTTCTAACTCAAATGCATTTTTGGTTGAACGTGGGATAAAACATCTATGTTCAGTGTCATATACACCTCAACAGAATGAAGTTGATGAACAAAAGAACACGTCACTCATGGAGATGGTGAGGTGCATGGTCAAGAGTCAGGTTTTGTCACATAGTTTCTGGATTGAGGTCATGTGTGGAGCATATGTACTTAACCGATGTCCCACTAAAGCACTATAGTCTATCACTCCATATGAAGCTTGGCATGGTCGCAAGCCATCGGTTGCTCATCTGCATGTTTTTGGTTGTCTAGCATATGCATTAGTGCCTAAACAACATCATAAGAAATTGGATGATAAAGCAATAAAATGTATTTTTGTTGGGTATAGTTTTGAAAGCAAAGGCTATCATCTGTATCACCCACTGACTAAATGCATTTTGGTTAGCCGTGATGTTGTTTTTGTGGAAGATGCTATTCAACCTTTACTTTCATGTACGAAGAAGACATATGTTAGCTCCAAAGACATGTACGATACTTTGCTTCCTCTTTTTACACGTGGACAATCTAGTGTTGGTCCTAATGAGGCAACTTCTTAGCCATTGCAGGTTTCATGTGATGATGCAGATCGTTCTATTTTTTATGCAAATTTACATGATGCACTTCTTGATGAGAGAGCTGATATTGAGGAGGCGAAAACTATGCCAAAATGGTTGGTGCAGACTTTTCTTGATAGAAAATTAGATGCATCTTTGTCATATCGTACTCGTTCAGGCTCTCATAGTGCCTCTTTTGCATCATATTTCTATGATGTGGCTTCATCTAGTCTCTATGATGAGATTGAGCCTATTTCGTTTGATGAAGCACAAAATTCTGAACATTGGATGGTTGCAATGCAATCTAAATATGATGTTATCATTAAAAATGGTACCTGGTCTTTATGTGGCTTGCCTCCTGGCAAGAAGGCCATTAGCGCTAAGTGGGTATACAAATTGAAGCGTAAACCTGATGGAACGGTTGATAGGTATAAGGTTATGCTTGTTGCAAAGGGTTATGCTCAAGAAAGAGGCATTGATTTTGATGAGACCTTTGCTCCTTCTTTTGGAATGACTATTGTTCATAGCATGTGCACTTTCATCTCATCATGGTTGGAATGTATATTAATTTGACATTAAAACTGAGTTCTAAATGGTGACTTGCATGAAAAAGTGTATGTTTTTCAGCCCCGTGGCTTTGTGCAGAAAGGGCATGAAAACCAGGTGTGCAGGTTAAAGAAGGCATTATATGGTTTAAAGCAAGCACCACATGCTTGGTATGAAAAGATACATGCCTATCTGATTGCACATGGTTTTGAGAATAGTCCAACTGAAAGCACCTTATATGTTAAGCGTGCTAATGATGTGATTTTGATCATTCTTGTGTATGTTGATGACATGTTGCTCACTGGTCCTATTGAGATGCATATTGCTGATTTTAAGGCTGATTTGCATGCCTCATTTAAAATGTCTGATTTGGGGTATTTGCATCATTATTTGGGCATTCATTTTATGTAAGTTGATGGTGCAATGGCTTTGTGTCAAACAAAATATACGGACACATTATTGCATCATTTTGGCCTTGAAGACTGTAAGCCTATTGCCACTCCTATGGAGACGGGTTTATGATTGAGTCTTCATGATGCTGGAGATACATTTGATGTTGTTCTCTATCAACAGGCTGTTGGATGCTTGATTTACTTATGCATTACTTGGCCAGATATTCAGCTTGTTGTCTCACACATGAGCAAGTTTATGCATTGCCCCGATGTCAAGCATTGGCAGGCAGTTAAGTACATCTTTCGCTACTTGAGTGGAGAAAGACAATTCCAATCTTTGGCGGTCATGTCAAAACATGTGGCTCACCGATACCAACCACTACATGGATGATCCACACGATCATCCGATAGAGAGGTCTCATACCTATGAGGCCGTAATTGTCGACCAATCCAACTATTTCGGGTCTTCAAAGATCCCTAGAGAGTACCCCTCGTCTCAGAGATACACATTATCCATATGATCTCTGGTCATACCACAAGGTAGACTACTAACTCTCTCTGTCATGTAGCAAGCCTATCATCGTGGAAACCGCTGATATACCACTATAGGGGCACCAGGTTATCCCTAGTCCTCTATCCATCTCTAGCCATCAAGTGCTAATGTCTTCAAATCTTGGCAAGCACAGCCTTCACCAAAGATCCTCTCACCTATCTCGTTGCAATCAAGCCATTGCAGGCAACTCCCCACCAAAGGTCCCCTGACATTACCAAAGTAATACCTTGAGTAATCAAACACAAGTCCGAAGTCACACCTAGTGGTACTACAGAGCATCCCAAAGAGGAATGCCTTCTCAAGCATTCCCCATGACATATCCTCAACATGATCTAATGGACTCTCAAGGTCCTTGATCCATGCCCATAATCCTCATAATCCCATGAATACGCATCTAGAGATTACTTTCCAAACTAAGCACCATGAGGGGTCCCTTATATGCTTGGACCACACCGTACTGCACAAAAATGTTTCTTAAAAACCCAAGAAACTCCTACCCCCATTCGTTATGAAGACCAGATATCGATCAGACCCTCCTCTCATTCCCTCGCAACACCCCTAGGGTTCAAGGAAGTAATAGGGTGGCAATGACCCCATAGAAACATGTAAGCCTGGTATGCAAAGGATGCCTCTCTGCTCAAAGATGGGAAAATGTTCTCTCCCAATGTAGCCCGTGCGATTTGATAGGCATCGGAAAGGCTGTCCCCTCCAATTGTGGCTAAATTCTGCCCATAGCTGCCTTAGGAAAACCTTTCATGGGGAAGGTTTAGGAGATGGGTGGCTGAATAGAAGAGGCTTGGGGGATCTTCTTGGAAGCCTCCTCAAAATAGAAATTTCTTGCCTCCTCCATTTTAAGAAACCTCTTCAAATCCTTAACCTCCTTCCAAATTAAAAGAATTTTTTGTGTAAACACTTACTATTTTTTGCCATAAAAAATTAACGAATTATTCCGTTTTAAAGCCCCAAAATAGTATCCAGTTGTGAAAAAACAATTTACCACAATTAAATGTGGATTTTCAAGTCCACCTCCTCAACTTTTTTGCTTCAGCCCTAAGTTTCTTCTCAGCTCCCATGAAACGCCGGCCATCACATCACCCCACCCTTCATCTCTCAATTCCCTAGCACACACGCATGGGCCCAGTCTTCTCTGGCACCAGCATGTGACAAAGAATTTCTCTGTCATCCCTCAAAATACCAATACAGCCAGGTGATACCCATCTTTTTCCAAACCCTTGCTGGGTCCGGGTATATGAAAGAAGCATATAGCTTCAGCAATGCACCATCTTTCCCAGGCTCTAGCCTGTTTGGAGGGATACATAGCAGCTATGAGATTAGAAAAGAGTCTCCTATGGAAGGAAAAGAGCGGCACCTGCCTCTTCTTCCTGCAAAAGAGATTTTTCTCCCCTCAAACTGCATCTGAGTTACCCCCAAACCAAGGACAAACAAGGCAAAGCACAGCACTGACTTCAGCACTACCCTTGATAATGCTTCACGCCTGCTGCCCCAACATTGGGCTGAGAGAAAAATAGCACCACCTGAGGGTAAAGATACAACACTACCTTAAAAGTAATGTAAGCTGTCAGCTGTTCTTCCCTTTCCCCGCACATAAGTTGCACTGCTTATGAACAGGGAGCTTCTGTTGTAATAATCAGGTGGAGAAATGGAGGGTCAAGATACAGCCAACCCCCATGCCCTGCCTACTGCCATCACCCCCTTCATTCCTGAGTAGGTAGGTGGTGAGAGCATGGCATACTTCCATGGTGCAATTGGGCTAAGAAAAATAAAACAGCGCCTATCAATTTGAGATAGAACTTTAAAAGTGTTTACTTGGAAACACCATCCCAACCACAGGCTTGCATGTGATCCCATTGCTTCCTCCTCCTTTTGGATGTGTCCCATACCACCTCCAACAGTTGTTCAAAAGCATGTCAAGCTTAACCATCCCAGCTCCATGAGCTCTGTTCGATTTGCACACATCGTCATGCCTTGAACGAGGCTCTAATACCAATGTTAGATCCCTTCGATAATTGATAGGTAATATATGCTTTTGTTTTTTTGTCTTGACTCTTGAACTATCTGACTTGATGAGATTAAATCCATGAAGGAAGATCGATGGGATTCGTTCCATCAACAAATTCATGACATAGCTCATATTTTGCATCCACTATGGAGATCTCAAAGGAAGATTCTTGATTATGAGCTTAGAGGGTGCATGGACATTATATATGCATAGGTTTTATGCTCATGATGTGGATATGCACTTGATACTTGAGGATAAGTTCTTATGTTATGGAATTATGGACGTAGTTTTGACAGAGACATTGCCCTGTTATGTTTTAGTCAATTGAAGCATGTTTTTTTTGTGAGAGAAATATCTTTAATCTCATTGGAGTTAGTAAATGATCAAAATTTTGTTTCAATGAAAGTTCGAATTTTAACTAACACAGAAATTCAAAATCCAATGAACTAATGCATTTTTTATAGAAACATGCAAAAACCTCTTTCCATACGCATTCTCTCACAAGATTACAGTGTCAGTCCTTGTGAAAGAAACTGGAGTACTTGGGCCCTCTTCCACACGAAGAATAGGTCTGGAACAGATTGTCTACTACATTGACCAGATTAACACAGAGAAGATGTGTGAGATGCCTAGCATAACTTCAGAGTACATCAGGAGTTAACAGAGCCGCAGTATCATACTCGGTCTCAGAGATGAGCACGACCACAAGTAGACTCTCATGCCTTCACTTTAGGGGCCTCTGCTAATTCACTTCAGGGGCCTCTACTAGTTGTGCTTCACATGGTAGACAGGCTGATGATGATCGTGATGAGGATGAGGATGAGGATGAGGATGAGTCACATGATTCATAAGATACAGAGTCAAATTCTGACGATTGACTATTGAATCTTCAGATGATATCGATTTATACTTTACACTTGTATATTTATTTGAATATGCCACATGACTTCTGGGTGACAGGTCTGAGACTTTTAGTGAGCATGATATTTAGATGATTTGTGATTTAGCATTTGTATTTTCATTTTTTAAGATGACTAATATATGGATGTTCGATGATCATCGATGGGCCATTATGTATACAATGTTCACTATTTAGTATTGCCATTTACGATCTAGGATGGTGTCTATGGATTGATCATTGATGTCATGGTTTATATTGTGATCTAATTTCCAAACTCTAATGTGAAATGCACTATGGAGTATGACTCGTGAATCATGACTCAAGAGTCATGACTCGTGAATCATGACATCATGCATTGACGAGTCAATCGACAATTACCTATATGTGATAGTGTAAATGTTCACATGTATTGTTTTTATGTGATTTTTTAATGATATTTAGGCACTCATAAGAGGATTAATATGTTAAGGATACCTATATAAAAAAATGATAATAATAAAATAAAAACGAAAGTTACGTAGCTAAATCACAACTTCTGGTTTGCAACTCCAACATGTTGTTAACGCAATGCCCATCCCGTTAGTAAGCACATTGATGGCAGGACAATGATGCAAGTGAAAAACTCTTGATTGAGATCAAGAACATAAGACAAGGTGTTATGTCCCCGAACCCAAAGGACATTTGGATGGGTGCCTATAGATAAAAATGTTCGACCAAGTGTAAGTGTTCAACTATTGTGAATTGAACCACCACCCTAAAAGAGTCTATAAATAGGACCCTAGGACTCACTTTTGTTTCCTTGTACTAGGCACTTGGACTCTTAGCCCTTGGTGGGGTCATCAATACACCTTTATAGTGTGGGTGTGGTGGTATAATCATAATCCCTTGATGATGGCCATCGGTGTAGATGCAAGCTCTCTAGCTCAAGGTAGGTTGTTGTGGACCCTATAGCTAGGGGGCAAATCTAATGTCCTCCCTTTATGTTTAAGAGTTTTGTGTTATTAGCAAGGAGGATCCTAGCATGGCACTAACATTCGTATCAAAGCAACTCTCTCCTGCAACAAGGCAAAGCAATGTGCACAAAACCCTCCGAGCTCATGGAGCCATGATGGGTCATACCGATGGACTCTAGCCCTCCTATATATTGTGGTTAGGCTGCTATTGGAAGGAGAAAGACCAAGGGGGAAGTTGGAACAGATGCAAGCCAATAGTTAGAGATACAAATTCTCCCCTTTCATGCACCTTCACGTTGATAGGCGGCTGATGGGCTGCAAATCCCTCTCCATCATCTTGATGGTTGCCATGAGACAATCCCCTTTCCTACTATGGAAAGAAGATGTTGTCCATTGGAGCAGCGCTTGTATGATGCTAAAGAAAAGGAGGTGATGGTGGATGGAGATCACCAAAGCCTATGTGTGTCAAGGGGAAGAACTAGCATGCCGGATTGCCACGCATGATCCTGCTCCATGTGCCTTCATTTGGAAACTTTTCACACCAGGCACCTGTATGGGTGGAAGGTGGCAAGGGGAATCAATTTGGTGGCATGGAAAGCACCCAAAGGGTAGCCAAAGACCTGCCTTGTAAGTGGCCTAATGCAGCTGAAAGGGCAGCTGTCAACCTGCCCTTAAGGGTGACCAACAAGGCTGCCCTAAAGCAGGCCCATGCCTGCCCCAAGGTGAACCCTTAACCTTCCCATAAGGGCAGCAGGTGTCCTAGTAAAGCTTTAGGGCAGTGCAGCAAGATAAGGTGGCAACCAGGGAGAAGCCAGAGGCAGCTGGATTTTCCAAGGGCATGGCGGTTATTCCATAAGGTAAATGATTCCTCCTCAGCCATGCTCCAAGGGACAGGAGACCATTGGTGAGGTATATGTCTTCCCATGGTTTGACTACAGCTACATAGTCAAGGAAGCCCTCGTAAAAGGAATTCACACTTGATAGTTATTGGATGATAGTGGACCAATGATGACTCGGTGCCCATATAGATATTATACTAGCTGCTTCCATGACACTAGGCTTTCTAGGCTAGGGGACAGAAAGAAAGAGCCATCTACCTCCTGGTGTGGCTGGATGCCACAAAGATGATGGGTACCTCTTTGACAAAGGGGTATTCCAAGGGATCTTTCCAAAGATCGGAGACTATTGGATAGGCCTATGTCAAAGTTGTTATACTTAAGTGTTTCTCAAGTAGCTTTGATGTGAACCTTTTTCTTATACATGGGCACTTTTTACTCTAGTGTTGGCTAGAGGTTTTTTTCCCATGTTACCACATACATGATTCATTCATATGTGGTGGTACTTTGTACTTAGGGATATTATTCACCTCTTACTTCAATTTTGTTCATCAACAATAGAGAGGCCTATTCCACCCATCCATCTTTTCCATGTGTCTTGCTCCATTTGTGCTCTGTGTGTGTGTGTGTGTTTCTCCCATGTCTCTCATACTTCTACACACACCCAACAGCAGCTCTTGTGCACTTTTAACCATGCAAATCGACTTCAGAGAAGAGAATAGTAATCTTTTGCATCCAACAAGCATTTCCATCGGTCACACTGGGGTTTTACCCCCATTTCGAAGCCGTTCGTGAAATCAGAATCACCATCGGCATGACAGATTGTGAGCTGAAATTTCAGCATTCATCTAAGCTTTCTTTGAAGTAAAGATCTTGTCAGATCCTTGTTCTTTAGTGAAATGGAAGGAAGCAATGATTTGTTTGGAATGCTTCAAGTTGAAGATAAACTTGATGGGACAAACTATCTAATGTGGTCTTACATGATGAAACATGTTCTTGTTGTGAAACAACTATGGAACATAGTGGAAGATGTAGATCGAAGACCCACAAGTTCTTCTACTTTAGAGTCTACTATCACATATGGAACTTCTTCTTCAAGTACAGTGGTTACTCCTCAACCTACACAGGAGCAACTTAGATGGGATAGAAAAGATTCTCAAGCTCATGCACTGATTGCACTTTTTGTGAAGCATCATATAGTTTTGCACATTCGGTCATGTTCTAGATCAAGATAGGCATGGAACACTCTTGCTTCTTTGTATGCCGTGCGTAATGAAGCACGCGTTGCATACTTGAGAAAGAAACTTGAGGATGTATGTATGACTAAAAATGAGTCTCTGGATGTGTATGTGACACGAATCAAAGATTTGAAAGAGCGATTGGCAAACATAGATGAGATTACTCCATATGCATTGTTCATCTCTACATTGTTGAATGTATTACCAGAATCTTTTCAAAGCTTTACCACTACACTCTGTTTGGTTGCAAAAGGGAATGTATGCATTAATGAGGTTATGTATCTTCTTTTGCAAAAAGATCAATCTAGAGTAAATAAGAGTGATTTGATTGAGAAAACACAAGTACTTTCTATCTCACAAAAAGGAAAAGCAAGTCAGCTTTGGGTTCATCAAAACCAAAGCATCAACTTTCCTCTTCCACTTATTCTTCTAATGATGTTGATTTGCCAAAGAAAAAGAGATGCAAATATTGCCGAAGGGTGGTCATACTATTGATGAGTGTAGAAAGCTTGCTAAATGCAATGAAAAGAAAAAGGAATCCGACATGTCTATTGCTAAAAATTTTTCAAATGCAAAGAATGATGAAGCCAACGTGGCTCAAGATTTTTGGGTATGTGTTGTTATATGTCATTATGATACATCATTGTATTCTAAATGTATGGTTATGAATCAGGCTGATTCGGATTGGTTCTTTGATAATGGTGCTTCAAAGCACATAACTTCATGCAAAAGGTTTTTTGCATCTTTGAAAGATGCACCCAAAGAAGGACATGTGATGTGTGCAAACAATGCCTCTTATCTTAGCATTGGAGTAAGAGAAATTGAGCTTATGGTTGCAAATGGAGGTATGATTCTCTTGAAAAATACATTGTATGTACCTGGTATCAAGAAAAACTTAATTTCAATTCTATTGATTGTTGGACTTCATGTTGTTGATGATAAGTGTATGGTTCATGATTTCAACAATGGTGATATTATTCTGATGTTTGGTACATTATGTAATGGTTTGTATCGCTTGGATACATATAAGAGGGCTCCCTTTGGTTGCTCATACTTTTTCCATGGATGACATGGAGCTTTGACATGTTCATTTTGGTCCCTTGAACTTCAATAGTTTGCTTTACTTGCAAAAGAAGGACATGGTTATTCGTTTGCAAACACTTGAGTCTATTGAAAAGATTGCATATAGTCATACACACACTACAAAAAATTGCAACTTGTTCATAGTGATGTATGTTGTATCATCAAGCCTCCATCTTTTGGGAAGCATGTATATTTTGTTTCTTTCATTGATGATGCTAATCACCATACATGGGTGTATCCTATGAATGCAAACAATGAGGTATTTTCTTGCTTCAAAGCATTTTTAACTATGGCTAAAAAAAAATTTTCGAACAAGCTTTTGACTCTACGCACAAATCGTGGCGGTGAACACGTCACATTAGTTTAATGCTTTTCTTCGTAAAAGAGAAATTTGACACCAATGTATGGTGCCATATACACCTAAGCAAAATGGTGTTGCACAGCGTAAAAATAGAACACTCAAAATGGCACGATGTATTATTAAAGGAAAGCACCTTCTTAACAAGTTTTGGATGGAAGCGCTCGTGTGCAAACTATGTGTTTAATCGCTACCCTACAAAACCATTGAGTCATCGCTCCTTATGAGGCTTGGAATGGACATAAGCCTATGGTTAGTCATATATGCGTGTTTGGTTGTTTTGCATATGTTATTGTGCCATCACAACAATGTCACAAACTTAATGACAAGGCAAAAAAATGTATATTTGTTGGTCATAGTGTTAAAAATAAGAGATATCGTTTGTACCATCCATTGACGAACATAATTATTATGAGTCTAGATGTGGTATTTGTTAAAAATTCAATTTTCCCTCTGCTTAAATGCAAAAAACAGCAAAGAGTTGGCTCACAAGATCTGCTTGATACACTAATGCCTTTGTTCCAAAGTGATGCAGTTTACTATGGCCATTTAGATCAACCTATTGAGGTCCAATGGGCTGAAAATTTTCAGCAAAATAGAGCTAAAACTGCAGAGAATTTCAGCCAAACATGGCTGAAATTTGTCAGCCAATAATTATCGAAACAGCTGGAAATTTCCAGCCACATATAACTGAACATTTGCGACAAAATATGACTAAAAATGAGTATAAAATTCAACCCATGCACGATATACATGTCAGTGATTTATTACATAATGAATGCATCTCTATCAAGGGTGCACAAACTATACCAAATCGGCTGAAATAAACTTTGCAAGACAACTAATTGAGTGAACCTTTACTTGGTAGAACAAGGCCAAGCTCTCGCCATGCATCAAGTAATTTTGTGGATTATTCTCTTATTGCAAGAGAATGTAATGAAGAGCCACTTACTTTTGAAAATGCATGTGACGATCCACATTGAATAAGTGCTATGCAAACAAAAATGGATTCCATACATAGGAATGGTACTTAGAGAGTTATGTGAATTTCCAAAAGGAAAGCAAATGCCATTGGTACAAAGTGGGTTTACAAGATTAAAAGAGAGTCAGATGGTAGCATTGACCGCTACAAAGCTAGATTGGTTGCAAAAGGATATGTACAACAATATGGCATTGACTATGAGGAAACTTTTGCACCTACTTCACACATGACTACCATTCGTATTGTGGTTGCATTGGCTTCCCAAAGAGATTGGAAAGTACATAAGTCGGACATAAAAACAACTTTCTTGAATGGAGATTTGCAAGAAGAAGTCTATGTGAAGCAACCTCTTGGATTCACTTTCATACAGCCTTGTATGATCTCAAGCAAGCTCCACATGCATGGTATGACAAAATACATAAGCACTTGATTGCTCTTGGCTTCACATGTAATCCAATCAAAAGCACACTCTATGTATGTAAAGATTGGGCTGATCTCGCAATGCTTGTTCTTTATGTTGATGACATACTCTTGATTGGTCATGTGATACAAAACTTGACATTCTTATGGTTGATTTGAAGCATACTTTTGATATCACTTATCTTTGTCTTTTGAGCTACTATCTTTGCATCCAGTTTGTATATGTCGAGGGGGGGATTTTTATGCATAAAGAAAAATATGTTGAAAAACTACTTCAACATTTTGACTTTGAGGATTGCAAGCCAATTTCCACACCAATGGAGACGAGATTTAGGTTCTGAGTTGAGGATTCAAGTGATGCATTTGACACTTCTTTTTATAAGCAACCTTTGGGATGTCTTATATTATATGCATGCAACACAAGGCCGAATATACAATATGTAGTTTTCGAGTCGATTCATGCATAGCCCTTGCATTAAGCATTGGAAAGCAATGAAACGTGTGTTTAGATATCTCAAAGGCACTTTTGAGCTTAGGTCTCTTTTATGAAAGAGATATTCAACCATGCTTGCATGCTTTTACAGATAGTGTTCAGGATGGTTGTTATGATACTCGCGTGTCCACTAGTGGTAATTGCTTTTTCCTTGGAGACTCATGCATATCCTGGAGGCACAACCTACAGTGGCGACATCGAGTTCTGAACTTAGTATAGGGCAGTTTTCATAGCTACAATGTAGTGTATATGGCTAAGACTCCTATTGATGGATCTTTGCACGGAGATTGATGTTGTTGCACATATTCTCACTGATAGTTAGAGTGCATTGGTTGTTGTATGAAACACAGTGTTTCATGCATGGACCAAACGTATTGAGGTGCATTATCACTATGTGAGAGAGCACCTTCATGTAGGAGATATTGATTTGGTATATGTGCCTACACAAGATAATGTGAAAGACATATTCAGCAAAGCTCTTCCACGGGAAAATTTTGAAGCTTTTCGCAAAGCTTTAGGCTTATTGCCTAGTGGAGACTGATCTGTCACTCCTTGTATGTGTTCACATCATTCGCTCAAAGGGGGTTTGTTACACTTATATGTTCCTTGAGTAGCTTTGACGTGAACCTTTTCCTTATACATGGGAACTTTTTACTATAGTGCTCGCTAAAGGATTTTTTCCCATGTTACCACATATGATTCACTCATATGTGGTGGTACTTCATACTTAGAGATATTATTCAGCTCTTACTTCAGTTTTGTTCATCATCAATAAAGAGAGCTATTCAAGCCACATGTCTTCTCCATGTGTCTTTTTGTGTTTGTGCTCCTTGTGTGTTCTTCTCGCGTGTCTCTCGCACTTCTACACACACCCAACAAAACTCTGGTCTCAAAAATATGTGACCCACTTATAGGTTTGACCATATAGGTTCTTGCCAAAATAGATAGTTATTGTACCCCTATGTGGCATTGATTGGTTCTTCCCTCATAGATCACATGTGCACTATTTGTATGAGAATTGAGGGACTCGTGAATAATACTTGAGGTAGTATTGACTAACCTCCAAACCCATAGGCACTGGTTATGGGGGTCTCCACATGGCGGGCCTCTGACACTAGGTGCTATTCTCGACATGCCACGATGCTATCTGAGAGCGGAACCTTGTTTTCAGCATGATGTGGATGCATTCAATCAAGAAGTCTTAATGGGTAACACTAGTGGGTGGACTCAATATATGTTATGCAAAGCATAGCATGTGCCATTCATTGGACTTTGTGATAGGACATCTTGAAGGATGGAGGAGCTAATTGTAGTAAGGTAGTGCTATATATGATGGGGAAAGTATCTCAACCCCTAAGCAACGACGAAGCGTGAATGACCTCCATAGGTATCCTTCTTTGACCTCTGCACACCAAAAATGCTCTTACTCAAAGCTTATGTAGAGAACTCCAGTGAGCTTTTGTAGACCTGTAATAGACACCAAGGGCTTTCCAACAAAACAAATTTCACTTCAAATGGATGCTTACACAAAGAGAAACAATTTCTACAACATGAGCTAGTTGAATGCTCACAACTGCTAGTCAAGCAGAGACCTCGCTTCACTCCAGCAAGCTTTTCTTAGAGATTATACAGAGAATGAATCTCAAACTTGGGTGAACTTTAGAGCACTCTAATAGCTACCCAATGACACCAAAATCATAGCAAATGGATAAATAGAGAGGGAGAACTATCCCTTACAACAGAGAGCAAAATATTTCCAACAGAGCCTACACACAGAGAGAGATATCAATCACACAACGTCACTAAAATGAATGTTTCTCCCAGACTACTCAGAGAATGCTCCAGAGAATTAATGAGCATAAAATAGACTCTAATAGCTATCCAATGAGACAAGAATTACATCAAATGGATACAATATGAGGGAGAACCAATGCTAACAACTCAGGGGTAGAGAGTTGCAACACTGCCTACGCACACACATAGATATGCCTACTAAAAGAAAACAAACAAGCAAGCAAGGGGCTAGCTTAAGCTAGGGGCTTGCTTATCACAACTCAAGCACTTAGTGCTCACTTTACATGAGCTAAAACTCCAAGAAGATGGCCCAAAAGAAGTCAAGATACGTGCTCCTTTTATAGTGAGAAGTGTGCCCCTAAAATCTATGAACTTCCTTTCCAAATCAGCCTCCTAACTTGGAGGACTTAGTTGAGATGACTTGGGGAGTGGTTGAGTGACTTTTCTTGATGGAATCTCGTGGCTTTTGGCTTCCTTTGATTGCTCCACATGTCCATAAAAGATTCCCCACGAATTTGTAGCTTGAAGCTTGACTTTTAACACTCCCCCTCAAGCTTCAATTCTTCGTCCTCATCCAAGCTCTTTCATGTTGATGCATTGCTTGAATTTTCGAAATCTTCACCCATCCAAAGCCTTTGTAAACATGTCGGCAACTTGGTCCTTGGTACCAATATGATGTACTGAAACTTCCTTGGATATTACCTTTTCCCTTATGAAGTGATAGTGCACTTCAATATGCTTGGTTCTAGCATGATAGACAGGATTCGATGCTAGATGAATGCTACTCATGTTGTCACAAAAAATTGGATATGTGTCAACCTGCAAATTAAGCTCCATAAATAACTTCTTAACCTTATTATCCATGAGATGATCTTGCTACCTAGCATGACTAGGTAACCACTTGTACTTCTTCTATCCTCCTTGGAACCGGCCCAATCCGCATCAGAATAAGCTTTGATTTGCATATCATCATCAAATGAATAGAACAATCCTTCATTTATAGTGGCCTTGAGATATCGTAACATTCTTCTTGCAGCTTGCAAGTGTGTAGTCCTTGGACTATGCAACAATTGTGATAACACTCCAACTCCATATGCTATGTCAGGCCTAGTTATTGTGGCATAATTGAAAGAGCCTACAATAGATCGATACAAAGTTACATCCTCTAATGGCTCTCCATCAATGGAGCTTAGCTTTACATTAACTTCCATGGGATTTGAAATAGGCTTGCAATGTAGCATCCCAAACCTCTCAAGTAAGTCTAGAATATACTTCCTTTGTATGAGCATAATACCTTCTTCTTTGTATACAACTTCAATGCCAAGAAAATACCTAAGATCTCCAAGATCAGATATCCTAAACTCCTTTCCAAGCTTTGCCTTGATCTCCTCAATGCCCTTTGTATCATTACCTGTAATGATAAGATCATCTACATACACACACATGTAGACTACAAGTTCTCCTCTTTGTTTGATGAAGAGAGATGGATCCGCCTTGCATTGATTGTAACCACATTTGATCAAATAGTCCACCAATCTTTGGTTCCAAGCCCTAGGAGCTTGCTTTAGGCCATAAAGTGCCTTCTTCAACCTACAAACATGATGTGGAAACTCTTTATGAACAAAACCTAGTGGTTGCTCCATGTATACCTCTTCTTCCAAGTCTCCATTGAGAAAGGCATTCTTGATATCCAATTGGAAGAGCTTCCAGCCTTTGCTAGCAGCCATTGCAATGAGTGTGCTAATGGTGCTCATCTTTGCCACGGGGCTGAATGTCTCTTCAAAGTCCACTCCATAGGTTTGTGCAAAACCCTTGGCCACCAATCTTGCTTTGAACCTAGAAATAGATCCATCTGAATTCCTCTTTACTTTATACACCCACTTATTACCTATTACCTTCATGTTCTCCTTTTTGGGCACTAGAGTCCATGTTTGATTTTCCTCAAGTGCGTGGATCTCTTCTTGCATTGCCTCTTTCCATTCGGTGTACCTGCTTGCATCTTCATAGCAATCGAGCTCATAATCTTCTACTACTTTGTTCATATATGCATAATGCGTTGCCATGTATGAATCATAAGTAAACCTTTGAGTTGGATACTTAACTCTAGAAGACTTCATTTCTTCACCTTTTGGAGGAATAAACCTCCTTTACCTTGGGAACTTGATCTCTTTCTTTGACGTGGCTTCTTTCTCCATCATGTGTCCTTCATCATCTTCAATTTCATTACCTTCTTCATCCAACTCCACCAATGTTGCTTTGCCTTTGTTGATTGATTGTGCTTCATAGCTTGATGAAGATCTCCCCCCCCATGGTGAGTTCATGCTTGAACTATCTTCATTGATGGAACACCTTTGGCCGCTTAGCTCTAGGTCGATTTGTTCTTCATCATGTCCATGCTTTTCTTCTTCATAGTCCTGCATACAATCATACTTCTTATACCAAGGGAGTAGCTCATCAAATGCTACATCCCTTGATATCCTCAAGTCCTTTGTGTTTGGGTTGAAGCACGTGTAACCTTTATGATCATTTGAATATCCTAGAAACACACACTTTTCTGCCTGTGGTTGTAGCTTGTGCCTCAATTCACTTGGCACATGTACATAACAAGTACATCCAAATATCTTCAAGTGGGAAAGATCAGGTTTCTTACCATAATAGGCTTGATATGGTGTCAAGCCATGGATCCCTGAGGTAGGAGCTCTATTCATAAGATACACGGCGGTATTTGCTTCATCACTCCAAAACATGTTAGGTACATTCATCTCATTAAGCATTGCTCTAGCGATCTCGGCAATGTATCTATTCTTTCTCTCTACCACTCCATTTTGTTGGGGTGTGTACCTGCATGTTACTTGCCTCTTGATGCCTTGATCCATTAAAAAATCAAAAAACTCATTGGAGAAATATTCTCCCCCTCCATCGGACCTTAGCTTCTTGATATATGTACCTGTTTCCTTCTCTACCATTGCCTTGAATGCTTTGAAACATGTAAACACATCTGATTTGTTTTTTATGAAATAAACCCAAACCATCCTTGTGCAATCATCTATAAAAGTGACAAAGTACTTGTTACCTCCAATGGATTGCTCTTTGGTTGGCCCCCACACATCTGTATGTATCAACTCCAATGGATGTTTGCTTATGTAGCCACTCTTCTTGAATGGAAATCTCGCTTGCTTCCCTAGTTGACAAGATTCACATAAATGCTTCATACCTTGTCCTTGGAAGTTGGGAAGACCTTCAACGAGCCTCTTGACTTGCATTTCCTTCATTCTTTGTATGTTGATGTGACCTATCCTCTTGTGCCACAAGTCCAACTCCGAAATCCTCTTGTTTCCATATGTGAAGTAGACATGTTGAGTAGAATGAGAATTTACCTCCAAAGTGAAGAGTCTCCCTTGCTTCTTTCCTCTTGCTATGACCTTGTAACCTTGCTTAGGGTTCTCCACAAAGCATCCACCTTTGTTGAACCTTACTTGATAGCCTCTTTCAACCATTTGCCCAACGGACACCAAGTTCTTTGTGATTGTAGGTACATGCAAGACATCCTTGAGACATCTTCCTTCCTCCTTGTCATCCAAAGCTACATCTCCAACATGGGAGATCTCATGGGCTGTATCATCACCTGTTTCTACATGTCCTTTACCTTTGGGAACATGTAGATTAGTAAACCAAGAAGCATTGCAACTCATATGGTTGCTACATCCACTATCAATATATCAAGTGTTATCTACTTTGCTTGAATTCCCATACATGTGCATCATCAAGAGATTGTCATTTTCTGAACTTGTGAAGCATAATTACCTTGACCTTTGTATGAAGATCCTTGATTATAGCTCCTTTAGTTTCCTCCTTGGTAGCAATCTCTAGCATAGTGGCCAAACTTGCCACATATGTAACATCCTTCGCCATCTTGATTCCTGTTTTGTTGATGTCGTCCTCCTCTTCCTCTCCCTCTTTGTGATGAGGTGCCTTGGTCATGTCCTTGATTGCTTGAGTGGCCTTGCCTTCCTCCAAACCTTCCTTTGCCCCTTCCTTGTCCTCGTCTTCCTTTGCCCCTTTGATTACCTGCATAGAAAACTTGTGCATCCTTGCTTTTAGTTGAACTTCCACCTATGTTCATTTCTTCGGTGACCATGAGAGCAACCAATTGCTCAAAATCGGGAAGATTATCCCTTACATAAACTGAAGTGGTAAAGGGTTTCCACTTCTAATCATCTCTCAAACCATTGAGAGTATAAGCCACAAGATCGTCATCGTCTACGTGGCTTCCAATGGATCCCAATGCATCTGATAACTCCTTGACCTTAAGTATCTAGTCATTTATGCTACTCCCTGAGCTCTTCCTAAGGTTGTTGAGCTCATTCTTGAGCTGGATCTTCCTTGATTTGATGCTTGTTGAATAAAGCCTTTCAAGTGTCTCCCATACCTTCATGCTTGAATCCAAGTCTTGGATATGGCCGATCATGCTATTGCTAATGTGTTGGAAAAGGATAAAGATAACCCTCTTGTCTCTTTCATTCCATTCCCTAAAGGCCCTTCTCTGGTCATTGGTTGGATTCTCATCCAACCTAGGTCTTGGTTCACTTCCACTAATCAACCCCCAAAGGCCCTTGCCCATAAGATAGTTGGAGACCCTAAATCTCCATGGTTGATAGTTCCCTTTGTCTAGCTTTTGTGTAAAATGAAAATGAGGCTCTGAGGTTACCTCAATCCAAAGCTTTCCTTAGATGGACACCTTGTGCTCTTGAAACTTTGAGTAGAATAGCTCCCCCTTGATGTGAGCTACCTCCAAGAAGCTTTTGTTGATGCAAATCTTCAACCACCAACTCCAAGCGGTCTTCTTGCTTCTATGTGATGCCTCCAAGATGCCCAAATGCTCTGATACCACTGATGGGGAAAGTATCTCAACCCCTAAGCAACGACGAAGCGTGAATGACCTCCACAGCTATCCTTCTTTGACCTCTGCACACCAAAAATGTTCTTACTCAGAGCTTATGTAGAGAACTTCAGTAATAGAAACCAAGGGCTTTCCAACAAAACAAATTTCACTTCAAATGGATGCTTACACAAAGAGAAACAATGTCTACAACATGAGCTAGTTGAATGCTCACAACTGCTAGCACAGACCTCACTTCGCTCCAGAAAGCTTTTCTCATAGATTATACAGAGAATGAATCTCAAACTTGGGTGAACTTTAGAGCACTCTAATAGCTACCCAATGACACCAAAATCAAGCAAATGGATAAGTATAGAGGGAGAACCAGCCCTTACAACAGAGAGCAAAATATTTCCAACAGAGCCTACACACAGAGAGAGATATCAATCACACAACTTCACTAAAATGAATGTTTCTCCCAGACTACTCAGAGAATGCTCCAGAGAATTAATATGAGACAAGAATTACATCAAATGGATACAATATGAGGGAGAACCAATGCTAACAACTCAGGGGTAGAGAGTTGCAACACTGCCTGCATAGATATGCCTACTAAAAGAAAACAAACAAGCAAGCAAGGGGCTAGCTTAAGCAAGGGGCTTGCTTATCAAAACTCCTTCACTTAGTGCTCACTTTACATGAGCTAAAACTCCAAGAAGATGGCCCAAAAAAAGTCGAGATACATGCTCTTTTTATAGTGAGAAGTGTGCCCCTAAAATCTAGGAACTACCTTTCCAAATCAGCCTCCTAACTTGGAGGACTTAGTTGAGATGACTTGGGGAGTGGTTGAGTGACTTTTCTTGATGGAATCTCGTGGCTTTTGGCTTCCTTTGATTGCTCCACATGTCCATAAAAGATTCCCCCCGAATTTGTAGCTTGAAGCTTGACTTTTAACAATATACAATGAGCTGATCATTCCCAATGGGATTGTGGGCACCTTTTTGGTAAGCCATGTGTTTATGGTATGACTATTGGAGACTATGTTCGACTATCAACTCCTTCATACTATTGATGAAGCATATTGAGAGAGCAAACATAGTTCTAGTCAACACATCAAAAGTTTGTCAATGTTTTTCAGCACTAGAAAAGCATATGAACTATATTACTATAGCATGTCATGAGCTTTTTGATGGGCCGATGCCATAAGTCACACAAGTTGGGTGCATTCGAGGTTTTAACTAACTATGGCCACGTCCAATGCACAAGATCAATTACTAATAGGTGGATATAACTACCTCATTGCCAACCTTTGTAAGTTGCATGCTAATGTGGGTAGAACTCATGTATGCCTTCAATTTTTTAGATACATTTAGAGAGGGGATCACTTAGTTTGTGTTGACGAATTTGCTTCATCCCCCTCACATATTGTACCTTTGCCCGAGTAGGTTTGTATTTTTGCATGTTTTTGTAATGGAATTTTCATTAGGTGTCCATTGAGATGCACGTAGTATTATGCATGTTGAAGCTATGCATGAGGTACGCACATATGATGGGAACCTTCGTTAGGAGGTGTCCATAGGGATGCACGTGGTGTTATGCAAGTTGAGGCTCGACAAGGTGTGTGCATGTGTATTATCTCACTTATAAAGTCCAAATAGTGGAAAGCTAGCGCCACTATGGACTCTATCATGACATATTGAGTCTTGACCTCCTTAGGTCACCAACCTATTTGAGTCTTCATTGGTCGACTCAAGCAGATGTGAGGGTCTTGTTGATTAGTTCCATATCGAGAAGTCATGACCCAATGGCTCACCTTCTCATGGAGTTGTTCCATATATAGTATGCTTTACATGAGAAAGGTTGTTAGTGTCCTAGCAACTCCTTGGATATGGGTTCTTATGTGTATGACCTGAGAAAGGTTTTTAGTGTCCTAGCAACTCCTTGGATATGGGTTCTTATGTGTATGACCTGAGAAAGGTTTTTAGTGTCCTAGCAACTCCTTGGATGGGGGTTCTTATGTGTATGACCCATTTGCACAAGTCTTCCCATGATCATTATGAGATCAAAGGATATGAGATCGAAGGATAGACTAAGTACATGCTGGATATCATGGAGGATATGTTGGGAGAGAGATGGCCATGCACTTCTTTGAGGACAAATGATCATGGACAGCATAGCCATCAAGATACCAAAATAGACACTAACAGCATGGAGCTCCATTTTATAGAGAATGTTGCCCATGATGGTAGCCCCCTTGGTGCCTTAGCAATGATGATAGCCCACTAGGTGTTTTCCCAAGAGACAATGCCCATGATCACATGCTCCTTAGTTTACATTAGAGGAGTAACCTTCCCTGCTTGCAACATGCCTATGATGGTACTTAACATCTTATATGTTTATATCAAGTTTTCTGCATGGATGCAAAAATGACATAAGAGGGAGAAGAGGGCATGAAGACAGCCTAGCACTCTGTTGTCTTCACAAAAGACAACCTAGCATCCTCATGTTGTCGTCATGTTATCCTACTCAATTGGCCTGTTATCCTACTCAATTGGCCTGACGACCTCAAGGGTGGTAGGAGGTTGTATCGAGATTTTGACGTGATCCACTGACGGGTACAAGCAGTTCACTTGAGTGAAATGCCTCTGTTCAAAATATCATCAGGTCGCAGCATATGTATAGAGAGTAAGCATAGAAAAATGTGGAGTCCATGTATCCA
The DNA here is from genome assembly GCA_020310875.1 of Ceratopteris richardii. Classification (NCBI taxonomy): domain Eukaryota; kingdom Viridiplantae; phylum Streptophyta; class Polypodiopsida; order Polypodiales; family Pteridaceae; genus Ceratopteris; species Ceratopteris richardii. The sequence goes on from CM035420.1 coordinate 135,295,100, forward strand.
CTTGAAAGGCTTGTAGTGGAAAAGCTAGGCAATTCTAGTGGTGCCCAAGATAGGATAGGATTGAGCTAGGAGGTGATCCTCACGAAAAGGAGAAAATGGGGTTAGTTCACAATACACCCTTCAATGATACCATCAACAAACATTACAGTGGGCCACAACTCAAAAAAAAGTTTATGCGAGTGTACATAAATTTCAATAACATGTACCTGTCAATCAATCATGAATTCAGTAAAAATCGAGGTATTTGCCTGTACTAAAGTACACTGCTTCATGATTTACATGTACCTCATAAGTTCCTTTGTATCTTGACCTTGCAGACAACTTATTAAATCTGAAGAGAGGATTGTTGGTGTATGTATACATTTCAATGTTCAGATTAATATGCACTACAGTTGGTTACAACTCAAACAGAAATCAAGGAAATCACATATCTTCTATGTTAGGGGAGAACATACATTATAAGTTGATGTGTATTTCAATTTACATAATAGTGATTAAATTTAAGGGATCAAGAAATTTGTATGTTTTCAATGTGATTAAGCTATAAGTATTAGCTATATTTTTACATCAACATATAAACAGGTGAAAAAGAGAACTTAATAGATAACACTAAGGTCTTCAATGATCTGACCAATAATCAAAAGATAGCATGTCTGTTACGTGACTAAAACATATACCTTCATATAGTCTAGATGTATCTCATCTTACAAAGAAATGTGGGAAAAAAAAAAAAAAGAGAAGACTAAGGATATGCACATCCCTTCAAATGCAAAGATAGTCAATATGGGCACTGTATATGTCATTAGAACAATACAATATTATTTTAAACCACTATCATTGAGGAAAAAGTATGACAGAGATTATGCCAAAACCCATCCAAGCCTCCACGAACATCTCCCTGCTCCTAGTACAGGGGATTCTCATGGATGTTATGTCCTTGTCATATGCAAAAAGCATACCACATTTCAAAGTTCAAGCCTATCAGGAATTGTAATTTACCAATGAATAGAAGAATAATAATGAACTTGCAATAAAATGGAAAACTATAACAATGATAAAGAATTCCCATAGTAGTATAAAAGATTCTGAGTCAAGTCATTGGGTCACATGTGTCGAAGGTGATAATTGTGTCACCATAAATTTGTGAGAAAAATTCTGATAACCAAGAGCATTACAAAACTTCAACTCCTGTTTGCTGGAAATTCTTGAGGAATTAATATGGATACAGATGCTGCATCGATTCAAACATACCGTTCTTCAACAAAACTATTCAGTATCTGAGTAAACAATGTCACATAGTGGAAAATTCCTGCTTCAGCAATATAAGCATCCAAAAATAATCCATACATCCAAATCCAAACCCAGAATTTCCTATGTCGAATCCATGTAATTATGGATCCTCTCAATATGCTCTTCTTGTTGGAAACTTTATACTTTTGCTTAGCTCTGTCCTCTCTGTAGGGTGCCCTTTCTGTATCAATGTCTTCAGGATCCTTATGGACAAACTACAAAGAAAGCCTCATTCAAAGGGAATATGTTACACTGATGTGTGTTTCATCAAAGAAGCAAATTGATTTTATAAATTCACAAAATTGGTCAATGCATGCGATCTGTATAAACACTCTGACCCCTAAACCCAAAGAGAGGTATTAAAATGATAAGATAGATCATCCAACAGAAAATTGAGACTTCCTCCTGACAATGGCAACTCTGTATAGGATAGATGTCATGTAGATGTAACAGCCTCAACCAAAATAGGCTTAGTCCTGGTAGCTTCCTGAGAGAACTCCTCTTCCAGAGATGGAGCTATAGCTTGCACATAATGCCAAGTCAGCTCCCACAAAGTATACCCATCACGTGTGTTCCCTTCCACAAGCACACCCCGAGCTCTCATGACCAACAACATGTTTTTCAGCAGCTCAGGTATGGATTCCTGTAGCTTATTGTCATTACCTCGTTCTTGCAACCTTGTCTTCATGTACTTTCCCATGTGGTTCAGCACGGCTGACCAGATTGCCGGAAAATTTGGCAACATTAACAACTGCTCCATGAACTGAAGGAAAACTTTAGAAACCGTTTTCACAGCAAGAAGCAGGGTTGTTTCCATGTTCTGGTACTCCTTTGCAGATCGTGTCACAGCAATCTCTAGCAATTCATCCAACATAACAAACAAAACTTGATCAAATGCCTGACCCATAATCATTGCAGGAAGATGCATAGCCTCTGCAGCAGATATGCACCTTTGTAGGGATAATACTGCGAAATTCCGTACTGGATCCCTTGGGTCACTGGCAAATTTCCGAAGAGCCTGAACTACCTTTATCCACATGTCCGTTAGCTCTTGAGAAATCTTCTGCACGCGCACAGGATCAAGATCGCCTTCAAAGCCATCAATCGATGATTGATTTGACCATGTGATTAGGCATTTTGTAGATCCTGCCATTAGGTCAAGTGCACGAATAGACCTCTCAATATCACCGGTAGAAGTTTCTGCAAAGGCACGAGCAGCATCTAGGAACAGTACATAGTTGGCTTGGGTCAAATGTGCACCATCCAGCATGATGAAAGATAATGCCTCAAAGCCAGGATCTGATGCTTCTGGATGACGAGCAGTGAGAGCGAGCAATGATGACACAGTTTTCCAGCTGGTTGGTGACTTTATATGTCTAGCGTTTGCCTTCACAAGCTGCATTACCTCCTGTGTGATACGTTCACATAGAGTATATGCTATGCGGGCATCGAGCTTCAAAATTACCTGCAGCGAACGAAGCAGCTCTTCACCCAGTTCCTCCTTGTAAGGAAGAAGTCTCTGACATATGCGTAGAAGACCAAAAACCGCCCTTTCTACCAGAAGACTCTGAACCATAGCAGTTTGAACAATGTTTGCGATGTGTTCATAGATATCATGCCAAAGGAGGAGAATGCGATCACGGTTATGAAGCACAACGGCAATCAGCAAGTCCAGACAGAAAACTGCAGTTGTCTCATCTTCAGCTGAGCTACCAACCTTCTGTGACCTATTTGCCACTGAGACCAGCGCTTTAGCAAGTTGCACCAAGGACTCAACTTGAAGAAACGTGCTCTCTGTTATTATGCTTTCAATATGGCAGGCCTCTATAGCAGTTAGAGTGCGCTGATGTGCTGCCAACTGGTCTTCAGTAGGCTGAATTTCTGTCTCATCAGAGTCCAGGCTCAAAAACTGACTAAATTTGCCAATTAGTCCAGTAGTCTTCTTCTTGCTTCCACTGGAGATAGAGCCTGTGCCTCCAAGACCCCTTCCACTGACTGGTTCATTGCGCATATCTAGAACCTCAGCTGCAACATTTGACACACAAGCAGCTAAAAGCCCCAGTTTTTGCAGCTGCACTATGCAGTCTACAACATTTCCCCAACTTGCACGAAGGTGGTCCCCGTATAAGTTGGCTATCTTGAAAACAGTCACAGTGGCTGTGCATGCTTTGACATCTTCATTAAAAGACATCAGCAGTTCTTCAGTACTTCCGACTGGATTGAGAAGAGTTGTGAAAGTGCAAAGCGACACCATCAACTTATCGAGTACCTCTACCATATGATAAGCTGATCCTACCTTTGCAATAGCTAGAAAACCATCTTCACACAGTTTAACCACCTCCTCGTCCTCTGCATGATCAAATACAACAGAAACAGCAGCTACAGCTGGACCAGATATGGTAGCAAACATTTCATAATCAAGCCATGGTTGAGCATCACACAGAATGTATGGTGATGCATTTCTAGATTTATATATAAGGCTTATCCAACGACTCGATGTCATCTCAGTTACTCCTGCTCCGCTTTCATATGACATCTTGATCTCATGCTTCAAAATGGATCTGTACAAGTTCGATAGATAATCTCGGGGCAGATCTTGGCCAGCATTGATTTTTCGATTGTTTCTTATAAAATCTTCTTCACTCATTTTCTTCTTCACCTGTGAGTTGTGTTGATCTGTATTCAGCAGGATCACTGAGTATGCTAACACAAAAGCTGCATCTTTATCTGCTAAGACTTGAGGAGACTGCTCATGATACCATGCTGCAAAGGCCTCTAGAATCCTGTGGATTTTCTGTGCCTCTCCAGGTAAACGAAATGTCTCCAGGAATATTCTCAATGCCATATCCAAGCTCATATCACGAAAATCAAATGTCTTTGTAAATTCCTCCAGAACTTGAAGGGCAAATTCATCAGGATCCCCAAGAAAATCACCAACAATAGTCTTATCCAGACCTGGAGCGAACCTGAAAAAACAAGCTACACTTGATGCATCAAGTGTATCATGTAGCAGCTGCATCTCCTGTAGATATTCAAATCCCTTCTTTATGTCTCTGTTGAAATGATCTACACCAATCATCAGTTTCTGCTTAATAATTTTCTGTTTCCGCACAAAATCCACCCAATATTCAGGATCCTCGTAACAGCTGCACTTGAGAGTCCAGAATGGAACATAGCCATGCACAGGGACATCAACATAGGGCTCCAGTGACTCGGCAGCAGAGCTTGACCTATCTGCAATACAGCGGACAACTGCTATAAGCCCTTCAAGAGACAGCACATGCAATGTGGACAGAGGACAATTCACAGGAAAAGCACTCTTGGAAAGTAAGCTTCCTAGCTCTTCAAACAAGTTGCTGCAGAGAATGTTACAATCGAAATTCACATATAACTCCGACATAAAAGTGGGTTGTCTACAAAAACTCACTAAAGACTCCATTGCTGCCTCTTGTTGTTGGTAAGTGCCACCATGTTTACCCTGGGCCAATCTAATGGTGACATAAGAGAAAAAGGATTCTAACTGAAGTTTCAAGTGTCTGCGATGATGATGATATAGATTAAGAACAATGTTGCAGATTATAGACAAAATAAGAGAATTCTTGCTAGATAATGCCACATGCATCATAGCCCGAAAGAGATCATCTTGAATAATTGTCAACAGCTCAGAATGCCGACCAAGGGACTTCCCTCCCAAAACCACTGCTGAATTAATCAAGCCCAATGCAAACAGAGGCATATCTTCATCTATAGCACGGAGATCCCTGCCTGTGACCATGCTAAAATCTAAAAGAGAACATAAAGAACGGAAGATCTCAACAACTCCAACAATGCCATACGGTTCTGCTACTTGTGATGCAGGCTCACTTATATCATCTTGCCTAAGTTGTCCCTCGACAAGAGACTCTATTGTTCCTTCCTTAATAGCATTGCCATTGGCACTATAGGGTTCTTTTTCATGTACTTCATCCAGATAGACCTGTACAAGAATAGAAAAATATATTTAAAAACCTCATTCGATTGAAGAAGTCATCTGGCAAGCACAGGAAAATAAACACCGAAATTTCTCGATCAGCATTAAAGGGAGATAAAATGCCATACGTCTGAATGTTCATTTGGTCGAAGATCATGCTTTAGTGGTCGTTCTGTCTTTGATACAAACTTAGGCAAGCATGCAAACACTACCCTTACGATCTCATGCACACTTTGCCTGGCTGTTCTTTGCAGAATCTCCCCTTTCGTCACTGCCTTCTGCACCACCCGGAAGCAAGTGTCGAACATAAGACAAATATCTCCATCACTTAACAATTGTGACGTCGTGTGTTTCATCACTGCAAGTAGAACTTGCAAGACCTTCATCAAAACCACCTCTTCCGAAGCAGGATCTAGAGACTTAAATCCGCAGTTTGTCACTGCTTCAACAATGCCATGCAGTGCTTCCGCCACACGTACAGTGTGAAGATCGAAAATCTCAAAGCTCAGAATGTTATAAATAGCAGACAGTGCTACACTTGTAATAGGCGCGCCAGTCTCCGTCGAGGATATCAAATCCAAGAAAGGTTGAAGATATAAAGAAGGATCTATCTCGTTCCATGGCTGACGCCAGGTAAAAACACGTCCTCGCAGAGATTTCAGCGGACGCTCGAGCGTATCATCGTCGCTTGCCAGATATCTGCGTGCATTCCTGCGAGCTACAGCTAACACCGTGGCGATTTCGCCATTGATCATGCAAGCGATGGCTGCGCTCGAGCTGGCATCCATGGTCCGTAAATACTATGACGGCTCTAGGAGATCATGATCTCCCCTGTCTTTGAACTTCCCTGTAAATTGTCCGCAGAGTAAGAGCCTCTGCCCAAATGGATGCCCATCTGACAAGCAGATCGGCAAATAACGCGATTACTAATGCAGGATGTCACGCAGAAAAATGGTCTATTGAGTATATTACAGAGCTCTCCAGCAACCAGCTTGTTGCTGGCATTCACCTGCACGACGAGCAGATCTAAGAAGCCCATGCGCGGATTGTAAATTGTATGAACTGTAAAGGCTGTGTCAAATGTAAAGAAAGAATTTCGATTGATCCGCCTTGTACACGTGAATCACCATGATGCCGTATAGTGTTTTTGATCCTTTGAATTTCTTCTGCAAAAACATATGGCTTTCACAGTGTGTTTTGAAATAAGATCCAATGATAAGCTGCCACATTGGGGAACTCTCTAGGTCTTTATTAACACAGAGAGGTGCAAAAGTTCCAAGCCGCTGTCCGAATGGTTGGGCCGTTCATCTGTTGAGGTGGGGGCAAGGGTTCAACCCTTGCCGACACCATGTGAGGAACATGTATGACATTGAAATGATGTATCATGTGGCTGATATGCCACTGTTTGTTTTGTCTTGCGGTAGTTGTGACCACAGCTTAACCCAACTATGTAAACCCTTGTTTTTGTGGGATAAGAGAGGTCCCATAGGTACTATGCCTTTCTTTGTACAGTTGCAATTTCAAAGCTAAAGCTCGGGGGAGTAGGCCTCGACCGAACCTCCATTTAGAAAAAAAAAAACTTTAAATGCCATGTCACAAAACAAGTTTCCCTTCTTTATTCCAACCCCCACCCTCCACCTCAAGACGCTTTATTATGACCCCCCCTCCCGCCCCAAGATGCTTTTGTCCATCATGTAAGATTTCGAAACACTATTTCATTTGAAGTTCCGCCAATCTGTGTGAATGCATAGACAGAAGAGCTTTACAAGTTTAGTTATTCCACTTGGAACATTGTTGTTCCAGAGCTCTAGTCTCAAGCGAGCTTATGTGATCCCATAAACACCACCATCCATATACTCACACAAGGCTGCCTCCACTTGTAGCAATCTCAATGATGTTGAGATACTCACACAAGGCTAGCCTCCACATGTAGCAATCTCAATGATGTTGAGGGCTTAGGAAAAAATCGTGGGTGTGATGTCCGGGGCTTGGGAAAAACTTGTTTAGGTGAAGTTGAGATGGTGATGGAAGAGGAATAAAAAAAAAACATATAATTTCCCTCCACCTTCTACTTCACAAAGTGGTAGCAAAAAAACATGGACAATAAATTAATTTATTTTGGTTACGGGATCGAGTTTAAAGCTTTTGGTTCATACATTTTCAAACTTCTCATTTTTAAGGAAATAAAAAATAAAAAACGTCTACTTTTCTTTTGGAAAAGGTAGTCATAGATTTTTTTTTAAAGGAAGTTCGGCGGAGGCCTAGTCTTCCTTTCTTTCTTGAACTAATAAATGAAGAATGGTACACTCAAGGGCATAATAAATGAATGCTACACTCAAGGGCATAGTGCTCTTGATATCCCCCATATCCACAAAGAAGAGGTAGTATGGCCCGAAGGTGCAACACGAGTGATAGTCCAAATATGACAAGTTATCAGGTATATGCGAGATATCAACTCATAAAGGAGGCACCTAACAAAATATTTTTTAGAAAAAACTACTAGATATGGTTCATTAGTACATTGGACAATAGCAAGGACAACATCGAGCAATATAAAGGACAATAAAGGACAGGGACACAAACAAGGGGACTAATAGGAGGAACAACCTTAGGAGCGAAAGAAGCAAGGAGAATCTATGGGTATCCTCCAACGTTTGTTCTATTCTTTCATGGAAGTACACACACTTTATTCCTCACTATAGCCACAAAGAGTCTTGCTATTTTTGAAAGAAGAACAACAATCAAAGGCAAGTATCCCATTTAACCCATTAAACTTTGTAGCACAAGGAGAGAATATGGTCCAACCACCACCATCACCACTCCCACCCCAACCTCCCATGAACCCTCTAGTGGGAGCCTCTAAATTCAATGTCAAGTGATCGAAGCATGCCAACAATCATATTAGGAAGTTTAAGGAGTCACGGTTAGCAAGCAATTTCAATAAATATGTATGGAGATCAGATTAAAAAGGAACACTTTGTAGTCACTTTGCAAGGATGGGCCATGTGGAATACCTATCATTAATCCACCTCTTGATAGTGTTGCCACACATGTCTTATAGGATCTAAAAATGGTAAGTACAACGTTGGCAAATGCAGTCATTATTGAAGTCACCAAATCGAGCCATAACCAAAACATGGCAACAGAATCCAATCTAGCCTTAGGGTCATCCCTTACCAAACACTACCCTAGTGGGCCTTTGGCTGTATAATCTCAACCATGTAAGACATTTAACCCTTGCTTTGGGATATGGGGGATCCCATGGGTATTAAGCATGCCTTCACTTGTACTTTCGATTGATTCAAGGATATCTGGGGGAGTATACCTTAGGTTTAACTTCCTTTAAATAAAACAAGGCAGTGGAAAACAATAAGCATCAAATTATAGTGCGAATGCAATACATGTACCCCAACAAAGTAGGAATAGGGACAGGTAGAAGATTTGTAGGTACTAATGATCACAAGGGCACGAGTGACTAAATTGAAGAACACACGTTGTAGGTACTAATGATCACAAGGGCACGAGTGACTAAATTGAAGAACACACGTTGGGAGAAAGGTTGGGGTGGGATGCAGCTAGAATGCAAGCGTTGGATAAGATGCAGTCTCAACAATGGTGTAATCAACACTCGATAACTACAAATGGGGAACAATCACAAAATGTGGAATAGGACTCAAAGCAAGATGGGGTACCTAGAGAATAGCCTCAGGTAATTAAACAATATTTATAAGAGAAGAAGTTAGGATTGTCCGATGTGTTGTTTGATGCATTAATGGATGCATCATTGTCTATTTGAGTCACACAACTTTTGTGGTCAATTTTGTTACTTATGGAATGTTGAATTATTGGAGTTTATTTTATTGAGATTTTAATGTGATTGGAGTTTTGATTTAGCATATGAAGGTTTGTGAGGGCATGGATGGGCATGCATGAGCATGGAGTTATTTGGATGCATCTAACCATAAATAGAGAAAATATATTTTCCATATATTTTGTAAATAAAAAAACATGTAGAGGATTGTTTGTAGAAAGTTATAAAAATCATGGTTGAGATGAGGATCTTTTGTAAATAAAAGTTAAGGCTCACTGCCCTCTTTTTGAAGCACATGCCCGCTTTTTGAAGCACCCACCCTCATTGTAACTTTTATATTTGGAAAGTAATGAAATTCTATAAATACAAGCACTCTAGAGACTCCTCTAATAGAGTGCATAGGGGAACGGGGGGATATTATACTCAATACTTTGTACTATTTCGTCTACTATGCATCTCCATTTTCATGTGTTTCACATTTCGTATTGTCTTCGGGTACGCATGTTTGAGAGGTCATACAATAGTTGCATCAAAGCATGATTGTGTCACTATAGAGGCATTCTAGTACTATTGATCCCCAGTTCGGTTCAATGTCCAATTTTTTCGATTCCAATTTTTGTTCCTATTCTTGTCCCTCCTTCAACTTTGATTTCCAATTCCACCTCCAAATCCAATTTTTATTTTAGTCCCAGTTCTTGATATTGATGTTGTTGATATACTTCAATAGTGATGTGTGGACACACTTAGGATCACCGGGGTACTTTTTCCCTCTTTAGGGGTTTTTTCCCCGATTTGTATATATATATGCCTATAAACTTTGACCTTTGATATTTGTATATATGTATATATAAATCTTTGATCTTTGAAAAAGATCAAAGATTTGAAGGAGCAATTGATTTTTGTTGATGAAGTCTTACCAGAGAGTTCACTTGTGCAGAGTGTTCTTAACGAACTTCCAAATTCATATCAAAGTTTTGCTTCTATTCTTTGATTGATGATGGAAGGCAATACAAATGCCTTAACATTTGAGGAGCTAGTCTTTCATTTGTTGCAAGAAGATCAGTCTAGGCAAAACACATCAATTATGCATGTTTGAGATCAAGCTTTCTTAGGCAAAAGTAAATGGATCTCATCTACTAATAAGCAAAAATCTGCTCCTATTGAAGAAAACAAAAAAGAAGAAACAATTCTGCAAATATTTTAAGGGAAATGATAATCTCATAAAGAGTTGTCCTAAACTCGCTACAAAAGTGAAAAAGAAGAAAGAGCTTGAAATGGTTGTTGCAGAGGCCTCTACACCTAAAACAAAGTCTTCTAATCTTTTTTTTTTTTTAATATAAAGGAAGTTCGGCAATAGCCTATTCTCCCGGACTTGAATTAAATAAAGAAGAGTACAAGAGAAGGGGACTAGTGCCCACGGGACCCCCCAAATCCCACAAAGCAGGGGAAGCTTTTACTAAGCTTAGATGACATTACAAAGAAGGTTAATTACCCTCTCATCACCCTCATGTGGAGCCCACTTGGGTTTAAGCTTGTTATCGATCAAAAGGAGTACTTGATGATGCCTAAAGGGGGGGGATTTTTTACAGTTGACAATCCTTTTGCCAAGGAGGAACAGTGATTTCTCAATTGACCACTCCTTGGGGGAGTCACCGAAGTTGAAAGCACATCTTTCCCGCCAGATTTTCCATAGGACCTCCCCTCTGATGGCGTTCCAGAGAGTCGCGGAGCAGCCGATCGCTTCTCCCAGCAGGGCTTGCTGCCAACTGAGACGTTTTTGAAGTCTAATTCTCTTTCCAACCACCTGCCAGAGTCTGTTGGAGTTGGGGCAGGTAAAGAAGATGTGTGAAACATCTTCGATAGACCGGTGGCAGCGTTTGCACCAGGGAGGGATCCCACAAATTTTGCTAGCCTTAAGGTTGGTCCAGATTCCATGATGAAGAATTTGCCATAAGAGGACAGACTTTTTGATTTCTATGAGGGGGTGCCAGATAGCCATGAACTTCATGTCCCACCGAAGCCGCGTCCATGACAGGCACCACTTTTTGTTGAGGTTAACCTGATAGTCGATCGTTTCTTTGATGTTTGGGATTTTTGATAGGCTATTCCCATTGTGCCATTTGAGACCAAGCGAGCTCGACATGTCGTGTCCCATGAGAAGGCGAACTTTGTGTCGGTCCCAGGCGAGACATCTGCTTTGCAAAGTGTTCCATTCTACATGCGAAATGTTGATGCTAGGGTCAATATCCTCAAAGTTGATCCAGCGGTTGGTGTCTTGTTTCCAGAGATGTTTCCATTTTTTGAAGCCTTTGTTCCATAGCTTCTTGGCATTTTGAATGTTCCAAGATTCCACACTCCGGATGCCATGGATCGGAAACCAGATAGAGTCGTTTTGTCTGATACCGGCAGCCCACTTCCAGTCTTCACTTATTCTTGTGAAGCTTTTGACTTTATTCCAACTCTTCCAAAGGGAGCACACCAGATTAGAGCCTTTCGGGAAGACGGGGATCGGGGAAAACAGCAAGGTCAAGATGTCAAGATTCTTCCAATTTGGGAAACCCATGAGCGCCAACTCATTCTTGTTTCTGAAGATCAGCTTGGCCCACGAGGCCTCCCCGTTGCACCAAGCCTTAATCATCCATTTGGCCGACAGTTTGTTAGCCATGCACCCAATGTCCAAGATACCAAGTCCCCCACTATCTCTATGGCTGGTGCAGATGGACCATTTGATTTTAGGCACCCCCCTCCTATTGTGGTCGCCCGTCCAAAGGAAGTTTCTACAAATACTATCCAGTTTGGACAGATCATGCTCTTTCGGTCTCCAACAAGAAAGGAAATAAATGGTAGATGATAAGAGGAACGTGTTGATAACCATAGCACGACCAACAAGATTGATTTGCATACCTCTCCAATAGTTAAGCTTGTTTTCGAGTTTGGCAAGCACCCAGTTCCACCGTTGTTCCATAGAGACGCCAAACCCCAAGGGAATCCCAAGAAGCCGAAAAATTTGGCCCTGCAAAATGATTTGACAGCCATGATCAGTGAGAAGGTCGGGCTGTGACCCACCAATAGCTCTAAAGGTGGTCTTAGAGTGGTTGATTATGGATCCAGAGGCTTCACAAAAAGTAGCAAGACACTTCCAGAACGTCTCAAGGCTGGTACTATCATTGTGCACAAAAGCGTTCATATCATCGGCAAAAAGTCTCATGGTGATCTGACTGTGGTCATGCGGCAAACGAAGGCCTTTAATGTTACCAGCTTCCACCTGATGCTCCACCAGCCTGCTAAGCCCTTCCGTGGCAATGGCAAAGAGAAGGGGAGCCAATGGGCACCCTTGTCTGATAGATCTTCTAAGTTTGATCACCTTTGAAAGATTTCCATTAATGTTAATTTGGGTCGATGCGTTTCCGAGAAGGGTCGCGATCATCTTGGTGAATTTCTGACTACATCCAAGATCTTGTAGCGACTGTAGAATATAGTCCCATTCTAGCCTGTCGTAGGCTTTATCAAAGTCGATCTTGAGGAAAACTACTTCTTGTTTAGACTCATTTGCAAATTCAAGACCTTCCCAGATATCTATAATGGTTTCCAAAATAGACCTGCCTTTGATGAAACCTTTTTGGTCCTCGCTTAACCACGCTCTCAAGTGGCAAGAGATTCTGTTGGCAATGACTTTGGCGATGATCTTGTATCCTGTTTGGAGCATTGTAATGGGACGCCAGTTCTCTATTCTGTTCTTTTCCCCTTTTTTGTGTACTAACTTGATAATGCCATTGTTGAGACAAGAAGGAAGCGCGCCAAACTTGAGTGCCTCTTGCCAAACCAAACGAAGAGGGGTGGCAACCACCAACTTGAAGGATTTAAAGAACTCATTAGTGAGCCCGTCGGGTCCCGGGCTTTTACCTGAGGGGAGGGCATCAATGACCTCAATGATTTCGGCTTCAGAGATAGAGGCATGAAGCAGAGAGTGAAGGTTGGGTGGTATCCTATGGGGGGAAACCCTAGATATGGCTGCCATACAGTCCCTTCTATGGTGGGAGAGGGGGTTTGAGGTCCCCAGGAGTCTCGTGAAGTGCCCTTCAATGATCCCAAAATTTTCTTCTTCTGTATTGCATACATTGCCATTTGCGTCTAGCAATAAGGGGATCGATTCTCTGTTGTGTTTCCTTTTGAGGATACGGCACATCTCTTTGGTGGGTTTGTCGGCTTTGCCAGCCCACCACTCCTTGAAGAAAATTTGCAAATTTTTCCTTTGTATCTCTTCCTCGTATCTCAACAGCGCTCTGATTTTTCGAAGTCCTTTCTGGGCTTGAGATTTTCCTTTGTTCACTTCCTCCTCGAGCCGCCAGAGTCTATGATATAGAGCTACTCTACGAGCCCGCCGCACAGTCTCTAGCTTCTTCCTGGATCTAATCATGATCTGTCGTGACTTATCGACCGCACTTCTCCAACACTTGGCTGGGGACAAGCCAGAGGCGAATGCCTCCTTCCACACATCAGAAATTTCTTGATGGACGGAGGTGAGAGAGAAGGAGGGCACACTGGCATGGAACCACGGAGCCTTACGGATCTTGGTGGGGGGTTGAAAAGTGATGACGATCGGGTAGTGATCAGAGATGGTGAGGTCGGTGCGTTGCGAGAGGGAAGGGTGGCCCCACTGATGAGTAAAACTCAGAAATGTAGCATCTATCAAGTCTAGCTTTCCTCAGGTCCTCGCCTGCTTGGAGATTTGACCAAGAAAAGCCCTTCGAGTCTTTGAATTCGACCAAATCCAAGTGTAGTTTAGTTTTGTCCCACGTTTCTTTCTCCCGACTATCGATGACCCTACCCTTGCCCATCCATCTGTCCATAGGGTCCTCAACCATGTTGAAGTCACCACAAATAAGCACGTTGTGGGGGAGCGAGTCCAAGGAGGCCCAAGTGTTAAGTCTCTCTAACTCCCCATTAGGGGCATACAAAGAAACTAAAGTAAAGCAAAAGGGAGCACCGAAAGAAACAGCAATCCATCGATGGCATTCATCTTCAATGGAGTTCTCAAGCTTTTCAAACCAGAGTTGATTAATACCGATTACCGTTCCACCGGACCCCCGCTGATGCGCCGTTGAAATCCAAACATGGGTCGAGGAGACATGTCTAAGCCGTTTCTCGAGGTCTTCTCCGTCAATTTTAATCTCTTGAATACATATAAAATCTGGGTTTAGGCTAATGTCGCGAAGCCATTGACCAATGATGATCGCTCTTGAGGGGTCGGTTAGCCCTCTAGCATTTAACGAGATGATGATCATTGTCGTAGTGAGCCCTCTTTGCGGGAGGGAGCTTTGTCCTTTCTTTTCTTGGATTCATCTTTCTTTTTCGCTCGGATCGGATCCCGAGTTAGCATTAGGTTCTTGTGGGGGCTTTTCCACGGTAACTCCATAGGTTGTTTTCCTTTGCGGGATGCCTCCTGCTGGGAAGAACTGGGCACTGTTTTCAGCTCCGTTTCCGGAATAGTCGATCCGATGATGGAGCTTTCACTATCCATGTTATCTTCGTTGCTAGTAGTAAATCCGTCTTCTTTGCTTGTAGTGTAACCCTCCTGCAAGGTTTCTTTACTGTCAGGGATCTCTAGGCCTTTGACGTCAGTGTCCACCTCAAGTTGGTTCCCACCTGGGTAGTCAAACTCATTGATTTCCTTTTCCAGATTGCAATACAAGTTGCTGGAGGGGGTAACTGGCATGTTGTTTCGCTCAGAGGTTGCCCTAGGGATTCTTTTCCTTCTTCTTCTGACTTCGATGAACCCGTCTGCATCAGCTTCTGGATTAAGGGGACCCTTGAATTCCTCTACTTTCGTCGAGTGATTCAATGCTCCATTGCTATCTTGAGCATTTTTGGGGGCTTCTTGATTTCGCTTGCTTTTTCGTCTCAAAGGGCAGTCTTTGATCCTGTGACCTTGTTGGCCACAACGAAAGCACGCGTTGGGAATGAAGAATGGGCATTTAGTACTCTTTGTAGCTATGACCCATCTTCTTATGAGTAGTATATGTCATCTACTAGTAAGCAAAAATCTGTTACTGTTGCATAGTCAAAGAAGGAAGACAAAGATGAGAAGAAAACAGAAAAGAAGAAACAATTTTGCAAATATATTAAGGGGAATGATCATCTCATAAAGAAAGAAGAAAGAGGTTGGAATGGTTGTTCAAAAGCCTCTCAACCTAAAACACAGTCCTAATCCTGTTTAGAATGAAGAATGGGCATTTACTACTATTTGTAGATATGACCCATCTTCTTATGAGTATTGTGTGTATACAGTACACTCAGATGTTTGGTACTTTGATAGTGGGACAACCAAACATATTACCCCGTAGCAAAGTTTCTTTAGTACCCTTGAATCTGCCTCTTTAGGGAAAATTGTCACATGTGCTAACACCTCCTTTCATCCTGTAAAGGGATTTGATAATATCATTCTGACTATTTTGATGGCATTTCTTTCACGTTGTTAGAATCTTTGTACAAATCAAGAAAAATATGTTATCAATTTCATCACTAGCCAATATTGGCATTTCTATCAAATTTGTTGATGACAAATGTAAATTTCAAGATCTCTCAAATGGTGATGTTATTATTGCTTATGGCATTTTTTGTAGTGAGTTGTATAATCTCATACACATGTGAAATCGGTGAATGATTTTAGCATGTGCAATTTAAGATTCTTAGGCTATCTTAGATGCAAAGCTTTAGAATGCACGCTGATTTTACTAGTTTGCTTTGCCTCTAGAAATCTGAAATAGTGTCCTCTCTATCCAAACTTGAGGAACCTTGTAAACATGTTTGGCAAGGCTATATTTTGGGCAAAATGCAACATTCCTTCTTCCCAAAAGATGGTTCAATTCGATCTCTTCATAAATTGTAGCTTGGTCATAGTGATGTATGTGGTCCTATGTAGACACCTTCATTTGGGAACTACCTTTACTTTGTGACTTTTATTGATGACTTCTCTAGGCATGCATGGGTGTATCCATTGAAAGAAAAGTCTTAAGTGTTTATCTGCCTCAAACAATTCGTGGTTATGGATGAAACTTTGTCAGCATGTAAATTGGGTACCCTTCATTTTGATCAAGGGGGGGGGATATCTTTTGATTTTACTGCATTTCTAGCTGAGCATGGGATAAAACATCAGTACAGAGTGCCAAATACACCTCAAAAAATTTGAGTTGCTGAAAGAAAAATAGGTCTCTCATGGAGATGGCAAGGTGTATAGTCAAAAGTCAAGCTTTACCACCTAGCTTATGGCTTGAGGTTGTTATGTGTGCATCATATGTACTTAACAGGTGTCCCATCAAAGCACTACAATTGATCACTCCATATGAGGCTTGGCATGGTTACAAGCCCTCTATTGCTCATTCGTGTGTCTTTGTTTGTCTAGAATATGCATTCATGCCTGAACAACAATGCAAGAAATTGGATGATAAAGTAGTGAAATGTAATTTTGTCGGGCATAGTTTGAAAATAAAGGCTATCGTGTGTATCATCCATAGACTAAATGCATTTTGGTTAGCAACGATGTTGCTTTTGTGGAAGATGGAATTCAACCATTACTTACATGTACCTGGGAGACATCATTTAGCTCTAAAGATGTGTATGACACCTTGTTGCCTCCTTTTACACATGGACACTCAAGTTTTGGTCCAAATGAGGCAATTTTTTAGCATTTTCATGTTTCAAATAATGATGTAGATAATTCCATTTCTAATGCAAATTTACATGATGCACTTATTCATGAGAGGACTCACATACAAGAGGCTAAAACTATGCCTAAGTGGTTGGTGCAGACTTTGAGAGATAGAAAATTAGATGCACCTGTGTCATATCATACTCATTCAAGCTCTCATAGTGATTCCTTTGCATTTGATTGTTATGCAATGGTTGTCTCTAGTCTTTATGATGGGTACGATCTTGTTTCTTTTGACGAAGCATGTAATCCAAAAAATTGGATGGTTGTTATGCAATCAGAATATGATGCTATTATGAAGAATGGTACTTGGTCTTCATGTGATTTGCCTCCAAGAAAAAAGGCCATTGGTAATAAATGGGTATACAAGTTGAAACATAAGCTTGATGGAAAAGTTGATAGGTATAAGGCAAAGTTTGTTAAAAGGTCATGCTCAAGAGAGAGGCATTGATTTTGATGAGACCTTTGCTCCCAGATGCCGAATGACCACCATTTCTAGCATCTATGCACTTGTAGTTCATCATGGTTGGAATGTACAATAGTTGGACATTAAAATTGCATTTCTAAATGGTGAATCACATGAAGAAGTGTATGTATTTCAGCCCTTTAATTTTGTGCAAAAGAGAATGAAAACAATGTGTGCAGGTTGAAAAAGGCATTATATGATGTGAAGCAAGCACCATGTGCTTGGTATGAAAAGATACATGCCTACTTGTTTGCACATGTCTTTGAGAACATTCTAACCGACAGAATCCTATATGTCAAGCATTTCAGATGATGTACTTTTCATCATTCTTGTACATTTTGATGACATGATGCTCATTGGTCCTAATGAGAAGCATAGTGCTGAAGTTAATGTTAATTTGTATGCCTCTTTTGAGATGCCATATTTGAGGCATTTGCATCATTATTTGGGCATTCAATTTATGCAAGTTGATGGAGGAATAGGTTTGTGTCAAACAACATACATTGTCACATTATTGTTTTTGGCCTTGAAAATTGCAAACCTATTGCTAGTCTCATGGAAATAGGTTTACGATTGAGTCTTCATGATGTTGGAGATGCATTTGATGTTGTTCTCTATCAGTAGGCTGGAGTGGTACTCAGGAACTTGGATTGTAATTATCCAAAGGGGGGATCATTACTACCACATTTACATGCTATTTTTACGCAAACTTGACTGGTTGCTTTGACACTCGTGTGTCCACTAGAGGACTCTTCTTCATGCTTGGTAGCTCATGCATATCTTGGTTGAGCAAGAAGAAGCCTACTATGGACACTTCTATTTGTGAGATTGGGTAAAGGGAAACTTTCACAGCGAGTGTTAAGTGTGTGTGTCTTAGACACCTTTCGGTTGATTTGGGCATTGGTTAGTCTTCTCATCTTCATTGAGAGTAAAAGCACATTAGCAATTGCAAGGAACCTTGTGTTCCATGCTCACACAAAGCACATTGAGGTGCACTATCATTATGTCAGGGAGAGGTTATCTGTTAGAGAGATTAGTTTGGCTTATGTGCCTACACAGGATAATCTTGCATACCTTTCACCAAGGCTCTGCCTAGGGAGAAGATTGAAGCTTTTTGCAAAGCTTTGGGCTTACTTCCTTTTGTGGATTGATATATTTCTACATAGCATGGCACTTCCTTATACATGAGTGCCAATTTCTTGATTACCACATCACTTGCAAGGGGGATTTGTTGATATATTTTGGTAGTGATATGTGTGAACACACTTAGGACCACCAGGGTAGCTTTTCCCTTCGTAAGAGGTTTTTTCCCGTAGCTTGTATATATGACTATAACCCTAATGGGTTACTTATCTTTGTACATTCACTTGGTAATACATTTTGTTTTGTGTTGTGCTCCAAGCTTGTTCTTTTTCTTTGTGTTGTTCATGTGCTTTCATAGACCTCAAACTCCAACATAACCTATATTGACACCCACTTTTACTCCTTCGGTTTGCTCCTTAGAGATTTGGCATAACTTTGGCATCTTTGGCTTCTATGGCATGCACGGATCCTATGGCTCCCTTGGTATCATTGGAAACGTGTGAATATGCTTTAATGAAGGAGTGGCAATAAGGAGTCCTTCATTTCGCAAGGAAGGGATTTACATCCACAACTTCTCACTCACAAGTCAAGTATTTTACCACTTCACTATTTACATATTATCACTCTATTCCTTTTTACTTCCATTTAGCATTATTTCTCAAAATTCTTTTCACATTTTTGGCAAGTGGTTTTCTGCTTTTCATCATCCATGATACTACTCATATCCCATAGGATTTTGGTGAATAATCTCTACTTGGGGAACCGATCTAACAATAGTTGGAGCTCCTATGGCACAAAATCCAAGGCACACAAAACAAGATCAAAGAACATGATGTCTTACTTCAATGAATGCAAATCAAGGATGAAAACATTGTACAGGTGGTGAAGGCAACCATTAAAGCCCAATTGGATGGCATGCGTTCTAAGTTCAACGTAAAGAATTTCCAATTATCATGATTTGATGGGCATACGGATGGTCAATTTGTTTTGTAATGGCTATCTCAATTTGGTGATTCTTATTACATGAATCTTGTTCCAAAAATGACAAAGTGAAGTTTGCCATTAATTATTTGGTATGGAAGGCCCAAATTTGGTGGAATGTTTTATGAAATAGTGAAAATCATCCCATAACATGGAAGCAATTTTAAGAGAAATTGAAGAATCCTTTCTTACTCCTCAATTCCATCTACATGCTCATCATTCATGCAATGAAAAATATGATTTTCATGAGTTTGAAGAGCATACAGGTCAAGTGTATCTTGGAGACAACAAGTGCATTGAAATCCAAGGAAGAGGAAAAGTTCATGTCACTAACTCATAAGGCGAGAACAAGTCACTCAAAGATGTTCTTTATGTAACAAGCCTTTGTAAGAACCTTCTCTCAGTGAAGGCCATTACAAAGTGCAACATGACGGTGCAATTCAATCACAACAAAGTTCAAGTCATTGATCGTGAATCCAATGAGATGATAGATCAGGGCTTTGAAGACAAAGGTCTCTATCAACTTTTATGGCCAAAGATTCAAATCTAAGCTTGTGGCATTGCAGATTCGGACATACCTCTTGTTTAGCTAAGATCTCTTCCAATCATCTTGGATCGCACAAGTGGAATTGAATTGCCAAGCACACACTTTTCCCTTTGCCTAGAGAAGCATCCATTTCTACATCAAAACCCTTAACATTAGTCCATGCTGATATTTGTGGACCTATGCATACACCTTCTCTTAGTGGATCGATTTACTTCTTCATCTCTCATCCCTTTCTCTCATCCATTCTTTTCACTTTCTTATGTGTTCCAATGCTTCGAGCCTTGCTTCTTTTGTTATTCTCTCTTCTTCTTCCTTTCGATGTCTGGCTTTAAGTAATCAACTCATCATCTCGTCCATTAATGGTTCTGAGTATTTCTTCATGCCACAACCACTTATGTAGTTTGGCAAGACCTCTCCATCCAGAGTAGCTAGGTTCATAGCTCCACTTGTAGAGATAGTCCCTTATCTTTGATGTGGGCATCATAATGGGCCTTTTGTCACCTCTTGGTCGCATAAATACCTGCTAGTACTTGTAGTCTAGTTTCATGCAATCTTTCAATTTGTTCCAATTGTTGGGATAATTCATGTCCAGTCCACTCACATGTTTCAGCTACTCGAAGAATAGGAATTAGAAAATCAATTGGTAAGATTACATTTTGTTCGTACACGAGATTGAAAGGTGTTGTGCCTATACCAATCTTATGCGCAACTCGAAAGGCCCAAATGGCATAATGTAATTGCTTATCCCAATCTGATCGTTTATTATTTACTATCTTGGTTAAAATGGTACAAAGAACTTTTGGCATGTCCATTGGCTTGCAGATGATAATGGGCTGATTTCTTATGAATTACTAAGAATTCATTCATCAAAGTCTCTATCACATCGCTAATGAAGTGTGTGCCCCGATCACTCACAATTTCAATGGGTAGTCCAAACCTTGTGAAGATATTCTCAAAGAGGAACTTGGCAGTGGTTCTTGCATCATTCTTCCTAGTGGCCTTCGCTTCCACCCATTTGGTTAAGTAATCCGTAGCTACAATTATGTACTCAACATGAGACCCTTTAGCTTGTGAGCTAATTGGTCCAATGAAATCTATACCCCATTTAGTGAAAGCTCTAGCATTGATCATAGGTCGTAATGGCATCTTATCTCTTCGTATTGGATATTTAGTTCTTTGACATACATCACATCTTTGAACATAAGTAGTTGTGTCCTGGTATAAAGTTGGCCACCATAATCCAGCAAAGAGAACCATTTCTGCAGCTTTATCCACTGAAAAGTGACCTCCTCTTGCCCAAGTATGGGACATCTCCAACACATGGATATACTCGTCTTCATGTATACACAACCGTAGTTGGTAGTCTTGACTACGTCTAAATAGTTGTCTTCTTATGAGGGTATAATCTTTACTATGCTCCTCGAGATCTCGTTTTCTTGCAAGGCTTGCTCCTTGCGAGCATTCACGTGTCCTTAAAAATTTCACTAAAGGCAAACTCCATCTAGGTGCTATTGTAGAATAGCATAGTGTCGAGTTTTCCTTAGGTCTTTCTTTTGACACTTGAGACAACTTGCTACATGCCTGTGAAGATCCTTCGGCATCCCTAGCCAATAAACTCCTACTCTTTTTAGTTATTGCACTGTACCACTGATACTTTTATGCTTCTTCCATGAGTTTATGTGTGCATGTTTCAACCAATTTTCCTGTTCTTCCTCGTCTACACACCTCAAAAGAAGTCCATTAGAATCTTGATGATATAGGCTTCCCGCTACAATGTGAAGATTCCGGTTCTTCCATAGTTCTTGGGCTTTACTTGAAGTAATTCGATGGCTAGGTACATGGATGAGTATAGGTATCAATTTTTCTTCCCATTGTGGACAAATTTCTAAGTTGAAAAGATAAGTGTCAAGCAAGTCATTTGCCATTCCAGTTGGAGGTTCTCCGTGTGTCATTCAAGAAAAACGATCAGCTCTGACATGCATCTTTCCCTTTTTAACCACCACTTCAAAATCAAATTCCATTAATAAAAGGAACCATCTCACTAGTCTTCCTGTATTACAAGGTTTATTGACTAGGTATAGTAGGGCTTGATGATCAATAAAGAATTTGAATTTGTTTGCTAATAACTAATGCCAAAATTTCTTTATCGCATATACCATTCCTAACCCTTCTCGTTCAGTGGTAGTGTAATTACGTTCAGCTTGATTGAGTTGCTTGCTAGCATAAGCTATAGGATGATCAAGTTTTCCTTCATCTACCAGCTATGCTAAGATACATCCTATGGAAAATTTGGAAGCATCTACATGGATATGAAATGGTTTCTTCCAATTTGGTATCTTTAGAATAGGCCCTGAACTCAGTCTACCTTTCAGCTCATTAAATGCTTTCTCACAATCTTCGGTCCAATTGAACTGAGTTAGTAAGCCATATAGAGGTCTAGCAATTATGGCATACATGTGGATAAATCTTCAATAGTATCCACAATGTCCCATAAATGCTTGTGCATTTTTTGGTCAGGTTAGTTCTAGAATAACTTTGATCTTGTCTTCATCGGTAGATATTCCATTCTTGGACACTATATGACCCAAATTTTTTCCTTGTCTTACCATGAAGACACACTTTTTTGGGTTTAAACAGACTCTATATTGTCTACACTTCTCAAAAATTTTCCTCAACTCTAGTATGTGGTCCGCTCGCTGTTCAGAATATGTGCACAAATCATCTACGTACACTTCCATACTCTTTCTTAGAAATTCTTTGAATACATGACACATCAATCTCTGGAAGCTAACTGATGCATTGGTCAATCCAAATGGTATAACCCTAAAAGCATACACTCCCCATTGTGTGGTGAAGGCAGTTTTGTGTTGATCCTCAGGGGCAATTGCAACTTGGTTATAGCCCGAGAATCCATCGAGGAAGCTATAAACTTCCTTGCATGCCACCCTCTCTAAGAGGTGATCTATAATGGGTAAGGGGTAGCTATCTCGAATGGTGGCTGCATTAACCTTTTTGAGGTTGATGCATACCCTAAGCTTCCCATTTTTCTTTGGCACTACTACCAAAGGTGATACCCATTCAGTGTGTTCGATTTCATAAATGAATCTTCTTGCCAATAATTTGTCTATTTCTTCCTTGATTTTGGCTGAGTACACGTCATTGTATGTGTATGGTCGTTGTTTGGATGGATTAGCATTAGGAGTCATGGGAATACAATGGGAACAAATGGAGGGATCCACTCCTTTTAAGTCCTTGTATGTCCAAGCAAATACGTCCCTATAGTCTCGAATCAACTCTATGAGTTCTTGTTCTTTGCTTCTTGACACATCTTTCCCTATATAAGTACATCTCTCCTTTTCTCCTTCTATGGTTACCGTAATTTTTTTGGTATGTTCTTTATTATCGTATGCTATTCCTTCTTGTGCTTGTCGTTTAGGCATTTGGATAGCAATCTTCCTCTCCTCCACCTTGTACTTTTTAAAATGTTCAAGATCTCAAACTGCTTCTCTGGCATATTCTCTTCTCCGCTGATCCCTTCGAAATGGATATCTTCCGGATTTTCTTTTTGTTCTTGGACAAAATTGTTTCCCATCTTCGTTTCTTTGTGTCCTTCTTTTAACTGAAGTCCTTCTTCTCGAGATTCACGTTCCATTTCTATGCTTTCATAGTCTTCTGTCCAATCCTTTTCTATCCACTCTCCTTCCTCTGTCTCTTGTAGCACCACCATGTATAGACTCATGTTGTACCCTTCCTTATCTATGCACTCATTCAAGGTAAGGACTTCCTCATTGACACACACATCCAACGTGGCCAATATTTCCATCCATCCGTGGGGTTCCAACTCTTCATTCGGGAATAGTTGTGGCATATAAGTTAGATCTTCTACAAGCCTTGAGACTCCACAGCCTTGTTGCCATGTTAGTCTCCTCTCGTCCTCCCTCTTAGCTACCTTACACATCCATAGTTGAGTATCCTCATGCATCCAAGATTGGTCTTCAGATCCCGCACTATGGACTGATAGGTCATCCTCTTCTTTGTGTATCGAGTTCCATTGTAAAGGTGGACATCATGATATGCGTATGTATGGAGGTTTATTCTTGTAGTTGTGCCCCTATGTTACAAATATACCGCATCTCTACCCCAGTCTTGCACTACCCTTAGTTGTCTCATAAAGGGTCTTCTCAAGATCATTTCATAATTACTCGCTCTCTCCAATTGACAAATGGCTAGTGTGTGTTCAAAATCTACTCCACATTTTGTAAGCACTACATTCTATAGCAATCTTAGGGGTTTTTCGGTGTGGCCATCAGCTATTTGTACTTTCATTCTTGTGGGCCATAATGCTGGTTTTCCCCACTTCTCCCATATTTCTTTCATAGCTATTCCTACTCCTGCTCCCGTGTCTAGGATTGCCTTTGTGGTGTAACCTCGAAAAGTGATGGGTAGACATGTATTACCCTCATCCCCTTCACTGAAGTCTCCCACTTTATCTATAGGAACTTGAATCATATGTGTATCTTCATTGGCCTCTTGTTGCTTGCTTTTACTTCTCTCTGCATGAAGTGCTTAGCTAATTCGTCCCATACTTGTAGTTTAATTTTTAATAATTCCTCTAAGGTTATTGAACAGTGCACCTTAGTCCCCTTCAATTTTTGTGCTATGTCTGATGTTTTGCTAGAAAATCCTTTCTCTTTCATTCTTACTGTTGGGGCATGATAAATTTCAAAATTCCGTTCATATTCTCCCATATAGTTTGGTAGTGTGTCCATGCTTTCCATTCCCTCCTCACCTTTCTTGTAATTTGTCTCATGGTTCATCATTCCTGGGTTTTCGTCTGCATCCAACTCTTCGAAGGGCAGGTTAATACCCTCGGTTTTTCTCCATCTCTCTTCTTGGACTTTAGCCCATAAATCCTCTGGCCAGTTAGCTTCTACTTTGGGAAATATCGAACTTTGTTGAGGATTTTTAGTGGCTATGCTTTCTGCTTTCCCTATAGTCCTTCTTTCTTCTTGAGGGTCATGAACTCTCAATCTTTCTTGAACTTCTCTCTTAGGTATCCTTGTTTTTGGAAGGTCTTGTATAGGTTTTTCCAGGGTGTTTTGAGCTAATTCTATCAATTTCTTACAGATTGCTAACCTTCCTCTTTCCAAATCCCCTCTAGGGTAACTCACTTCATGTTGTTCCATACTGGGTCCATTTTTAATCCTAGATTGATAGGCGTTTATCCACATGGCTAGGTCTTCCGACATGGGATCAGCTAGAACTGATCCTGCTTGTTGTTTACCTTGCTCCTTTTCTTCAACACTAGAATCATTTTCAGGTGTGGGAGTTGTAATGTGACTCCTCTTTGCTCTTCTTTTCCTCTCTTTGTTGGGTCCGCTTATTTCTTAGTTTCTCTCGTCGAGCTTTCCATCTTTGAGTCCATTTTTCCTTTGAATTTTCTTCGAATTCTTTTGAATCTGGCATTGCTTGAGGTACTCGAGTTTCTGGCTTCTTGGTTTCGTGTCTAATGGAATTTAACTCTTCTAGTCCTTCTTTGTCTCTTGCTCTTGTAATTGCCTTCAAGGGCACCATATATTCTTTGTCGCTTCCTAATTCACTTGGATGGTGTGGTTCATTTTGTTAGGGTTTTTCAGACAGTCCCTGAACAAATGTTCTTTTCCGCAATCACCATAATATCCTTCCCAAACCTTGTGAGGTGGTTGATAGGGCAAAGTGCATTCCTAATGAAATGGTCTCCTCCGTAGCGGTAGCACGGTCCTCGAGGGACTGGAGGTCTAATCACTAGTCTCGAAGGTGTCTGAGCTCTCGGGTTAGTGTACATTAGGGTCGCATATTCAGCTCCATATCCATGTAATTGATCATAGTTATTTTGCCCATATGGATATTGCTCATAAGCCTACTCGTAATTCATAGGATCCATTTCGTATGAATAATAATCTCCCCAAGTCTAGTCATAGGATTGACTAGAGCTATCCGTGCCAGTCAAATGAGTAGTTGGTACCAGGGCTCTCTCTGTGTTTTCTTCAGCTTGGGCCAACTTCACCGGGACTATGTTCTGAGGATTGGGTGGTTATTGTCCCAAGACCGGATGTGGTGGGTTGTATCCCGCGTATTCATAAGGACGTTGATTTGGAGATGTATTTTGGTACTGAGGGTGCCTGGGAAATTCCCTACCTAGGTCTCTAGTTGGGTATCCATATGGCTTGAATTGTGGTGGTTGGACTGTTCTAGGCTGTCTATTGTAAGGGCAGTTATCAGTGTTGTGGTTGGTATATTTATATTCAATACTGCAATCCTAGGCTTGATTTTGTACTGGGGGACAATTACGCATATAGGGATTCGATGCTATGATTCCCCTATTGCATACGTGAGAGGGATGATTTCCTAAAATACTTGTTCCATATTTAGGAACTGATTCGGCTCAAGAGGTTGGAATCAAGCCAAGGTGATGTCTATAAGTGTCAACCCGAATGACTCATACTGAAACATAAAATCTTCCACTTGTTCTACACGAATCGCTTGCTTGAATTCAGTTATGTGATTGTAAGGTTCACTGGGAGCCATCGTAATGGCTTCTCATGCACTTGGCCACTTGAATTGGTCGTAATCTTCTTCTTGGTTTGGGTGGTCTGGGCATAACAAGAACTGTTGGATGTCTTACTTGAACTCTAATTCCCCTACCTAAGGGTGGTCTTAGATGCACTGGATTTCTATTCCTAGGCTCTCCAATGGTTGGGGGTTGATAATTAGGATTTGCTCCTAGTGTGGAGAACTGAACATTAGTCCTTGTAGGGATATTTTGTTGTTGGTCCTGCCTCGAGTTCTGACAAGCAAAACTTTGGTATGTTACATTAGGGTTTTAGGAGGTAGTTCCTTGGTCTGTGGGTGGAAACACAGGAATACCTTCATACTTCAATCGTGCTCTTTCTAGATCTGAGATGGGCCACTAAGTCCTCATATTCGTATCTATATAAGTGATTCTAGAAACATCCTCCGGGTTTTGTAGCTCATAGTTGGTGACTGGGTTACTATTTTGATGGAGAGTGTTAATCTCCAAAAGAACAAGCTATCCTTGATGTTAGAGCACCTCTATATCAAGAATAACTCAAACCCTTTACTAATTTGGAGGATCAATACTCAATTATCAAAATCTTGAATAAATTGCGAAGAGAGTTAATACTCAGAAAGTCTGTTGTACATAATTCACTCATTGACTCATCAAATGTGTAAAGTTTTTTATAAAACTTTGCACAAGGTGTTGTCTATAGATTCCACATCTTCTCCAAGTTAAATCATTCCAAAAGATTAAGTATATCTTGAGAAATGAATCAAACAGTTCACCTATGTCTGAAACTGTTCTCCTGAATAGTCGATTCAGACACCTGCAACTTTTAACACATAGTTCTCCCAAACTAGAACCCATTTAAGCAAATGCTTTTAGCCATAGATGGCTTACCTACTTAGATTTTGAATCCTCATTTGCACATAACTTTACATTGTGCACTCAGAAGTGATCACTTCTTTGACCATCAAGATTGCGCCTGTTTCAGGAGACACTCAACAATTCTTCACATACAAATGTTCCTACACATAATTCTCTTAGCCTGTTTACAATTAGGCTCTCAAACTTTAACCATAGACTCGTTAACTATGGAATTAGAAACATACAAAAGGATTCTTGAAATGATCAAGTACAAAAGGAGAACACTAAGAAATATCGGGCGTAACTTTTCTTCTATTCAGAAAACTTTTACATCTGGATCACAGAGAGTTATTCCTCACTTTCTCATGTGTCTAATGACCATTCTAACTACAAATTCATCTCATGTCATGTACTTTCATATTTTCCCCGACTTTTTACTTGTATATATAGACATACATGTACAAACTCATGACCATACAAAAGGTATAAGTGAGCTTACTACAAAGTAATGTACATATGTATACAAGTCTTCTTCTTCTGAACATGCACTATCTTCAAGCTTCATAAACCAATCTTTTCTTCATTCTTTGTCTTCAATTCTTTATCCAAAACATCAATTGGTGGTTGACTTGCACCAACAGCTCCCCCTCAATCATCAATTGAGGTTTTCTCTATCTTCTTTATACCTGCCATATCTTTGAATCTTTGTAGCTTTGGTCCATCCAAGCTTTTGGTTAACATATCAGCTATCTGATCTTTCGTTGAAGTATGTATGACTTCAATCTCCTTATCAATCACCTTCTCTCTTAGAAAGTGATACTGAATCTCAATATGTTTAGTCTTGGCATGAAAAACAGGGTTAGCAGCTAGATACAATGAACTCATGTTATCTCCATGAATAGTGGGTGTACTTTGAATGATGTCAAAACTCTCCATAAGAGTCTTTAGCCATATGACTTCCTTTGCAACTTCAACCATACCTTTATACTCTACCTCTGTAGATGATAAAGCAACTGTATGTTGCTTCTTTGAGCACCAAGATATTAACTTATCTCCCACATAACACAAGTATCCATATGTTGATCTTCTATCATCAGGATTACCTACCCAATCTGTATCACTATATATCTTGATGTTTGTATATGATGTAAAACCATAATACAAACCTTCTTTGAGTGTACCCTTAATGTACCTCAACACCCTTTGTCCTGCAACCCAATGATCTTTCCTAGGACAATGCATGAATTGAGACAACACTCCAACTGCATATGACAAATCAGGCCTAGTTAATGTAGCATAGATAAGATTACCAACTAGACTTTGATACAATTTGTTGATATATTTAGGTAGTGATGTGTGTGAACACTCTAGGACCGCCGGGGCACTTTTTTCCCTCTTTAGGAGGTTTTTTCCCCCGGCTTGTATATACGCCTATTGCCCTAATGGGCTACTTATCTTTGTACATTCTTTAGTAATACATTCACTATTCTGTGTTGTGCTCCAAGCTTCTTCTCCTTCCTTGTGTTGTTCGCGTGCTTCCGTAGACGTCTATCTCGAACAATTGGTATCAGAGCAGGTCGTCGCTTCATCTAGGGCACTGTCGACACTCCTCTGGTTGCCTCAGAATGGCACGAATTTTGATGAGCATACTCAACGTGTTTTCAAGATCAAAACAACTTCGCTATGGTGCCAAAATCGCGATCTGAGCTCGTTTCGGCCTCCGAATGCACTATTGCAGCTCTTGTGTAGGATGTTTCATCTTTTTGTGCCAAAGATATATACCAGTTTCTGTTTGCTAGTATAAGCGTCTCAAAGTATGCTACAAGTCTAGCACAATTTGTCTGGACAATTCTGTTCAACTTTTTGAGATACAGTCAATTTTCTCCATCAAGGTATTTTAGTCACTAGCCATGGCTGAAAGCAGTGATGTATTCCATATGTTGGTTGTTGAGGATAATTTGGATGGTACCAACTACCCATTATGGGCTTATATGATGCGACATGTGTTGGTTGCAAAAGGACTGTGGAACATTGTGCACAGTGTCGAAAAACGTCCTATCACACCTACAACTATTACAACTGCAGGTACTGAAGCTGATGCAGAAGGTGTTGAAGATGATGATATTCTGCATATTCTTGTTCGTGCTACAGTTTTGCTGCACCTACTGCAGAGCAGATTCGGTGGGATGCCAAAGATGCCCAGGCACATGCATTGATAGCTTTGTCTGTCAAATGTGCCATTATTCCTCACATTCGCAATTGCAGAATAGCTCAGGATGCTTGGGATACACTTACCACATTGTACCAAGCTAGGAATGAGGCTCGTGTTGCTTACCTCCGAAAACAGTTGGAGAGTGAGCACATGAATGAAGGTGATTCTATGGACTGTTTCCTAACGAAGATCAAACACTTCAAGGAATAATTGATTTTTGCTGATGAGGTTATACCAGATAGCTCACTTGTGCAAACCGTTCTGAATGGTCTTCCTGATTCATATCAGAGTTTTTCTTCTACTCTTCGATTGATGATGAAAGGCAATCCAAATGCCTTATCATTTGAGGAGTTAGTCTCTATTCTGTTGCAGGAAGATCAGTCTAGGCAGAACAGGTCCATTATGCGAGTTGCAGATCAAGCTTTCCTGGCTAGTCAGAAGGGCAAAGGAAAATGGAGCTCTTCAACTAGTAAGCAAAAATCTGCTAATTCTGCACATTCGAAGAAGGAAGATAAAGATGAGAAGAAATCAGAAAAGCAAAAATTGTTTTGTAAGTACTATAAAGGGAATGATCATATCATAAAGAACTGTCCAAAATTGGCTGCTAAAGAGGCAAAGAAGAAAGAGGCTGGAATGGTTGTTGCAGAGGCCTCTACACCAAAAACAGAGTCTGCTAATCTTGTGCAGGAAGAAGAATGGGCGTTTACTACTATATGCAATTTTGACCCATCTTCTCATGAGCAATGCATGCCTACAGTAGACTCAGATGTTGGTATTTTGACAGTTGGGCGACCAAACATATTACCTCGCAATGCAGTTTCTTCTCTTCACTCGAGCCTGCCCCTACAAGGAATACTGTTACATGCACCAACAACTCCTCTTATCCTGTTATGGGAGTTGGTAAGATCATTTTGACTACTACTGATGGTAGTTCTTTCACTTTGTCAGATGCTTTATTTGTGCCAGGGAGCAAGAAGAACATGTTATCAGTTTCTACATTAGCCAAGATTGGCTTGCTTTTGAAATTTGTTGATGACAAGCGTAGAGTTCATGATCTATCAAATGGCAACGTGATTATTGCTTCTGGCATTTTATGTCGTGGGCTGTATAAGCTCATAGTCTATGAAAGATCTGTAAGTGATTCGGCATGTCCAGTACATGATTCTCAGGCCATGTCAGATGCAAAGCTTTGGCATGCACGCTTTGGTCATCTGAATTTTGCTAGTTTGCTACACCTGCAGAAATCTGAAATGGTGTCCTCTTTGCCCAAACTTGAGGCACCTGAAAAACATGTTTGTGAAGGTTGTATTTTGGGCAAAATGCAGAGTTCCTCATTTCCAAAAAAGATGGTTCAGTTCGAGCTACTAAGAAATTGCAACTTGTACATAGTGATGTATGTGGTCCTATGCAAGGAGAAGAGCCTATTTCCATGGCCAACTATAGGACAACAACACCTATGACCATGAGGCACCAAGTCCAACAACCCTACCTCAATTTAGGAGTAGGAACGGAGGAATATTGCCTGGTAGATGCACTAATTGATACCGGAGCAGCAGTAAGATGCATATGCTTATCTTTAGCCAAATGATTAAGTGTGTCACTTAATCCTACTAAGGCCTACATGTTGGGCATAGGAGGAAACACCATTGAATGTGTAGGGGAGGTCAGCCTATCTCTACACCTGGGTAACAACTCAATGCAACAAAAGTTTTTAGTATGCCAAGATGATGATCTAATGGAAGAGTTGGTGTTAGGTCAAGATTGCATATATGAATTCGAAGTGACTATCAAGTTAGCCTTAGGATATATATCCGCGAAGATTGGACACAGAGAGGTCTTTAGTCTATTAGATGAAAGACCTCTAAAGATGGTTAGCGTGAAACATAATTGTGCTGAATGTGTGTCTGCATGTGAACCTCCACCAGCCTTGAACTGTCATATCCCCGTGTCCACATCTATCTCGAACCCCAAAACCCCTTCCCTTCTTACTCATGACTCCCGACTTAGCCCTTTGTCTTTACTCGACCAACCAAAGAGAACAAGTGAAGATCTTACTATAAATCAGCTACAAGGAATCATACAACCAGACACAAAGTTAACACCAATACAAACAGCTATGAGAAGAAGGATGCGACAAATATGGGTGCATAAAGATCAGTTAGACATCCATCAACCTCAATACAAGGAGAATCAAAAGGAATACATTCAAAGAAGGCACCAACGTGAATCTTCAATTATAGATAGGTCCACAACCATAGTGCAAATCTGGATACCAAAAATATTGAAGGCGCAAGAAATCGAATATGGATTCCCAAAACAACTATCAAGCTTACCAGGGAGCAAACAACCAAAATACAATGGAATCAATGGAAGCATAAACGACCTTTCAAAAGACACATGACTCCAATGAAACAGATCCCGCGAGAGAAACACGAAGGAGTTTCTACTGCAAGTCAATATGCATGGCAAGTGAAAGTGCAACAAAACCAAATATCTTCAACAAACATCAAAAGTTTCATGAAGGACATTCAAAGCATCAGAACTAGGAACATGTGGATACCAAAGTCCGAAATAGCATCACTAATGTTTCGAACAGGACATCCCGCTTGCACTCATAATGAGTTCTATGCACCTAGAGTAAGCATACTAGGGCCACATCACAAGGCCATGCATGAGGCACCAAAGTATCATTGTACTACTAAGTGAGCACATTTCCCACCTGGGGAATAGGATCTCCATGTACCATAAATATAAGCACCAATTGCTTCGATTATATCCCTAATGTTTTTGGTTTTCATTGTAGCTTAAGAAAAAAATGTAATCCAAGGCCAGGTATTATGTTCCTTTCACACGTGAGTGGGGACACGACACATGGAGAGAACGATCAACACACCACTACAACTTACTTCATATTTGGTACTAATCAGTGAATACTTCCAAAATAGATGGCTTCCTCAAATTTTGAAGCTACAAGGAACGCATCAACTGATTCTGAAGCTACACATGAAGCGGAAGTATTGGAGTTTCCCTTGGAATCTGATATTAAAGCAAGGGGACATTGGTTCAGAGATGATAACCCAACAAGTGAGCACTTGTTTCTTATCACTATAAGGATCATGGATAGAGAACATCAATTCCCAATGATGACCCAAGATTTGAGAAGCTTGCATGAGATGCCAGGCATTGTGAATGTATGGACTAAAGCTAGAGTTGAGACCTACTTAAAGCTTCCAATTTACAAAATGGACTTTCAACGATGCACACAAGTTATGAATACTTTACCTCCAGCTCTTGATAAGCCATCTGTCCCTGAAGTTGTGGTATTGGATCGCAACGGGGAATCTCACACTATTCGATTCACGCGTGAACTAATTAAAGGAGCATTCGGCTGGACAGTGGATGCCCTTATAGATCTCAAGGATGAATGCCACGAGGCAAAGAAAAGAACCTTCTTTGACATCAACAAAATAGACATTGAAGAGGAAGTCAGATTGGTACATCAACACTTTTGTTCCACAAATATGAATAGATACATGGCTCCTCAAAAATTCGTAGTACAATTGTTATCTCATGTTGTTAGGAAAAATGGGAATCAGGTTAACATGACACCCTACATTCAAGAGCGAATCCTTGAAGCCAAAAAGCAGTGGGGCCACAAAAAGTTCTTAAATGGAACTTTGGATCTCACACTACTTATCTATCAAGCATTGAACATGAAAGAGTGTCTACAGCCGATGATCTCGATGACTGAAATGTCAAGGTGTGTGAAAGTGGCTATAGTGCCAAAGAAAAGAAAGGGTGTAAACCTAGTAGAAGAAATTGGTATAAGTTCCAAATCGACCATGAGACCTCTCTACAGCATTAGAAGCCACACATGTCCACATGAGAGGAAAAATCAACATTACTGTATAGGGCCACCAATACCATCAAACGGGAACATAAAAATCAACATAAGGAGAAAGAAATGTATCTGACCAAGACAAATATAAAGAATTGGGACTTGATGATTCTAGCTCAAATAGTGAATCATCACATGATCATGACACACTTAATACAGATATACAAATTGATAAGCACATGGGAGAAGATTGGGAGGAACTTAACCAAGTCCAGCAATCAACTAAAAAGGAAAAGGAACAAAGAGCACAGTCTCAACCTTTGCATGAAGCATCGATAGTGAAAGAGAATATAATACACTTAAACGAGCAAACAAAATGTCCCTCAAGGAAGCTTCTCCGCCCAAACAAAGAATGAATATTCATCCAAAGATGGAACCCGACACACCCGAGATGCAAGAAGAAGAAGGACCTATGTTACCTATACGGGTTGTGGTTGAACACTCACCATTGGACGTCATGGTCAACTCTCATAAGTGGCCTTATGAAGATCATGCAATGGAAGATTCTAGGAAGGTGAACCACATATTCAACTCCATATAAGGCAACCAAACCAACACACATTACACGTGGCACAAGGTAAAGATGTACAAACAAGAGAAGATCCAATTATCTTGAAAACTTGGCTAAATGTTGATGTAGATCAACTAAAACATGTTGCCAAAACCATGATAGACACTGCCATGATAGCTCAAAGCATCTTGATGGACAAGGAAAAGGAAAAAATAGAACTCTTCGAGGTGAGAAATCAATTTCAAAAACTAAGTGAAGAACTTTCTGCTACCAACATAACATTGCAAAAAGAACTTGTTCAAATGACATCAAATTTGGAAGGAAAGGCACAAGAATGTTGTCATATACAGGAAGATAATGCCTTGCTAAAAGGCAATGTACAGGAATTAACCACATCTGTATCAGTACTCCAAGATGAAGTGGCAAAATTGCAAAAGCAACATGCAATGTATGAAGCTGAGAAAATAAGGATGCTCAACCGCATCAAGCTCCTAGTCAGATAAAAGTATATATGGATGAAGTTGATAACCTGCATATGAGAAATAAAGAACTAATGATTTCCATTCTACTAAATCAACCATTGGAAGGCACTGATGACGCCAACATACAAGAATTACAGGCCAAGTTGGCAACATTATTAGAAGAGTTGATCCAAGAGAAAAGCAAACAGGTAGAGATAGAGACCACCTATAAAGAGGAAGCTAAATCTTGGGAACTTAAATGGAACGAAGTTGTACATAAGTACATGGAGCAATGCAATGAAGATGCGGATCAGGTAAAACATCTATGTGAAGCAAAGGCAAAAGTGGAAGAGGATCTCAAGGTTAGTAAACAAGCAAATGAACAGAAGGATAAAATCATCGCCGAGCTTAGAGGCGAACTAGACTAGACCAAGAACTTGGGGACACTAGTAGTGCAATCCATGATGGCTATTGACGAGACTGAGGTACGCCCTCTTTCTCCCCCAATTGTTCATTCACCAATAACAGGACCAGGTACCGAGGAGTATGATGACCACCCAATGCCGTATACTACATAATCAAGTCAGAAAGAGTGAGCACTACTGGTGTCTCGGCTTACCAAGAATTTTGAAAATGAAGTCGTAAAAGTCATGAAGGAAGCTAAAATTAAGAGCAAAGATTTAGAGACAATCATGAAGCCGTTCAATTTCCCGTATAGAATTAGGAAAGAACAAACTCGAATGTATATTAATAAGACCATGGGAAAGGATCCAAATGAGCAAATAAACTTTAAAGCTGAGCCTTTCAATACACTCAAGAATAGTTTGATGTTGCCGATCCTATAAGGCACAGAAGTTTTAGTATTCGACCTTTGTGTTATGCCAAGTAGACTAACCATTATGGCCTATTATTTGCAACTCATGTTTTTGCCTAGTACATACATGCAAACTTTTGAAGAAGCCTTCTTCACTAGATTTTTTTGAGATTGATTCAGAAATCTTCCTAAAGATGTCCGCAAATTTGAATGCAAGATTAGTCGCCTATGAACTCAATTTTTTTGCTGACCATCACCAACCACCACACGATGGTGTCAAGTCTGAACAATGGAAGCAACTCATGATACGTGAAGCCAATATGCTAAATCAAACAGAGCAAAAAGTATATAAGATATATTCCCGTCAACATCCAAAGCCTATCAAGGATGACAAAGTTCAAGAGGGGGGATGTGTGGAAGGAAAGGCAGGAGAATCAAGCAAAAGAGGATGAAGAAGAAAATAAAAAAGAAAAACTGCTCAATAAAAAGAACCACCCTCTACCCAAAGCCCTGCAGGGGCACGTATCAGGCTTCAACAAGAAACAGGGAGGATCTGAGCACAGCAAAAGGAAATCAAAGCTTTGCCCATTTGGATGCTCAAGGACTCTAATGATGCCGAATAACTCTAGTGAAAGGTGACCAATATCAAAGTCACCTTAGCCGTCGGATGCATGCAGTGAGAAGAAATAAATAGGCCTCAGTAATGCAAGAGGGTTGGAGGAATGCAAACAAAGAAGTAAACAAGGTCCTTGCAACATCTGGAGGCTGAACCCTAATGAAAGGTGACCAATATCAAAGTCACCTTAGCCACTGGGTGTGCGTAGTGGAAAGAAAAAAAGAGGGCAAAACCAATGCAACAGGTCCCGAGTTATGATCAGTTCCTTGACCGCTGGTAAAACTATATCATTACGACTTCCACAAAAGCTGGC
This sequence comes from Ceratopteris richardii, assembly GCA_020310875.1. Lineage (NCBI taxonomy): Eukaryota > Viridiplantae > Streptophyta > Polypodiopsida > Polypodiales > Pteridaceae > Ceratopteris > Ceratopteris richardii. The sequence goes on from CM035420.1 coordinate 135,331,207, forward strand.
AGTGGTCAACTATAAAGAGGCTATCAGTTAAATAAGGAACTAGATCGACTACAAGCACAAAACTAGAGACAAGCAGCAAAGTTTGTCAAGGGATGACAGAGACAAAGAGGGGGAGAGTGTTGCAGAGAAAATAGAGTACTAATGAGGAGCCCCAAAACTTTCAAAATTATGGGCACAATTTTTCTTCTTCAAATGCTAATGGAAATCCCTTGAAAATCATGTAAATGCACTAGAGGAGTCCTCTAGATGCTTAAATCCCAAGCAATGTATCATAATCCTTGTAAATAGTAGGAAGTTAGGGTTTCTACAATAAAGTTCCGATCTCTTGTGTGAAAGGACCATTTTTTAAGGCACATGTATATAAGTCATTTGATGACACTTTGTAAAGACTTTTTGCCATTGTGAGTAGGAGAGCTCTGATTTTCGAATTGGCTTCTTCTTCCTCTTGCATCTCCTTGCTTGTGAGCTTGCATGTGTGTTTCTAGCTTGAAATGAGTGCATGGAAGTGTTGTCTACTGAATTCATTACTTTTCTGAAGTGTGTAATGTGTGTGTGAGGCATGAGGAAGTGTGTGGTGAAACTAGGTGAGTTACATAGCTCTGTTTTTTCCCATATCTTGAAGTAGAGTTGTTAAAAGAGGTGATCATTGGATGCATCTCATCAAGAGCTTCAAAAGGAACCTGCTATTGACCATATTCCAAGTTTGGAGCTGAGAGAAAAGTCTACTTTCTACTTATTGTTGTTTCATGTATCGCGACACCATGTACACTTGTGAGAGTGATGAATGTGCATGATGACACTCATTTGAATTTGACCTAAGCTATTCCACTTCATTTACTGTTCTGTAAGTACACGTCTTCATATACTTGGTTAGGTTCAATATACTTCTCGGATTGATAATTAAAATGTGTGATCCCCACCATATGTACTTATTGATGAGAGAGGTATAGTATCGTTCATCACAAGTCCCTAAGTTCTTGCTTAGGTATACACCCTCCTTCCATGTAAAGGTTGTCCATGCACAACGAACATGTAAATGATATTGAGGAGGAAGAAAAGAGTCCTTCAGCTTATCTTGGAAAGCCTTCCATGTAGTTGGATGATTTGTGCTCTAACGCATGACATTCAACCAGAGCTGAGCTTTTCCTACTAAATAGTTAGTAGCAAATTTGAGTTTTTCATTCTCATCATATGATTCATTAGAATAGAAATTGTCAAATTAGGATAACCATGAAAGAACTAAAGGGCCATCCTTACGGCCATCAAACTGCAAAAATTGGTAATTTTTAACCCCAACCTTGGAATATGTGCCATTAGATTGGCTAGAGACAATAGCTTTTACAATTTGTGCAAGGTTATTTTCATCGAATTGCATCTTCTGAAGTACTTCGTAGCATTGTCGAATCTTGTCTTAAGGGCCTCAAACTTCATGTCGCAGGAGCTCTAGTTCTTGCTTGAGTGGTACCTCGAGTAGAGGTGACTCACCAAATTCTGCATGGTGTTCGTAGGGTCCATGGATATGTAGAGAACAAAACCCTCTTGCTAAATATGTAAAAACAATTTTGATATTGGTTGAATTGAAATGTAAATGGAAGGTGGTTCTTGTGAATTGAAAAAGTAAAAAAGTGATGCAAGTTGTGTTAAATATAAGAAAAGAGAACTAGAGTGACAACACAAAGAGATATTGTAGTGGTAAAACATTTCCCTTGTGAGAGTGAGGTTGTGGGTTCAAATCCTTCTCCTTGGTAAATATAAAACTCTTTATTGCCACTCATAAATTAAAAGGGGTTCATGCTAATAGTTGCCAACGATCGTCAAGGGAGCTATGGGTGCGAGGGTGAAATTGAAAGTAAAACTAGAATTGAAATTGAAATTGAAATTGAAACTGAGATAGGGACAGGGATCGGAATTGGAATCGAAATATAAAATTGAAAGTGAAAGAGAACAGCAAACAACAAACAACAAAATAGAGATCAAATGCCAAAATGAATGGAAACATATCCCTCTATAGTGATGCACATAGAGCTCCGATACCACTATAATCAAGATCTTAATTCACACTCACGCAAAGGATATGGGTGTTGAAAAAAAAAACAAAAAATAGATATGCGAAGAGACTAGACAAAACACAGGATTGGGTGCAATCTCGCCCCATGCACTTTGTTATCACAAAGTGCATGTATGTGTAGGATTTTTCATTATGCCAAAAATAGCGATTACAATGAGGCAGCTTCAAGGAGCATGTGCGAAAGTAAAATTTGCTCTCTTTCGTGGAAAGCCTTTCCTTTTATTAATAGAGATCCTGGTCTACAACGATCCTTATCATAGCCACTACCTTTACTAATTGTTTTCTACAAATAGAAACCTTTATGTGGGTTTATTTACAAAATATATAAAATATAAATCCTATTATTGGTGTCCACCCTTTCATGCCCTCATGAATCTTCAGTTGTTATGTCAAAAACACCAAAACACATTAATAAATTAATAAACTAACACTCCACTAATTCCTTGTTCAACATGTTCCATAATTCATAACACTCTACCACATAGTTTCTGGCTTGAGGTTGTTATGTGTGCAACATATGTACCACATTCCATATGAGGCTTGGCATGGTTGCAAGCCATCTATTTCTCATCTATGTGTTTTTGGTTGTCTGGCATATGCATTAGTGCCGAAACAACAACGCAAAAAATTGGATGGTAAAGAAGTAAAATGTTTTTTTGTTGGTTATAATTTTGAAAGAAAAGGTTATCATATGTATCATCGAGAGACTAAACGTATTTTGGTTAGCCATGATGTTGTTTTTGTGGAGGATGTAATTCGGCCATTACTTTCATGTGCTAAAGAGACATCAATTAGCTCCAAAGATGTGTACGACACTTTGCTGCCTCTTATTATAGGTGGAGAGTCAAGTGCTCGTCCAAATTGTCACGAGGAAGGAGATAAGAAGAGAGCTCACACACACTCTCACAATCAAAGAAGAGGACAAACACAGATTGAGGCAAGGAAAAATGATCTTCTTCTTCTTCTATTACATAAAAAATAATGTACAAAAATGACCTAAAACAACAATATAACTAGTGCAATATATAAAGAATAATATGTAAGGAAAATCCTAATATCCACGAATGAGTGAGCTAGAAATAAACAAATGTGCCATCACTCTCGGTAGATAAATCTAGTAAAGCTTAATGAAGTATCCCTAACATAAACTTGTGTGACTACTATACATGTCAAAGAAATGAAAAAGTAATACGTTTCATCCTGGATCATCACATGTTGAGCTTGATGTCTCAACACTCCCCCTCAAGCTCAATGTCATGTCCCTAATCCAAGCATCTTTTGAAACTTCTTCAGCTTCTCTGCTCCAAGTGCTTTAGTGAAAACGTTAGCAACTTGCTCATCTGTTCTCACATAAACAATATCAATATCACCTGCTAATACCTTCTCTTTGATGAAGTGATAATGTACCTCGATATGCTTTGTTCTAGCATGAAAAATAGGATTTCGTGCTAATTGTATGCTGCTAAGATTATCACAACAGATAGTGATAGGCTTTTGCACTTCCACACCTAAATATGCAAATAGCATCTCTAGCCATGATGCCTCACATGCTGCCATGGCTACACCTCTATACTCAACCTCTGTACTTGACAAAGCAACAGTGGATTGCTTCTTACTGCTCCATGTAATAGGTGCACCTCCAAGTGAGAATAGAAAGCCACTAATAGATCTTCTATCTAGAATACTACCAACCCAATCTGCATTAGTGTATCCATGAACCTACGAATCTACACCAACTTCATAAAACAATGCATAATCCAAAGTAGCACTCACATAACGTAGAGTGCACCTTAGAGCATCTAAGTGTGGCTTTTTGGGAACTTGCATATTTTGACTTTGAATTCCAACAATGTAGCTAAGATCAGGCCTTATAATTGTGAGATACATCAAACTTCCCACAATTTTCTTGTACATAGTAGCATTTTCCAATGCTTCACCTGATGTAGTATCCAACTTTAAATTATGATCTAATGGCATAGAAATTGACTTGCAATCAGCCATACCATACTTTTGCAGCATACTCAAGGCATATTGCCTTTGTGACATCCATATACCTGTTTCTGTATGTATAAACTCAATGCCCAAAAAGTAGTGAAGCACACCAAGATCTTTCATGTCAAATTCCTGCATAAGAAGTTGCTTCACCTCTTTAATGCTTTCTTCATTATCACCACCTACAATCAAGTCATCAACATAAATAGCCACAATCGTGATGCCATCATCACGTTCCGTGCATATAGTGAATGATCTGCATCACATATAGAAAACCCAATGGTGGTTAACTCATTAGCAATCCTTGCATTCCATGCACGAGGAGCTTGCTTAAGCCCATACAAAGCCTTTTGCAACTTGCAAACATGTTCTGGGTGCTTTGAATCTTCATACACTTGCGGATGGTCCATATACTTCTTCCTATAACTCACCATGTAAGAAAGCATTCTTCACATCCATCTGATGCAATGTCCATCCTTTTGTTGTAGGTAATGCAACAAGTGTTATGACAGTAGACATTTTAGCTATACGACTGAATGTTTCCTCATAATCAATGCCATATGTTTGTGCATATCCTTTTGCTACCAATCATGCTTTGTAACTACTTATGCTACCATCAACATTGTGCTTACCTTGTAAACCCACTTAGAGCCTATGGGTTTCTTTCCTTGTGGCAATGGAACCAACTTCGATGTATCGTTTCCCTAAGATCTAGCCATCTCCTCATCCATAGCTTTTTCCCAATCTGCATTTCTGATTGCATCTTCAAAACAAGAAGGTTCAACATCTTGTATTACCTTAGTCATGTAGGCACAATGAGGAGCCACATAACTGTCATACGTCAATCATTGCACTAAATTCTTCATCCTTCCAGATCTTCTTGGTCCTTGTCACATCTCCTTATATCATCTACATGTGCCTTTCTAACTCTTGGAGTCTTCACTGAGGGTAATCCAAGTTCCTCATCAAGGCTCTTTTATGAACCGCTTGAATCTCCGTGAATGTATTCAAAACCTATAGATGTTTTACTACCAACAGATAACTTTTCTTTACCTTTCTTCGATGTACTTGAAGAATTTTTTGGACTGAAATTTCCATGCAATCTTCCACTCCATGGATTTGAGTTGGAACTATTGCTTGGTGATGCATCCGGTCCACTCAAAACTGGAGATTATGCACTTGATTTTTTAGCATTTTTTTTGTCATTTGATTTGAGACTAAGTCCATCTTTGGCATCTGCATAGAAGCTTGACATTTCATCAAACAAAACATATGTGCTCACTTTCACCTCTCGTGTGAGTGGGTTATAATATTTATATCCCTTTTGCTCAAGGGAGTACCCAATGAAGATACATTTTTCTACTTTTGGATCAAACTTCATAGTCAACTCATCTAGAACATGTACATAGAAGCTTGACATTTCATCAAACACAACATATGTGCTCACTTTCACCTCTCGTGTGAGTGGGTTATAATATTTATATCCCTTTTGCTCAAGGGAGTACCCAATGAAGATACATTTTTCTACTTTTGGATCAAACTTCATAGTCAACTCATCTAGAACATGTACATATGCAATACAACCAAATACTTTTATATGGAATAAGTTTGGCTTTTTACTTGTAAACTTCTCTTCAGGTGTAACTTGATGTACAACATCAGTCAGAGTTGTGTTCATGATATATACAACAGTATGCATAGCTTCTGCCCAATAACAATGATGCATGTTATTCTCATTCATCAAGGCTCTGGCTATTTTTCCAATATGTCTATTTTTTCATTCAGCAACACCATTCTATTATGGTGTGTACTTGCATGAAAACTAACGTCGAATTCCATGACTTTTTAGAAAATTGCTGAACTCATTGGACATGTATTCACCTCCTCTATCATATCTTAATGTCTAAATATACTTTCCTGTCTGCTTTTCCACCATAGCTTTAAAATTCTGGAAGAGAGTGAAGACCTCACTCTTCTCTTTCATGAAATATACCCATACTTTTTGTGTATGGTCATCAATGAAAATGACATAAAACTTGCAACTGCCCATAGATGTGGTCTTTGGAGGACCCCAAACATCTGTATGTACTATTTCTAGCACGTTCTCACTAATATGCTTGTCATGTGGAAATGATGCTCTTGACTATTTACCAAATTGATATGCTACACATACCTTTTGCATTTCTACAACCTTGAAATTTGGTAGTCAATTGACAATATCCTTTGATTGCATCAATTTCAGCCTTTGCAAATTTGCATGTCCAATTTGTTTGTGCCAGATTTCTATATCAGCAATAACTCCTGCACCTTTTGCAAACATGGCTGCATTCATTTCAGTAATTTTCACATTTAAGGTGAACATACTACCCACTTTGTTTCCTTTGGCAATCAATCGTCCATCCTATTTATATTCTTCTACATATAAACCATCAACATTGAACCTGACTTGTAATCCCTAATCAACCATTTATCCAATAGAAACTAGATTCTTTGTTATATTTCGAACATGAAGCACATCATCAAGATGTTTTACCTTTTGGTCCTCCATAGATAGTGATATGTTTCATGTATGCTCGATAAGGTGTGATGTGTCATCACCTGTTTCAACATATCTAGGAACTAGCAATTTTTGCAAACTACTAAACCATTTCGCATGACTATTCATGTGATTTGAAGCACTTGAATCAACATACTAGACATTTTCATTCAATTTTGAAACATCAGCAGACATCGTATTCATCATATGATGTTGAACCATGAATAATTTCTCAGAATCATATACACTTGTAGATGCATAGTTATTTTGCTACCTTCTGTTATTTTGATTCTTCAACCTGGAATCATGTTCAAAGTGTCTAGGCTTAACACAATTCCAACATCCTTTATTGTCATTACTTGAATCGTTTCTTTGGAAATTTCTGCTGCCTCTTTAGCTCCCCCCGCCTAGAAATTGTCCTCTACCTCCTGCATGATTCTGTTGCTAACTTTGATCTTGGTTATTGTGTCCTCTTCCACTTCCAAAACCTCTACCTCTGCCTCCTCCTCTACCAGAGTAGCATACCTACTCAGAACTATGTTTTCCTTGGGAGTTCGAATCCTCATCAAGACTGTTTTCTTCAATAATCAATATGGACACTAGATCAGCAAAATTTAGAATATTTTTCGTCATTTGTATAGAAGTTCTGAACTACTTATATGCAGTTCCTAGACCACGAAGGCACACTTCTACCTTGTCATCATCATCATCTACATTTATGCCAATATATGCAAGTGACTCACATATGCTTTTGATTTTTCAAGTTGTAGTCTCTTGTCGACATGCTCTTTTTCTCCAAAGTATGCAGCTCGTTCTTGAGTTGCAAATTCTGTGCCTTTGTATTGGTATCATACAAAGTGATCGAATTGTTCCAAGCCTCTTTCAAAGCCTTGGCATCCTATATGTGTCCAATTATGCTATCATATATGCTAACAGATAGCCAATACATTACCTTTCATGCTCCTTGATTCCATTCCTCATATGCTCTTAACTGGTCCGCAGTCTGATTCCTCTCTGATAACTCTAGAGCATTTTCGTTCTCTCCTTTGATGTACTTCCAATAGCCTTTTCCCATCAAGAAATTCGTCATTCTGAATCTCCAATCATGGAAGTTGTTCTTATCCAGCTTACCGCTCATAAGCTCACTCATTCCATCTGCATTTTCCATTTCTGTAGCAATTCACAACACTGCAAAACACTACAAGAAGCACTTCTGCTTGAACACCGTCGCACTATGACATGATAATTCGATCTAAAAAAAACACAATTTTTATGTATCAACAGTCCACGAAATCTCTTGAATTTCTAGACTTAGAATATATGAGTTTTGTTGAATAGGACGCAAATTACAATTTCACAAATTGACCTAGTTTTTTTGTGGGCCCCACCTTGCAGGCTTGAAATAGAGGTCAAGATGGCTCTGAAACTTTGATCTGACAAAAACAAGTGACCCTAAAGGGATAACTCTTGAAAATATTTTGACGCCTTCTACCTTCATGCTAGTTTTCATAGCAATCTGAGGTCGTTTATGAATCACGATTTCTCCATGCCTTCTCGTGTGCTCTTCATTGTTGGCCCTCTCCACGAGCTCTCTACAGCCACACTCGCTCTGATACCATGTCTTGAGGAAGGAGATAAGAAGAGAGCTCACACACACACACACTCACAATCAAAGAGGATCACAAACACAGATTGAGGCAAGGAAGAATTATCTTCTTCTTCTTCTATTACATAAAAAGGAATGTACAAGAATGGCTTAAAACAACAATATAACGAGTGTAATATATAAAGAACAGTACATAAGGAAAATCCTAATGTCTCCGAATGAGTGAGCTGGCAAGAAACAAATGTGCCATCATTCTCAGTAGATAAATGTAGTAAAGCTCAATGAAGTATCCCTGACATAGACCGGTGTGACCACTATACATGTCAGAGAAATGAAAAAGTAATACGTGCCATCCTGGATCATCACATGTTGAGCTTGATATCTCAACACAAATGAGGTAATTTCTCAACCTTTACATGTTTCACATGATGATGTAGATCACTCCATTTCTCATGCAGATTTACATGATGCACTTGTTGATGAGAGGGTTGAATAGAGGAGGCAAAAACTATGCCCAAATGGTTGGTGCATACTTTGTGATATAGCAAATTAGATGCATCTCTATCATATTGTAATTGTTCAAGATCTCATAATGTCTATTTTGCATTAGATTTCTATGCTATGGTTGCCTCTATTTTTCATGATGAGAATGAACCTATTTCTTTTGATGAAGCATAAAATTTAGAAAATTGAATGTCTTTTATGCAATCAGAATATGATGCTCTTATGAAAAGTGGTACTTGTTCTTTATGTGATTTGCCCTAGCAAGAAGCCCTTTGGCATTAAATGGGTATACAAGTTACAACGTAAACCTGATGGAACCATTGACAGGTATATGTCTAGGCTTGTTGAAAGAGGTTATGCTCAAGAGAGAGGCATTGATTTTGATGAGACCTTTGCACCCACATGCTGAATTACCATTGTTTGTAGCATTTGTGCACTTGAAGCTCATTGTGGTTGGAATGTACATCATTTGGGCATTAGAACTTCATTTTGCAATTGTGACTTACGTGAAGTCATATATGTATTTCAGCCCCACTGGTTTGTGCAAAAAGGGCATGAAAACAAAGTGTGCAGGTTGAAAAAGGCATTTTATGATTTGAAGCAAGCACCACATGCTTGGTATGAAAAGATACATACCTACTTGATTGCATGTGGTTTTGAGAACAATCCAACTGAGAGCACCTTATATGTTAAGCATACAAATGATTTGCTTCTGATCATTGTTGTCCATGTTGATGACATGCTCCACACTAGTCCTAATGAGAAGTATATTGGTAATTTTAAGGCTGATTCACATACCTCTTTTGAGATGTCAAATTTGGGCCATTTGCATCATTATTTAGGCATTCAATCTATGCAAGTTGATGGTGGAATAGCTCACTGTCAAACAAAATATATTGACACATTGAAGCATTTTGGCCTTGAAGATTTCAAACTTATTGCCACTCCTATGGAAAAGTTTTATGGTTGAGTCTTCATGATGCTTGAGATGCATTTGATGTTTTTCTCTACGATAGGATGTTAGATGCTTGATGTACTTATGCATAAGTTTGTTTGATATTTAGTTTGTTATCAATAGGATGTTAGATGCTTGATGTACTTATGCATAAGTTTGTTTGATATTTAGTTTGTTGTCTCTTGGATGAGGAGGTTTATGTGTTGCCTAGGTGTCAACCATTGGAAGGTGGTTAAGTGCATCTTTCGCTACTTGTGTGGTACTTGGATACTTGGATTGTTTTATCCCAAGGGGGGATCACTATCGCCAAATTTACACAATTTTTCTGACTTTGACTATGCTGGTTGCTATGACACTCATGTGTCCACTAGTGTTTTTTGCTTCATGCTTGGTAGATCATGAATATCTTGGTTGATCAAGAAGCAACCTTCTATGGCCACTTCTAGTTGTGAGGTCAAATATAGGGAAGCTTTCACAGTGACTGTTGAGTGTGTGTGGCTCACATGCCTTTTGGATTATTTGGGTGTTGGTTAGTCTTTTGCCACCACCATCTTCATTGACAATCATAGGTCATTGGTGGTTGCAAGGAACCCTATGTTCCATGCTCACACAAAGCACATTGAGGTGCATTATCATTATGTCATGGAGAGGTTCTCTGTCGGCGAGATAAGTTTGGCATATGTGCCCACACATGATAACGTTGAAGATCTTTTCACAAAGGCTCTGCCTCGAATGGATATACCCATGCATGCCTAGAAAAGTCATCAATGAAAGTCACGAAGTAGAGATAATTTCCAAAAGAAGGTGTCTGCATAGGACCATAGACATCACTATGTACAAGCTGCAATTTCTGAGTAGCCCGAACTGAACCATCTTTTGGAAAGGAAGAACGCTGTATTTTGCCCAAAATACAACCTTCACAAACATGTTTTCTAGGTGGTTCAAGTTTGGGCAAAGAGGACACCATTTCAAATTTCTGCAAGCGTAGCAAACTAGCAAAATTCAGGTGACCAAAGCATGCATGCCAAAGCTTTGCATCTGACATAGCCTGAGAATCATGTACTGCACATGCCAAATCATTCACAGATTTTTCATAGTCTATAAGCTTATACAACCCATGACATAGAATGCCAGAAGCAATAATAACATCGCCATTTGACTGATCATGAATTGTACATCTATCATCAACAAATTTCACAACCAAGCCAATCTTGGCTAATGCAAAAACTGATAACAGATTCTTCAGGATCCCTGGCACAAATAAAGCATCTAACAAAGTGAAAGAACTACCATTAGCACTAGTCAGAATGATCTTACCAACCCCCATGACAAGATAAGAGGAGTTGTTCGTGCATGTGACAATATTCCCTGTAGGGGCAAGCTCGAGTGAAGAGAAGAAACTGCGCTGCGAGGTAATATGTTTGGTCGTCCCACTATCAAAGTACCAAACATCTGAGTCTATTGCAGACATGCACTGCTCATGAGAAGATGGGTCAAAACTGCAAACAGTAGTAAACGCCCATTCTTCATCCTGTACAAGGTTAGCAAACTCTATTTTTAGAGTAGAGGCCTCTACAACAACCATTCCAACCTCTTTTTTCTTTGCCTCTTTTGCAACCAGTTTAGGACAGTTCTTTATGATATGATCATTTCCTTTGGACTACTTGCAAAATAATTTCTGCTTTTCCGATTTCTTCTCATCTTTGTCTTCCTTCTTCGAATGTGCAAAATTAGCAGATTTCTCCTCACTAGTTGAAGAGCTTCATTTTCCTTTGCCCTTCTGACTAGCCAGGAAAGCTTGATCTACAACACACATAATGGACCTCTTCTACCTCCACTGATCTTCCTCCAACAGAACAAAGACTAACTCCTCAAATGACAAGGCATTTGGATTGTGTTTCATCATCAACCGAAGAGTAGACGCAAAACTATGATATGAATCAAGAAGACCATTTAGAATGGTCTGCACAAGTGAGCTATCTGGTATAACTTCATCAACAGAAATCAATTGTTCCTTCAAGTCTTTGATCTGTGTTAGAAAATTGTCCATAGAATCACCTTCATTCATCTGCTCACTCTCCAACTGTTTTCGGAGGTAAGCAACATGAGTCTCATTCCTAGCTTGGTACAATGTGGTAAGTGTATCCCAAGCATCCTTAGCTGTTCTGCAAGAGTGAATATGAGGAATAATGGCACCTTTGATAGACAAATCTATCAATGCATGTGCTTGGGCATCTTTGCCATCCCAACGAATTTGCTCTATAGTAGGTGCAACAGAAATTGAAGCATGAACAAGAATATGCAGAATATCATCATCTTCAACACCATCTGCATCAGCTTTAGTACCTCAAGTTGTAAGAGTTTTTGTTGCTCATCTACACGTTTTTGGTTGTTTGGCATATGCATTAGTGCCTGAACAACATCGCAAAAAATTGGATGATAAAGTAGTAAAATGTATTTTCCTTGGGTACAGTTCTAAAAGTAAATGCTATCATCTGTATTATCTAGAAACTAAATGCATTTTGGTTAGGCGTGATGTTGTTTTTGTGGAAGATGCTATTTAGCCATTGCTTTCATGTACTAAGGAGACATCTATTAGCTCCAAAGACATGTATGATACTTTGCTGCCTCTTTTTACGGGTGGACTGTCTAGTGCTAGTCCTAATGATGCAACTTCTCAACCTTTGCAAGCTTCATATGATGATGCAGATCATTCCATTTTTAATGCAGATTTACATGATGCACTTGTTGATGAGAGAGTTGATATTGAGCATGCAAAAACTATGTCAAAATGGATGGTGCAGACTTTGCGTGCTAGCAAATTAGATGCACCTCTATCATATCGTACTCGTTCAGGCTCTCATAATGCCTCCTTTGCATCAGATTGCTATGCTATGACTACCTCTAGTCTCTGTGATGAGACTGAACCTGTTTTGTTTGATGAAGCACAAAATTCTGAACATTGGATGACTGCAATGCAATTTGAATATGATGCTATAATAAAGAATGGTACTTGGTCTTTATATGACTTGCCTCCTGGCAAGAAGGCCATTGGCAAAAAGTGGGTATACAAGTTGAAGCATAAACCTGATGGAACAATTGACAGGTATAAGGCTAGGCTTGTTACAAAGGGTTATGCACACGAAAGAGGCATTGATTTTGATGAGACCTTTGCACCTACTTTCCAAATGACTATTGTTCGTAGCATTTGTGCACTTGCAGCTCATCATGGTTGGAATGCACATGAGTTGGATATTAAAACAACATTTTTGAATGGTGACTTGCATGAAGAAGTGTATTTTTTCAGCCCCATGGCTTTATGCAGAAAGGGTATGAGAATGAGGTGTGCAGGTTAAAGAAGGCATTATATAGTTTAAAGCAAGCACCACGTGCTTGGTATGAAAAGATACATGCCTATCTGATTGCACATGGTTTTGAGAGCAGTCCTACTAAAAGCACCTTATATGTTAAGCGTTCTAATGATGTACTTCTGATCATTGTGGTTTATGTTGACATGCTGATCAATGGTCCTCATGAGAGGAATATTGTTGATTTTAACGCTGATTTGCATGCCTCATTTGAGATGTTTGATTTGGGGCATTTGCATCACTATTTGGGCATTCAGTTTATGCACGTTGATGGTGGAATGGCTTTGTGTCAAAGGAAATATATTGACACATTATTGCAGCGTTTTGGCCTTGAAGATTGTAAACCTATTGCCACTCCTATGGAGATAGGTTTATGACTGAGTCTTCATGATGCTAGAGATGCATTTGATGTTGTTCTCTATTAGCAGGTTGTTGGATGCCTGATTTACTTATGCATTACTCGGCGAGATATTCAGTTTATTGTCTCACAGATGAGCAGGTTTATGCATTGCCCACGTGTCAGGCATTGGCAGGCAGTTAAGCGCATCTTTCGCTACTTATGTGGTGTAAGCCGCCGGATTGGTTTTCTGTATTTTTTATAATCCCTATATTTTTCCCATACCGCACAAACCGAAAGGTTGTTGCGAAGAGATCTATCTGTTTATCAACTAATCAAAGGGTATTGCAGTGACCCTCCGGTAACGACGAGCAGTATCGCCAGACTGTCTGTCTAGGCGATTGCGGTCTGGGAAGTCACTGTGGTGCTGTGTTCGAGAAGTCTGAGTATTACTATTTTCGTCTTTGTTTAATTACATTAACTTGTGATTAACACAGTCCCATTAAGTTAAGGATCATCAATCTGTGTTACGGTAATGAATAACTCCGGTGCTACGTACTGAGAAAGTATTAACCCGAGTATGAACAGTAAGTCTGTGAGAGGACTAACCAGAATCTTAACAGTGATTCGTATTAAATAGAGTTTTGTACATTAACGGACTGCGACTTGGATAAGTTAACCGGGAAAATCAAGTTAGAGGGCCTCTGATTTAACAGACCCCTACCACTCCCAAGAACCCGAAAGAACTTAAAATGCCTGTAATGAAGAAGTGCATTTTAACACTGGCGCCGTGTGTGGGAAGGTGGCCACAAATTGTGAATCAACAGTAAGGTGGAGCAGTACGCAATTGGTGCAAAGGTGATATATGCCAGTTATTCGGTCCGGCGAGTCGTATCCAAAGTACAGAAGAGACCAGCAACCTTGGGCGGTACCAAATTTGTTAGGGACACCCCCAGGAGGTAGAAGCATAGACCGGTTGAGCCCAGTCGTCGAAGGAGCAGAGCGAGCTAGTAGTGATTTCGGTACCATTCCGGTGATCCGTGCTGCCATTCCGATAGATTCCGGTGTAATTTCGGAACAGTCTACAGAAGGTACAATAACTTTGGAGTGTACAGGAACGCAGTGCGCAATTGACCCGACACCGTCTGGTCAGGATTCGACCCTTTCCGAGGATAAAGTTGTGTTACCCAGAGGGATCATTGTCGATGAAAGAATACCCTGTTTTGGGGAAAGTTCGACAAATTCCGGTGACACTTCTGTCCCAGTTGTAGGGAATTTACAGTTTTTCGGTGATAGTGTGATACTTTCTGGTGAACCTTCATTCCAGACACCACTGTTCGGGGCAAATTTGCCTACCTAGGATATCCAAGTTGAGGATAGGTTCTTCGATTTGGAGATTCGTAAGAGACTGAACACTATTTTCAAGCCGAAAGGTGAACAGTCTGACCATACAGACTGTGAAGGTCAAGAAACGCCACCTCAGAACTCAGGAGATAGCAACGATACCACGGCTAGCACTATGAGTGGTCAACAGCAACAACAACAGCAGCAACAACAACAACAACAACAACAGCAACAACCCCTTCCACTTCGACCGGTTCCAATAGGGTAACTTACACAAAGTTCGGTGGATTTCCAGGTGACGATCGTGATGCCCATGTATGCACCTTTGAAATAACTTATGCAATGCTAAACCATCCACCTGATTTGGCATACAAGGCCATTGTATTTCAGTCAACATTAGTCAATGAAGCAGCTCGATGGTTAATAGAGTATGATTTCAATCATTTCGTTACCTATGAGGCGGTAAGGGATGCGTTTTTGCAGAGATTCCGGTTGAAGAAAAATCCTGCTGAAATCTTCGATTACTTGCAGAACAATAGGCAGAAGCCGCATCAGACTGTTCATGAATATGCCACATTATTTAGAACTCATTTAAGACAATTGCCTCCAGCACATGCTAATTTACCAGATTATGTTATAACCCAATGGTTCATTAATGGTTTGACCCCACAACTACGACAAATTATGATCATCCGTTGTGTTGGTGTTATGACACTAGATGCTGTTATAGCGATGGCCCTGCAACTAGAGCATAAGGTTGGAGGATTCACTGAAGACTTGGAATGACTGAAAGCCAGTAAGCATGGTATAGATGATCACGCTAAACAGATGTATTGCACTAAGTGCAAAAACCCCGGGCATACTAGTGCCACCTGTGTCCTTAATCAGATGTATTGCACCATCTGCAATATCACCAGACACTCCACCGAAAATTGTGCATATAATGCCAAAGTGCAGGGACGAGCAGTTGTAAATGCCAATATACAGGAACCAAGACAGCTAGCAACTCACTACGTGCCACCGCAGATGCGAAACAATCAGTCGCAAGGATACAGGAATTATCGGGGACAGCGGAGTACTAACTTCAATACAAATTGTTGGCAGACAGGTACATCACCGGAAGGTACTTCTCTGCCACCACCTCGATGTCACTTTTGCGGTGAACTTGGCCACATCCGGAGATTCTGCAAGGATGCAGCCGAATATGATAAAAGAAAGAAAGAGCGTCAAAATCCGATGACCAACATGGTCTATATCTCACCAGTAGAATCACAAGCAGCAGTGGTCCAGACAAGATCCGGTAAGTAGTTGCAACCTGCAGCTGAGGTGTTTGAACCTGGCATCCGTGAACAGCATCGAATGTATACCAAATCCAGTCATGGACCACAAAAGAGCCTACCGTGTTCCCCGATCCAATTTCGGTGACACAGGTTCCCCTACCAAAGGTGAGAGCGCATGAACAACACCGTACTCCAGTAATAGGAGAATCATCATCAGAATCGGTGTAGAGTACAACTCAAACAGAGCAGGTATGGGATATTCTCTATAAGGCTTCAATTACACTCCCCTTGCGGCAGCTACTCGCCTTGGTGCCCGGAGTTAGGCAGCAGTTTCAACAACAAGTTAGTCCTGGATCTCCTAGTACTCCGGCGACTGCAACAATACAACCGAAAACTGATTCTACAGTGGATCATTTAGTCCCCTTAATTACGGTATGGCATAAAAATCACAAGATTATGCAAGTGTTAATTGATGGTGGTTCCGGTGTGAACATAGCAACGGTAGCTCTCTGCAAGAAGTTAGGGTGGACCCAAATCGAGCCCGTTCAATTCTTTGTCAGAATGGAAGATCAATCCCGAGTTCATCTGGTGGGACTCGTAAGGAATATCCCCATTACTTTGCAGGGCATCATGTTTAAAACGACTTTCGTAGTCTTAGAACTACCAGAATCTAGCCTCGACTATAATCTTCTGTTCGGTTGACCATGGTTGAAACAAGCCAAAGTTATACAGGATTGATCAGTGCAGGAATTGACTTTTAAAGATAATCACCGTAAATATGTTGTCAAACTAGATGCCATTCAATGTTGTGAGCTTCATGCTAGGCCCTATGTAGCAGAGCCAGTCCACATGTTGGATGGCTTATCCGACGACGAAGAAGAAGCGTTTCTGAAGAACAATAAAGATCTGATTTCCTTAGGTACTGTAGATCTGCAATCTGTCGCAGACAACTGGAGTCCGGCAGCATGTACGGTTGTTCCCATGACCGAAGACACGGATGTAGATGATAATGTTGCTATGGATGAAGCCACTCTACAACAACTTTTATAGTCAGTTGACGATCCGGGGAAACCTCGTCATTTCTATGTCCCGGAAGACCAGTTAGTAACCTATAACTTGGGTGATGAAAGCAACTCGCGTCTTGTTAAGATTAAGGCAGGATTGTCCGAGGCATTTCAAGAAGATTTGATCCGACTCCTGCGTGAGTTTTCTAATGTTTTTGTGTGGGATTATCGGGATATGAAAGGTCTGGATCCGTGGATCTATCAACATCGAGTCATGCTTAAGCCGGAAGCGAAGCCAATTAGACAATCCAGTTACCGCATGAATCCCAATTATGAAGCACAGGTCAAAGCAGAGCTCGATAGGTTATTGAAGGTGGGATTCATCGTACCAATAGAACACGCTGAATGGATATCTCGGATCGTTATTGTTCCTAAGAAAAATAAGCAGCTACGAATCTGTGTGGATTACCGGAAACTGAATGTGGCCACGGTACCTGATCCGTTTCCTCTTCCCTTTCTTGACACAATGCTTGACAGAGTGGCCGAGCATGAGATGTACTCCTTTTTGGATGGCTACAGTGGTTATAACCAGGTCAGAATGGCTGAACAAGACATACCGAAAACAACTTTCATTACAAACTGTGGTGTTTTTGCTTGTACGGTCATGTGGTTTGGGTTACAGAATGCTCCAAGCACATTTCAACACTGTATGCAGGAAGTTTTCTCACCCTACCTAACCACTTTTATGCAAGTCTATTTAGATGATTTCTCCTTATTCGGCAAGATTGCGGCGCACCTGTATCATTTACGGTGCTGTTTTGAGAAATGCTGTGAATAACGACTCTGCCTGAACCCGTCAAAATTTGTTTTTGCAGTGTCTTGTGGTAAACTCCTTGGACATATCATATCGGCACAAGGTATCCAAGTTGATCCCGACAAAGTCGCAGTTGTGTTGGAAGCACCCATTCCTACAATGCCAAAGAGGTTATGCGCTTCTTGGGTCAAATTCGGTGGCATGGAAGGCATCTACGGTGGCTCGCCCATTTAGCAACACCACTAAATCGGCTAATGACTAGTACTCCACGACAGTTCGAATGGACTTCGGAATGCCAAACTGCATTCGATCGTATAAAAGGATTATTGACGCAGGCTCCCATTTTGCAACCTCCTGATTGGGAACGCCCATTCCATGTCTTTGTAGATGCATCGGATATAGCCATTGGCAGTGTTTTAATGCAGCAAACGGACAAATGGTTTCGGCCTGTTTACTATGCAAGTCGCCGACTCGCTCCTGCGGAAAGGAATTATTCTGTGACTGAACGAGAATGTCTCGGATTGGTATATTCTGTAAAGAAATTAAGGCATTATTTGCTAGGCCGAAAATTCACCTTTCACGTGGATCATTCTCCACTTGTATATCTGGTCCGGCAGCAACATTTAGGTGGTTGCTTGGCTCGTTGGGTCTTATTGCTACAAGAGTTCGACTACGAAGTGATTCATTGACCAGGTACAGCCCATGCCTTAGCAGACTTTCTCTCTCGGTTGGATTCCGGCGAAGCTCCGATAGGCGTTGACGATACCACACGAGTAATTTATGCTGCTGAACCAGCTCGTGACGAATCTCTCGAACATCATGAGCAGCCTACCTATTATGATACGTTGTTAACTTTCCTGACTGATGGATGTCTTGCTCTTCACACACCTCCTCCTATGCGACGAAAGATTGCAGTTTATAGTCACCGATTCCGGTTGCTAGTAGGACATTTGTACTATATGGACCACACTGGTGTATTACTTCGCTGCATTCAGCCACATGAAGCAAACTCAGTCATCACTATGGCACATTCAATACCATCCGGTGGACATTTTGCTGTAGATCTCACTCATCGGAAGATTTTACAAAGTGGGCTTTGGTGGCCAACCATGTATAAAGACGTACTTCAGTTTGTGCAGCACTGCGACACTTGTCAACGGGCTGGACAACCATTACAGAGACACTTTTTTCCTCTACAACCTGTATTACCTTTGGAACCTTTTCAAAAGTGAGATATTGATTTTATTGGACCAATCACACCTCCAGCGATCCTTAGCAACAATCGCTACATTCTGACCTGCACGGATTACGCTACCAGATGGGTAGAAGCTTGGGCTTTACGGTCCGCTATAGCTGTTTCGGTGGCAAAATGCCTGATGAAGGATGTATTCCCGCATTATGGATTACCTCTAGAACTTGTGACAGATCAAGGAACACACTTTGCTAACAATTTAATGCGATTACTAACGCACACTTTCCAAATTCTACATAAATTCAGTTCACCGTACTATCCTCGTGCTAATGGTTTAGCTGAAAGTACCAAGAAGACGCTGTTAAGTATGCTTCGCAAATTGATTGTGGAATCACCAGAAAGATGGGATCAGTTACTGCCTGCAGTCTTATGGGCATACCGGACTACATACAAAGTTGCAACCGGATTGACTCCTTTCAAGCTTGCTTATGGGTTGGAAGCAATCGCGCCTATGGAAATTGTCATGCCAAGCTTACGCGTGGCCATAACTCAGAAACTGTTACCCGAAGACTCTTTGTCATTTCGGTTGGAAGCACTCAGAGCCTTGGATGAACATCATTGGGAAAGCTTTCTAACTCTTCACGAAGTTCAATTGCGGCAAGCCCGGACTCATGATCGTTTCCTCAAGACTCCTATGTTTACGGTGGACCAACTTGTGTTGTTTTATAATGCTAAATCAAATCGTTCTGCTGGGAAATTTAAATTACGGTGGTTCGGTCCTTACCGGATTAGTGAGCAAGTGGGACTAGCTACTTTTCGGTTGACTACCTTGACCGGAGTTCCTCTTCCTAAAGTGATCAATGGTTCAAAGTTGCAGCCGTATCACCAAGCGCCTGATTCTCGTTGACGTGTTCTTTGTTTTTTCGCGTGTCACTTACTTTCTTTTTATTTCCGCATGATTGGTTGAATAAAGACCGTAAAACTCCTCGTTTTGCTACCTCATCATGATTAATTGCCATCTGTGTTATTGATTCTGCTCATGCATGCCCGCCGTAATTATGAAGGTTATAATCTCAATACCGTGCGATGATTAGGGTTTCCAATCGCCTTCCGTTGTCGAGTATCTACTTAATCTTCTTCTTTTCGTTGTTAATTGCTATTGTGTCTGTGTGCTTTGAGTGCTCTGTGTTTTCTGTGTTTATTGCGTATTCGTGCTTTTGTGACTTCGCGTGCGCATCATGGAGGCTCTAGCTAATTTTGCTGCCTTTCGTGAGGGACTTACTCCTGACGTGAGTGAGTTCTTGCAAGCCCGAGGCCTGTTGAACTTCGCTGAACTGCCTTGGCATTCAGTGGAGTGTCACCCGTTTTATGCGCAGATCATATTTGCCATAGCCGCCACACCTGCTATCGAGCAGAGTTGGCCGATTACATGTTTACTGTCTCGTGTAGTAATCACGTTAGCATCATTCGCTGAAGCATTTCGTCTTCCCTTGGAAGGCGTAGAGAATGGTCCTCTCCTTCCTATTGCAACTATGGTAGAACTGTTCCCACGGCACTCATCGAATGAGTACGCCATTCTCTGTCGCCCTGACCCTGAACGTACCGCATTAAAGTTTCTAGTGGCTATCCTTAATTTACAAAAGCGTACTTATGGCATTTCTCACCCCTTTTACTCGATGGTTGACATGGCTTCTCGTGAGCCTGTTAACTTCGCCTCTTTCTATTTCCGGCGCATTCACCGTGAATGCGTTACGGTTATTAAGCACGTTAACAAGGGAGATCTTCCGCGTTCGCATTTACCACATATCCTTACCTTTTTGTTCCCCGCCATTCAAGCAACACAACCCCCGCCAAGAGCTCCAATTTTATATCATGAAGAATCTGCCCAAGTGCTCGAAGATACAGAAGATGATGATGAAGATCTCTTCCAGCTTCTCCACCGTAAACGCAGACGGATAAGCCCCTCTGAGAGTCAAGTACAAGGCGCCAACGCGGGAAATGAAGAAGAAATTTTCCACGACACCGCTACTTCAATCCATGTGGAATCTTATGAGCAACTACCAATGCAGATGAAGGAGGTTACTGACAATCTCATACAAGAATTACAACACAAGGTCGATGTACTCGAAGCGGATATTACTCCATTGCAAGAGGAAGTAGATGTAGTGAAAGCTGAAAACCATGCTTTGCATGTACAGATTCAACAGCTCCAGGCTAGACTTGCTAAACAGGATTCGTTGACCAATCAAAGAGATGCTGCGTTGGCTGAGTTAAGAGCCAAAGATGATTTATTAAGTGCTTGTGATGTAGAGATTATCCAGTTAAAACAATTAGTACAGGATAAAGAAGATGTTCGTGTAGCACTTGGGAACTTATTGGAAGAAACTAGAGTCCAGCTAGATGAAGTTGTGCAGAAAGGAAAGGAGATGGCTAATTTAGCCAAGCAAACTAATACAGAACTCCAACTCGCAAACGCCAATCTGTTTGAAGCAAATTCTGCTCTTAAAACCCAGATGACTTTAACCGCTCAACTTCAGTAGGAGGCCGCAGGGATTCGAAAGGAACGCGATGCATATTACCAGACTATTCAGTATCAAGCCCACGAACTGGAGAGAAGAGAAAAGAAGCTCGCGTATCAAGCAGAACGTTCATCCAGAATCGATAAACAGATTGAAGACATGAAATTGAGTCGTGACGCAGCCCTTGCAAATGACTTCTACCTACAAGAGGCATTTTTGCAGATGCAGACAGAAATTTTGCTGAGTCAAGTCATTGTGGCCAGTTCTGTTCGTACTGACGCGCAGTTAGTTGAACCCGACACTTTAAAGCAAATGCTAGATAGTTTGAATCAGAAAATTTCCAGAACCTTTAAATTAGCTCGAACCATGTATATCCAGGGTATAGTAGATGAGCCCTAAATTTTGTATTACTACGGGTTCAAGTCCACCATGCGTGCCAATGTAAGACGTCGGATTGGCATTCTGTATTTTTTATAATCCCTATATTTTTCCCATACCGCACAAACCGAAAGGTTATTGCGAAGAGATGTATCTGTTTATCAACTAATCAAAGGGTATTGCGGTGACCCTCCGGTAACGACGAGCAGTATCGCCAGACTGCCTGTCTGGGCGATTGCGATCTGGGAAGTCATTGTGGTGCCGTGTTCGAGAAGTCTGAGTATTACTGTTTCCGTATTTGTTTAATTACATTAACTTGTGATTAACACAGTCCCGTTAAGTTAAGGATCATAAATCTGTGTTACGGTAATGAATAACTCCGGTGCTACGTACTGAGAAAGTATTAACCCGAGTATGAACAGTAAGTCTGTGAGAGGACTAACCAGAATCTTGACAGTGATTCGTATTAAATAGAGTTTTGTACATTAACGTACTGCGACTTGGATAAGTTAACCAGGAAAATCAAGTTACAGGGCCTCTGATTTATCAGACGCCTACCACTCCCAAGAACCCGAAAGAACTTAAAATGCCTGTAATGAAGAAGTGCATTTTAACAGTGGTACTCAGCTACTTGGGTTGTTTTATCCCAAGGGGGGATCACTATTGCCAGATGTGCATGCTTTTTCTAACTCTGATTGGGTTGGTTGCTATGACACTCATGTGTCCACTAGTGGTTTTTGCTTCATGCTTCGTAGCTCATGCATATCTTGGCTGAGCAAGAAGCAGCCTACTATGGCCACTTCCAGTTGTGAGGCTGAGTATAGGGCAGCTTTCACAACAACTGTTGAGTGCGTGTGGCTCAGACGCCTTATGGCTAATTTGGGTGTTGGTTAGTCTTCTACCACGACCATCTTCACTGATAGATAGAGCGCATTGGTAGTTGCGAGGAACCCTATGTTCCATGCTCGCACTAAGCACATTGAGGTGCATTATCACGATGTCAGGGGTAGATTATCTACTGGAGAGATCAGCTTGGCATATGTGCCCACACACGAGAACATTGCAGACCTTTTCACTAAGGCTCTGCCTAGGGAGAAGTTTGAATCTTTCCACAAAGCTTTGGGGTTACTTCCTTTTGTGGAGTGATTTCCATGTAGCTTGGCAATTCTTACACATGAGTGCCAACTCTTTGTTCACAGTATCACTCCCAAGGGGCATTTGTTGATATATTTTGGTAGTGATGTGTGTGAACACTCTAGGACCATTGGGGCACTTTTTTCCGTCTTTAGGTTTTTTTCCTTGGCTTGTATATATGCCTATTGCCCTAACGGGCTATTTTTACTTTTGTACATTCTCTAGTAATACATTCAGTATTGTGTGTTGTGCTCCAAGCTTCTTCTTCTTCCTTGTGCTGTTCGCGTGCTTCCACAGACGTCCAACTCCAACGCATACATGAGTGGATCCTATGAGCAAACAATGAGGTATTTTCTTGCTTCAAAGCATTTTTAGATATGGCTGAAATTTTTTCTTCACAAAAGCTTTTTGCTCTATGCATAGATGATGGTGATGAATACATGTCACATGAGTTTAATGCTTTTATTCATGAAAGAGGTATTTCACACCAATGTACGATGCCATATACACCTCAGCAAATGTGTTGTGGAGCAAAAAAGTAAAACATTTCTTGAAATGGAACAATGTATGGATCCATAGTGGACTTTAAGATTCATTTGATAGTCGTCGAAGAAGAGATCATTGTCCGAGATGAAGAGGTCTTTGAAGAAGACGAGATACAAGGTGAAATAACAGACAATATGTTGTACAAGAACGATGATGAAGAAGGAGCTAGCATACCAAGAGATCTAGAAGT
Organism: Ceratopteris richardii; assembly: GCA_020310875.1. Classification (NCBI taxonomy): domain Eukaryota; kingdom Viridiplantae; phylum Streptophyta; class Polypodiopsida; order Polypodiales; family Pteridaceae; genus Ceratopteris; species Ceratopteris richardii. Next base: position 135,354,974 of record CM035420.1, read on the forward strand.
CGCCAACATAGAGATAGATATCTTTTGTGCATCAGATCTCCAAGAGGATGATAGAATAGAGGATTTTTGAAGCAAATACTTGTACGTACTAATTTGTGTTTATTTTTTTGCTATATTTTTTTGTATATTACTATTTTTCTATATTACCATTATTATTGTATCCTAATTTTTTGAGTTCTTTTATTGCAGAGCATGATGGGAGACAGTCCTCGAGTCACTCTACATTCCATGACAGAGGAGGAGTTCTTGGAGTTTATATCTCAAGCTCCTCCTGCTTGTATGACAGTTGCATCACAGTATTGGATCACTCGCGATAGCACTCCCCGCGGCCTCACTCTCATTGCTATCACTTCTGTCGTCGTTACTCCTGCGGGTGGGGCTACTCCCAACCAAAGTACTCTAGGCTTTCAGACTCCACCACGTCCACTTTCTCAGCCATCTTGTAGTGGCTCCACTAGTCGATGTGTATGTTCCACATCTCTGCACGATACAGGTACTAGTCCGTCTCATTGATTGAGGTCACGACGCTCTGGAGGAGGCAACAGATGTTGTGGAGATAGTGAGACGGACGTTGTGATTCCCACTTCTACTCCTAGAGCGAGTTTCTCGGATGCAGGGATGCCACATGGTACACCATGTACACCTTGGGGTGCTCATGACCATGATGACTCCAAGGTGTATCATATACAGTGCCATATGGCTAGATATCATCGGATCATCACATTTGCATAACGACAGATACGACACCATGCATCACGAGTTTGTAAGTCTCATTTTCATTATTGAATTTGCTTGTGTTAAGCACGTCATGCATGTTCGTATAACGTTTTGCATATTTGATGATGGAGTTGGTAGTGGGTTGTAATTCGACACGGATAGGTCGCATTATTGGAGGACTTGGAGGGACACGGTGCGGTCATTTCATGGGAGCATCTATGATGCGATGAGCTTATAAACTTGATTTGGTAATTTTCATTGTTGTTTATAAATATCATGTCTATTTGTCTCATTTCATGCATATGCTTTGTTGCAGGACTGCAGATGTAGATGTTTTGATTCCTCTACGCATATGTATGGCAGTGTTGTGCCACAATTTTGTATAACATTCATATATGGCAATGATGCGCCATAATTTTGTATTCAGTTCTTATATCGCAATGCTCTGTGACATTTTTGTATCTGGCTCATATATGCCAACGGTTTTCCACACTTTTGTATATGGTTCATTCATGGAATAGATATCTCTTTATCATACTTTTGTACATGATTCATGGTTCATTCTATTCATCTCTTTTGTGTCTGATAGTGTTTTGCTTTATCAAATCATGTTTTGGTTGTCGGTCATCTAAACATTATATCGGCAACCACTACAGTACATGTTACATGTACTCGGTTTTTTTGGGTTGAGTGTATGGTATTTTGCTACACAGCAACATGGCAAAGTTGCTGCAGCAAGAGACAACACACTCTGCCCAAAAAAAAAAAATTAGATTTGGTCGTTGGTATAAGCATCAGTATGTCCAGTTAAATACCAGTGCATATATCGAAGTTGATACCGACGCTGATATCGCTTACATCGATGACACACCAACGCTTATACCGGCATTTTTGTACCATGATACTGGCACCTATACCAGTGCCAGGGAAAAAATAGTCCCATCTATTTGCATCGGCATATGGGCCGGTATGCCCGTGTTATGTTGTAGTGAAGCAAACATTTGAAGAGATGTTCACCACCAGATTCTGAGAATACCATTAAGAGGTTTTCATCTTGTGGCCAACACACCTATTACAATTATTTGTGTGCAAACAAATGATGTACTCAGCACATTATAGATACCCACAACAAGACACTACCCTTGTCATTGACTAGCCAAAACTAGAAGCTAATCTCGCAAGAAGCATTCACATCAATAAGCATAGTCTAGCATAAGACCTCCTGCAAAACTATATCGATCACTTCCTACAACAAGGGTATAACAAGGACTATAGATGCGAGAGGGAGGGAAGTGTTAGCAGTGCTAGAGGAGGAGGAGGTAGACATCAGCATCACAAACATATGTAAAGAATGAATGAGCAAGGATAGGGGAGGTCAACTAGTCATTTTTTCCAAAATACGGTGCTTCTAAAGATTACAAATATCATAGTACATGCAACAATGATTTTTTTGCACTAACTTTGTGACATAAATTCCCAATTTTGTAAGTGGCTTCTCCATTTTGTGCAAGCCCGGAGTCCTCAAACTTGAGGATCTTAGATAGAACCCACATAATGAATTTTATAATTTTTTTTAAGAGTTCGTTGGATATCTCAAAATTAGTTTAGGACCTAATTTTTAACTATGTCGGACACTAGGAGTGAAATTGATCAAAACTCTTAGAAAATTATAAAAAGAGCTAAAGAGCTCATTTCTAGGGTTGGATCTTTTGAGTTGTGGTCATTGTAAGAACTTCTTTTGTATCGAGAGCTCTCAAATAGAATCAATCTTCCTTCCATTGTCTCTACCTTGTGTGTGTATGTGTGTGCATCTAGTGTGCTTCTCACCTTCACCTCTGTGCACATCACTCATTCACGATCATCATATCATGTGCACATCTGTGTAGATTGACAATTAAGGACGTGAAGCTCCTCGATGTGATACTCGTTCTTCTCTTGAGTGACAAGGGGCTACTTTGGATGCTCCTCAAAGTCATCTTGGAGATAAATTCTCAACTTTGAGAGTACATAATTGTAGCATATACTCCAAAGAACATATATAAATCAATAACGAAAATTTTAAGTCATGCTAGATACCTTAAAATGATGCGTCAAGATGACTTTTAGCATGATTTTGACTTTTCTTGAATATGCTCTTTTCCTTAATGCTTTTTCATATATCCTTTATTACAAGCATCTAAGCACAAATGCTTTGTTCATATTAACACACTCTTTTTCCTTATGTATGCACATCTAATGGATGCATGAATAAAGAGCAAAACATCAAATTAATAGAAAAAAGAATGGATACTTCCCCGAACATCTTTGATGAAGAAAAATCTATGCTTCATCTACTTTTGACTCTAATTCCTTTAAGTCTTCACCACAAGAGGCATCACTCTCCTTTCATCGTTGCTCACTTCCTTTTGCGCTCCTTTGAAGCCTCAAAAGTCTCCTTGGAATAGTTGAAGAAGAAAAAGAAAGATCTCTTCATAGCTTAGTGGACGATTGAAGCGTTTCTTTGTGAGCATCTAGTCTGAGCATGTGTGGGTCTCTATTATTTTCAAGAAGAGAGATTTATTAGGGGAGGCATTGAATTATTTTATGGTGGGATGGATATGAAAGAATTTCTAAATTACGTGAGGTGCATGGTTCGAATCCCTTCTCCGGCTATTGAGCAGCTCAAGAATCTTTTTTTTTTTTAATCTAATATTCTTAAGGGGCACACACATCAAACAAATGAATGAACAACAAAATCATTTCTCGTGATGAGTGTAAAATGACATTGACATATATGCAACTATTATCTACGTATATAATAGTTGCAATAAAATCATTTATACGTAGATAATAGTTGCAATAAAATCATTTCTCGTGATGCGTGCCAAATGATATATTATCTACGTATAAATGGAGAGGTTCTTGGTTAACTTGGTGCATTTCGTACGATAGGACATGAGTGCGAGACCTGTAGATCGCCAAAATATAACTACATATCTTTTTGTACACATTCATCATATCTTTCAAAGGACAAATAAAGTGCTCGCAAACTCCTCACGAAAAAGAGAACACATGCAAATGAAAATCAATATCATGAAGGTGTGGAGAGATTCAAACGAGGCTTCTTTCATTGTCTTGGACAAGATGATATGAGTACAAGGTCTCCATGGATGCTCAACCTAGGAGCTTTGATACCAATGTAATGAACTAAGATCATAAGGATCACTAGGTGTTAGAGAGATGAATCCCCTCTCAACCTTATGCCTCTACATATAGCTCTCTCCAAGAGAGTGCCCTCTATGGAAGTTGGATATTAACCATCCAAGTGTCAACCATGTAATTACATGTGTGCCATGTGTCCCAATTAACTAGAATTAACTCAAGTGGATGCTTCTACAAGCCTCTAGAGCTCTTGAGGCAAAACACTCTCCCACAACTCTTGTAGGATTTCAACCTAATACCTATTCCTTCCCTTCCATATGACTTAACCATTGGGTCAAGCACGTTTGTTTGTTTTAAAGAACATATGAACCTATGCTTAAGTTTAGTCTCAAGATCTTTGACCATTCACACGAGTGACCAAATGATGTTTGATTTTAGATATGTCTAAACTAGCCGGGCACTCAAATCATAAACTTTTATAACATCTCCCATATTTTACCATGAAATAACATAACATCTTTTAAAAGAATCCTAGTCTCATGAAGTAACAGACCTTTTAAACTTTTGTAACAAACTAAAAGTTTAGACATGGAGAAAGTTTATGTTTAAATAGATTGATACATCAAAACTTGTGATACATCACTTGTGGATTTAAGGATAGTTTTTATCTTACGCAAGAATCACATCGAGCGGAGGTACACAGAATCGTTCTTTGCCATCCAATTATTTTCTACATGTGGTTGCCCCTGTTCAGATAGGGTGGAGGTACAACACATTGGAGCTTGTAAGATCACGACACATTTTGATTGATTTTATTTCAACCTCTCCAACCCACCTCAAGAATGTACCGAGTTTCACATAAGCAAATTATAAACTAATCATCGATTGAAATTTTAAAATATACATAATTTTTATTTTTTTATTTAAATTTAGAGAGTACAGAGCAAATATGATCTTTCGCTTTATGTGAATGTATGAATGGCAGCACTACATAAATGTGTTTTGTTCCACCTAGATCCAACGTGAAGACTCACATATTACCGTCCTGTGTGAACCCACCCTTAGTTTTTAATAGAGAGATGGTTAACTTAGAATGACGTTCAAGGTTCAAAGGTGCGCTCACAAATAAGCGCACGCAAAGGAGGCGCGTTCGAAGCTTTCATTTCCATATAATTTGGAAATTAGTTTGTAACTCGTAAAAAAAAGAGTAGTGCCTTATGAACTTATGAACTCGACTGAGCTCGTAAAAAAAAGAGTAGTGCCTTGTGAACTCGACTGAACTCGTAAAAAAAAGAGTAGTGCCTTGTGAACTCGACTGAACTCGTAAAAAAAAGAGTAGTGCCTTGTTTATGATTGCTCGCATATGCGTGTCTGTACTTGTTGGGGCGTGACACGTTAGCTAATTCATGTATTGTTACAATCAAAGCTCTACACACCGAGAGACTTTGAGCAGAACGGTTTGTCGTAGTCATGGAAGGTTCTTCTGCTCATATCGGTAAGCGAAGTTTGTTGATATATTTAGGTAGTGATGTGTGTGAACACTCTAGGACCGCCGGGGCACTTTTTTCCCTTTTTAGGAGGTTTTTTTCCCCCGGCTTGCATATACGCCTATTGCCCTAATGGGCTACTTATCTTTGTACATTCTCTAGTAATACATTCAGTCTTGTGTGTTGTGCTCCAAGCTTCTTCTTCTTCCTTGTGTTGTTCGCGTGCTTCCGCAGACGTCTAACTCCAACAATTGGTATCAGAGCAGGTCGTTGCTTCTTCTAGGGCGCCGTCAACACTCCTCCGTTTGCAGTCTCAGATTCGCACAAAATTTGGTGAGCATACTCAAGGTGTTTCCGAGATCAGAACTGCTTTGCTTTGTGGTGCCGAAATCGCGATCTTAGCTCGTTTCGGCCTCCGAACGCACTATCGTAGTGCTTGTGCAGGCTATTTCGTCCTTTTGTGCCAAAGGTATCTACCAGTTTCTGTTCGCCAGTTTAAGCGTCTCGAAGTCTGCTACAGGTCTAGCAGAACTCGTCTCGGCACTTCTATTCAACTTTTTGAGATACAGTCAATTTTCTGCATCAAGGTATTTTAGTCACCGGCCATGGCTGAAAGCAGTGATGTATTCCGTATGTTGGCTGTTGAGGATAAGTTGGATGGTACCAACTACCCATTATGGACTTATATGATGCGACATGTACTGGTTGCAAAAGGATTGTGGAACATTGTGCACGGTGTTGAAAGACGTCCTGTTACACCTGTAACGACAGGTACTGCAAATACAGGTGTTGGAGCTGATGAAGATGGTGTCGAAGATGATATTCCGCAGATTCCTGTTCGTGCTGCTGTTTCTGTTGCACCTACTGCAGAGCAGATTCGTTGGAATGGCAGAGATGCCCAGGCACATGCATTGATAGCTTTGTCTATCAAACGTGCCATTATTCCTCACATTCGCTCTTGTAGAAGAGCAAAGGATGCTTCGGATACACTTACCACTTTGTACCAGGCTAGGAATGAGGCTCGTGTTGCTTACCTCCGAAAACAGTTGGAGAGTGAGCACATGAATGAAGGTGATTCGATGGACAGTTTTCTTACAAAGATCAAAGACCTGAAGGAACAATTGATTTCTGCTAATGAGGTTATACCACATAGCTCACTTGTGCAGACCGTTCTGAATGGCCTTCCTGATTCATATCAGAGTTTTGCCTCTACTCTTCGATTGATGATGAAAGGCAATCCGAATGCCTTGTCATTTGAGGAATTAGTCTCTCTTCTCTTGCAGGAAGATCAGTCCAGGCAGAACAGGTCCATTATGCGTGTTGCTGATCAAGCTTTCCTGGCTAGTCAGAAGGGCAAAGGAAAATGGAGCTCTTCTACTAGTAAGCAGAAATCTACAAATGCTGCACAATCGAAGAACCAGGATAAAGATGAGAAGAAATCAAAAAAGCAGAAATTGTTCTGCAAGTACTGTAAAGGAAATGATCATATTATAAAGAACTCTCCAAAACTGGCTGCTAAAGAGGCAAAGAAGAAAGAGGCTGGAATGGTTGTTGCAGAGGCCTCTCCACCAAAAACAGAGTCTGCAAATCTTGTGCAGGAAGAAGAATGGGCGTTTACTACTGTTTGCAGTTTTGACCCATCTTCTCATGATCAGTGCATGTCTACAGTAGACTCAGATGTTTGGTACTTTGACAGTGGGGCAACCAAACATATTACCTCGCAGCGCAGTTTCTTCTCTTCACTCGAGCCTGCCCCTACAGGGAATACTGTCACATGCGCCAATAACTCCTCTTATCCTATTATGGGAGTTGGTAAGATCATTCTGACTACTGTTGATGGTAGTTCTTTCACTTTGTCAGATGCTTTATTTGTGCCAGGGATAAAAAAGAACCTGTTATCAGTTTCTGCATTAGCCAAGATTGGCTTGGTTGTGAAATTCGTTGATGACAGGTGTACAGTCCATGATCTCTCAAATGGCGATGTGATTATTGCTTCTGGCATTTTATGTCGTGGGCTGTATAAGCTCATAGACTATGAAAAATCTATGAATGATTCGGCATGTGCAGTTCATGATTCTCAGGCTATGTCAGATGCAAAGCTTTGGCATGCACGCTTTGGTCATCTGAATTTTGTTAGTTTGTTACGCCTGCAGAAATCTGAAATGGTGTCCTCTTTGCCCAAACTTGAGGCACCTGGAAAACATGTTTGTGAAGGCTGTATTTTGGGCAAAATGCAGCGTTCTTCCTTTCCAAAAGATGGTTCAGTTCGGGCTATGCAGAAATTGAAGTTTGTACATAGTGATGTCTGTGGTCCTATGCAGACACCCTCTTTTGGAAATTACCTTTACTTCGTGACTTTCATTGATGATTTTTCCAGGCATGCATGGGTATATCCACTCAAAGCAAAGTCCGAAGTGTTCATGTGCTTCAAACAGTTTTTGGTTTTGGCTGAAAATCTGTCAGCATGTAAAATGGGCACCCTCCGTTCTGATCGAGGGGGGGAATATATGTCTTCAGATTTTAATGCATTTCTGGCTGAACGTGGGATAAAACACCAGTGTACAGTGCCGTATACACCTCAACAGAATGGAGTTGCTGAACGAAAGAACATGTCACTCATGGAGATGGCGAGGTGCATGGTCAAAAGTCAGGCTTTACCACATAGTTTCTGGCTTGAGGCTGTCATGTGTGCAGCATATGTACTGAACAGGTGTCCCACGAAAGCGTTGCAGTCTATCACTCCGTATGAGGCTTGGCATGACCGCAAGCCATCTGTTGCTCATCTGCATGTTTTTGGTTGTTTGGCATATGCATTAGTGCCTGAACAACATCGCAAAAAATTGGATGATAAGGCAGTAAAATGTATTTTTGTTGGGTATAGTTTTGAAAGTAAAGGCTATCGTCTGTATCATCCACAGACTAAACGCATTCTGGTTAGCCGTGATGTTGTCTTTGTGGAAGATGCTATTCAGCCATTGCTTTCATGTACTAAGGAGACATCTGTTAGCTCCAAAGACATGTATGATACTTTGATGCCTCTTTTTACAGGTGGACAGGCTAGCGCTGGTCCTAATGAGGCAACTTCTCAGCCTTTGCATGTTTCATATGATGATGCAGATCATTCCATTTCTGATGAAGATTTACATGATGCACTTGTTGATGAGAGAGCTGATATTGAACAGGCAAAAACTATGCCAAAATGGCTGGTGCAGACTTTGCGTGACAACAAATTAGATGCACCTTTGTCATATCGTACTCGTTCAGGCTCTCATAGTACCTCCTTTGCATCAGATTGCTATGCTATGGCTGCATCTAGTCTCTATGATGAGAATGAGCCTGTTTCTTTTGATGAAGGACAAAATTCAGAAAATTGGATGGCTGCTATGCAATCTGAATATGATGCTATAATGAAGAATGGTACATGGTCTTTATGTGACTTTCCTCCTGGCAAGAAGGCCATTGGCACTAAGTGGGTATACAAGCTGAAGCGTAAACCTGATGGTACAGTTGACAGGTATAAGGCTAGGCTTGTTGCAAAGGGTTATGCGCAGGAAAGAGGCATTGATTTTGATGAGACCTTTGCACCTACATGCCGTATGACTACTGTTCGGAGCATTTGTGCACTTGCAGCCCATCATGGTTGGAATGTACATCAGTTGGACATTAAAACAGCATTTCTGAATGGTGACTTGCATGAAGAAGTGTATGTTTTTCAGCCCCGTGGCTTTGTGCAGAAAGGGCATGAAAACCAGGTGTGCAGGTTAAAGAAGGCGTTATATGGTTTAAAGCAAGCACCACGTGCTTGGTATGAGAAAATACATGCCTATCTGATTGCACATGGTTTTGAGAACAGTCCAACTGAAAGCACCTTCTATGTTAAGCGTGCTAATGATGTGCTTTTGATCATTGTTGTCTATGTAGACGACATGCTGCTCACTGGTCCTCTTGAGAAGCATATTGCTGATTTCAAGGTTGATTTGCATGCCTCATTTGAGATGTCTGATTTGGGGCATTTGCATCACTATTTTGGCATTCAGTTTATGCAAGTTGATGGTGGAATGGCTTTGTGTCAAACGAAATATATTGACACATTATTGCAGCGTTTTGGCCTTGAAGACTGTAAGCCTATTGCCACTCCTATGGAGACAGGTTTACGATTGAGTCTTCATGATGCTGGAGATGCATTTGATGCTTTTCTCTATCAGCAGGCTGTTGGATGCTTGATTTACTTATGCATTACTCGGCCAGATATTCAGTTTGCTGTCTCACAGATGAGCAGGTTTATGCATTGCCCAGGAGTCACGCATTGGAAAGCGGTTAAGCGCATCTTTCGCTACTTGAGTGGTACTCGGCTACTTGGGTTGTTTTATCCCAAGGGGGGATCACTACCGCCAGATTTGCATGCTTTTTCTGACTCAGATTGGGCTGGTTGCTATGACACTCGTGTGTCCACCAGTGGTTTTTGCTTCATGCTTGGTAGCTCATGTATATCTTGGTTGAGCAAGAAGCAGCCTACTGTGGCCACTTCCAGTTGTGAGGCTGAGTATAGGGCAGCTTTCACATCGACTGTTGAGTGTGTGTGGCTCAGACGCCTTATGGCTGATTTGGGTGTTGGCCAGTCTTCTGCCACCACCATCTTCACTGACAGTCAGAGCGCATTGGCAGTTGCGAGGAACCCTGTGTTCCATGCTCGCACTAAGCACATTGAGGTGCATTATCACTATGTCAGGGAGAGGTTCTCTGCTAGGGAGATCATCTTGGCATATGTGCCCACGCAGGAGAACATTGCAGACCTTTTCACGAAGGCTCTCCCTAGGGAGAAGTTTGAAGCTTTCCGCAAAGCTTTGGGCTTACTTCCTTTTGTGGAGTGATTTCCACATAGCTCGGCACTTCCTTATACATGAGTGCCAGCTTCTTGTTCACCGCATCACTCCCAGGGGGGATTTGTTGATATATTTAGGTAGTGATGTGTGTGAACACTCTAGGACCGCTGGGGCACTTTTTTCCCTCTTTAGGAGGTTTTTTTCCCCCGGCTTGTATATACGCCTATTGCCCTAATGGGCTACTTATCTTTGTACATTCTCTAGTAATACATTCAGTCTTGTGTGTTGTGCTCCAAGCTTCTTCTTCTTCCTTGTGTTGTTCGCGTGCTTCCGCAGACGTCTAACTCCAACAAAGTTCACATTTAAGTTCAGACTTGATTATTGCAGGCTTGTCTCAAAATGGATAATTTGTTCACTTCGATTATTCAATTGGTCTGCAATTTTGTGTTTGAGAGCTTTCGAAAAGTACTGACAGCATACTAGTAGTCTATAACTTGCTTTGGTTGAATGACAGGGGCAATCTTCCCTTCAGATTATCTTTGTCTGGCCATTCTGGCCATTTGCGAGTTGAACCATTGCCTCCAGTTGGAACAGATGCTCCTCTCAGTTCCTTGCCAGATTTAATTCTGGTACATGTGTAATAGAGAAGTACTTATGTTAAGAGTCTTCGTTGTCATTAAACCCTTTGAAGGTGCAAGCATCTTCCTTCTTAGACCAGTCTAATCACTGTCTGCAATGGGCTTACAATCTTCAAGGCCAAAACGCTGTTATGTATAGTTATGCATAGTTATGTGTCCATAGGAGTGGCAATAGGCTTACAATCTTCAAGGCCAAAACGCTGCAATAATGTGTCAATATATTTCGTTTGACACAAAGCCATTCCACCATCAACTTGCATAAATTGAATGCCCAAATAGTGATGCAAATGCCCCAAATCAGACATCTCAAATGACGCATGCAAATCCTCTCATACTAAGCACGTGGTGCTTGTTTTAAACCATATAATGCCTTCTTTAACCTACACACCTCGTTTTCATGCCCTTTTTGCACAAAGCCACGGGGCTGAAAAACATACACTTCTTTATGCAAGTCACCATTCAGAAATGTTGTTTTAATGTCCAACTGATCTACATTCCAACCATCATGAGCTCCAAGTGCATAGATGCTACGAACTGTAGTCATTCGACAAGTAGGTGCAAAGGTCTCATCAAAATCAATGCCTCTTTCCTACGCATAACCCTTTGCAACAAGTCTAGCCTTATACATGTCAATTGTACCATCAGGCTTACTCTTCAGCTTGTATACCCACTTAGTCCCAATGGTCTTCTGGCCAGGAGGCAAGTCACATAAAGACCAAGTACCATTCTTCATTATAGCATCATATTCAGATTGCATAGTAGCCATCCAATTTTCTGAATTTTGTGCTTCATCAAATGAAAAAGGCTCATTCTCATCATAGAGACTAGATGCAGCCATATCATAGCAATCTGATGCAAAAGAGGCGCTATGAGAGCCTGAACGAGTACAATATGACAGAGGTGCATCTAATTTGCTGTCACGCAAAGTCTGCACCAACCATTTTGGCATAGTTTTTGCCTGCTTAATATCAACTCTCTCATCAACTATTGCATCATGTAAATCTGCATCAGAAATGGAATGATCTTCATCATCACATGAAACCTGCAAAGGCTGAGAAGTTTCCTCATTGGGACCAACACTAGAGTGTCCACCTGTAAAAAGAGGCAACAAAGTATCATACATGTCTTTGGTGCTAACAGATGTCTCCTTAGTACATGAAAGCAATGGCTGAATAGCATCTTCCACAAAACAACATCATGGCTAACCAGAATGTGTTTAATCTATGGATGATACAGATGATAGCCTTTACTTTCAGAATTGTACCCAACAAAAATACATTTTATTGCTTTATCATCCAATTTTTTGCGATGTTGTTCAGGCACTAATGCATATGCCAAACAACCAAAAACACGTAGATGAGAAACAGATGGCTTGCGATCATGCCAAGCCTCATATGGAGTGATAGTTTGTAGTGATTTAGTGGGACACCTCTTAAGTACATATGCTGCATACATGACAACCTCAAGCTAGAAACTATCTGGTAAAGCCTGACTCTTGACCATACACCTCGCCATCTCCATAAGTGACCTATTCTTTCGTTCAACAACTCCATTCTATTGAGGTGTATATGGCACTGTACACTAATGTTTTATCCCATGTTGAGCCAGAAATGCATTAAAATCAGAAGACATATATTCCCCCCCTCGATCTGAATAGAGGGTACCCATTTTACATGCTGATAGATTTTCAGCCAAAACCAAAAATTGTTTGAAGCACATGAACACTTCGGACTTTGCCTTCAATGGATATACCCATGCATGCCTGGAAAAATCACCAATGAAAGTCACGAAGTACATATAATTTCCAAAAGAAGGTGTCTGCATAGGACCACATACATCACTATGTACAAGCTGCAATTTCTTAGTAGCCCGAACTCAACGATCTTTTGGAAATGAGGAATGCTGCATTTTGCCCAAAATACAGCCTTCACAAACATGTTTTCAAGGTGCCTCAAGTTTCGGCAAAGATGTTGGAGGATAAACACTCCTATGTGCAGAACAAAAGCAAATGAACCCTCCTACGATCCTGAAATTTTTCAGACATAGGTTCTGTTTTTTCTGCGTTTCTTTGAGTATATGCAGAGACTGAAAATAAAATTTTGCAGGCATAAACTAGACTTTAAGAGCTTTCAAATGAGAGTAACATCACTCCATTTGGATATTGGATGGTGCCTCAACCAGCTGCAACAAAACAGATAACTTGATTTCTTCACAGAGTATGAGCTGTTAGACACTGTTTTGGACATTTCTCTGCACATGTGTAGGCACTGCCTGAGACTTATACCAGACAAAGTAGAGCTTATAAGCTTTCCAACAAGACAAAAATCATTACAAATGGATTCCGGATGAAGGAGAAACAACAATTACAAGATCGGGGGGTGTGCCAAAAACATCTAGATAGATAGAGTGTGTAAAAGTGAAATTTCTACAAAATATGCAGAGAACAGCTAGTAGGGGGTGTGCTTAAGCAAGGGGGCAGCTTGGGCACGTATTTCCACGACTCTAAGTCATAATACAACTCATTAGAGGTTTTAAATACCACATACTAACCTCTTTAACCAATCAAAAGCATATACATGTCAAAAGTGAGGTCCAATCACATCAAGAGGTGAGCTAAATCTTCTCTAATCAACTTCTTTCCATTATGGGCATAATTGGATGCCTCCAACTCGTGGAAACCAGCCTCCTTTGATTGTGGATGATGTGGAAGGTTCAATTTGGGGCATGTTCCCACACTCTTGAGCTTGAAAAACTTTCAACACTCCCCCTCAAGCTCAAGTCTTTTCCTTTTGTTGCTTCAGCCTATGTCTCTTATGTTGATAGCTTCCTTGAATCCTCCAAGCTTTGTACCTTTAAGAAACTTTGTCATCATGTCTGCAACCTGCATTTTAGTGTTCACATACCTTATATCTAGCTCTTTTGCCATCACCTTTTCTCTAACGAAGTGGTGATGAACCTCTATGTGCTTGCTCCTTGCATGAAACATGGAATTGTTAGCTAGATAGATGCTTGAAATGTTGTCTCCATAAAGAGGAAACTCCTCCACTTCTACTTCCAAGTCCTTAAGTAGCTTCTTAAGCCATAATAGCTCACATGTAGCCAATGCTAAACCTCTGTACTCAGCCTCTGTGGATGAAAGAGCAACAGTGGGTTGCTTCTTAGAGCTCCAAGAGATCACTTTTGTACCTATCATGAAAACATAACCCGATGTACTCCTTCGATCATCCTTGCTACCTGCCCAATCAGCATCACGATATCCTTTGACACTTAGATCAGCATCATATGAGTAAAATAGACCTTGGTTGATGGTGTTCTTGATGTAACGAAGCACCTTTCTAGCCGCCATAAGATGATCATGAGTAGGTGCATGCAAAAATTGAGAGAGAACACCTACTACATATGCAAGATCAGGTCTAGTGAATGTAGCATAAATTAATGAACTAATTATGCTTCTATATAGTGTAATATCTTGTATAGCCTCTCCTTGACCTGCAACCAACTTTGTATTGGGCTCCATGGGCTGAGAAAGTGGCTTACAACCACTCATACCAAACTTGTATAGCACATCCAACAAGTATTTTCTTTGAATCAAGAAGATGCCATTGTGTGCATAGATTACCTCTATTTCCAAGAAGTACTTTAGTGTTCCAAGATCAGATATCTTGAACTCCTTCCCTAGCTTTGATTTGATATCTTTAATACCTGCAATATCACTTCTTGTGATGATCAAATCGTCCACATAGATGCATATGTATACTGTCTTGTCTCCTTGCTTCTTCATGTAAAATGATGTATCTGCAACACTTTATTTGTATCCACAACTTGATAAATAATCCACTAACCTCTGATTCCAGGCCCTTGGGGCTTGCTTTAGTCCATATAGTGCTTTCCTTAGCTTGCAAACATGATTTGGGTACCTCATACTAGCAAATCCTTGAGGTTGGCTCATGTAGACTACTTCTTCAAGCTCTCCATTGAGGAAGGCATTCTTCACATCCAACTGATATAAGCTCCATTTCCTTGATGTGGCCATTGCAATCAAAGTCCTAATTGTTGGCATCTTGGCTACGGGGCTGAAAGTTTCATCATAATCTATCCCATATGTTGAAGCTCAAAGTCAAGGACAAAGCATGGAAGCACATCAGAAGGTGGACACACGAGGAAAGGGAGCAAGTAGGGAGCTCCAAGAAGTGTATGTCAAATTTTCAGAAGAATCCCCTACAAAAATAGTGATTTTCATCAATAGAAACCATTGTAAATACCATTATCTATTTTTAGTAACTCCATTTTGTTCAAGCCGAGGAGTCCTCGAGCTTGAGGAGTATTAGAAGTACCATCGTACCAATTTTCATAATTTTTAGACTTCGTTTGAGCCCTCAAATAAGCCCTGGAACCTAATTTTAACTAGGCCGGACACTAGGTCTGGACAAGGCCAAAACTAGTCAAAAAACTATAAAAAGAGCTAGAGAGCTCATTTTTGAGGTTAGCTTGTGAGAGAATAGAACTTTTGTAAGAGAACTCTTTTGCAATCTAAGCTTTCCATTGTTCCTCTCTTTGATCTTACTTTGTGCGCGTGTGTGTGTATGTGTGTGCATGTTTGTGTGCTTTCACTCACGCACTTGTGCCTTCACTTGCTCGTGGTCTTCAAACCGGTCCTCACGTCTCCGCGGATTGACAAGTAAAGGAGGTGGTGCTTACGCTTGAGCTACACCAAATTTTGGCGCCGTTGCCGGGGAGAGAGCTTCGAGGACGAGCGTTGTGATGGTAAGATCGTAGATTTGCGACGTTGGAAGGTAAAAAAACTGTCATTTCAGTTCATTTTCTGTTTTTTCCTCTTCATCTTCATCATCATCATCATCTCCACCTTCTTCCATCTTCTTCTTCATAGAAAATTCTTGTTTTTTAGTGCATTTTCACCATCTTCATACCATTTTTCATGCATTATTGTGTGGGAAGGAGTTAGGAGAAGCAAGGGAGAGCAAGCGCTGTGTTTTTTTCATGATTTTCTGCTCATACGGAGCTCACCATAGCCGGCGCTCAGAAATTTGAATTTCCCGCCAAAAAACGCGATTCTGTGATGAAAATCGCGATTCTGTGAAAATTCAAAATTTTTTGAAAAATCACGATTTTCAGTTTTCCCGCCTAAAAGTTGGTTGAAAAAAATCGCGATTCTGTGTTTTTCTCAAAAAAAAAACACGATTCTCTGCTCAAAATCGCGATTCTCAAAAAAAAAAAAAAAAAAAACACGATTCTCTGCTCAAAATCGCGATTCTCACCAATCACGATTTTCAGCAAAAACACGATTTTGTGAAAAACACGACTTTCTGCTCAAAATCGCGATTCTCACAAATCACGATTTTCAGCCAAAAATACGATTTTGAGAAAAACACGATTCTGTGGGACAAAATCGCGATTTTCAAGTCAAAAACACGATTTTGAGAAAACACGAATTTTTGCTCAAAATCGCGATTTTCAATTCACGATTTTCTGCTCAAAATCGCGATTTTCATGTCAAAAACACGATTCTGAGAAAACACGATTTTCAGTCAAAAACACGATTTTGTGAATCACGATTCTCTCAGTCAAAATCGCGATTTTCATAAACACGATTTTGTGATCAACATCGCGATTCTCTGAAACACGATTTTGTGATCAACATCGCGATTCTCTGAAACACGATTTTGTGATCAACATCGCAATTTTCAGAAACACGATTTTGTGATCAACATCGCGATTCTCTGAAACACGATTTTGTGATCAACATCGCGATTCTCTGAAACACGATTTTGTGATCAACATCGCGATTTTCAGAAACACGATTTTGTGATCAACATCGCGATTTTCAGAAACACGATTTTGTGATCAACATCGCGATTTTCAAATCACGATTTTCTGCTCAACATCGCGATTTTCAAATCACGATTTTCTGCTCAAAATCGCGATTTTCAAAAACACGATTTTGTGCTCAACATCGCGATTTTTTTGACTTCACAGCATCGCGATTTTCAGAAAGTTCACAAAATCGCGATTTTCTCCAAAGGTCCTGTTTGCCTGTTTTGACCCCCAGGAGCCTGATTTGACATAACTTTCTCATCCAAAGTCCATTTTTTGAGCTCTATAGCTTGTTGGAAAGCTCGTTTCAAATCCTACACGATCTCAACTGTTTTTTTCAAGAATAATGCGTTGATTTTGAGATAGGATAATTTGAAGTTGACCCTCAGGTGGGACTAGGGAACCAAGGGGGCTCTAAAGAATTTTGAACCATACCAAAGGGAAAATTTGGATTCTTGACTAAAGCTTATGAACGTGAGATCTGGTAGACACTTAGGCAAGGATAAACAAAGCATTAGATCTTCTGAGGCTAGTGTCAACCATACATCCAAGTCTTGGGCACAACAACTAAGTGGTCATCTTTTACTCAGATCAGACACAAGTGATTCAGAAATGTCTTTTAGTATGGGAAAACCTGCAGGTGGCTCAGGGACTGCCCATCTACAAACACCGAAAGGTCCCTATAAGACACAGTTGGAATATATTCGGACCAACCAATTAGGTGCTCGCATCTATGAGGATGGTCTGAGGCGATCAGTGGTCCAACTCAAAAATCCAGATCAATCCTTTGGACTTGAACACCCGGTGGTCAAGTTCGAAGAGGGTTCATACATTGATAAGGAAGGAACCATGTATGTGGTTACCAACCAACCCGATAGGATCGATGAGTTTGGAAATATCATTCATGAGAATGAGATAGGAGACCTAGAACAAGGAAATATAGGACAAGGACCCCAGACTCCTAGAGGCAAGTCAGTTTTGACCCGAGTGATCACTCCAGACTGGATCCCTCAAGACAACAAAAGCATAGAACTATTTTTGAATAGAGAAACAGAGGAAGCCTTTTGGAGATTCAAGCCAGAACAACCTAGCCAATTGGGCATAGTCATCATCTACGAGTTCAAGGATCCAGAGATACCAGGAAAGGTTGTCTACCTGGATAACACATCAGAGAAAATTTTCTTGGTAACAGAACATGATAGACATGCATATACTTGGAAGAATGAATTGATTTTCCCCCCACCAAGATCCAATGTTTCCCACGACCTCCAAGGAGTAGGGTCATCCCAGGCTCAGGAAGCCCAGAGAGAAAGAACTAGAGAGAGACCGGAGGTAAGTTTTGCACACACAGTGGGCAGGAATAGGTCAGGATTTGAAAATGAAAGACCTGAAAGAGAGAGATATCAAGCACATAGGCAACAAAGAGACGATCATGATTTCCCATTGCTTAGACCAAGAGAGCACTCAAGAACCCTTAGACCCTCTCAAGTGGTTAAGACAATGAAGAACTACTTTGATGGATTTGGAGATCCTTATGATCATGTGGCGGAGTTCAAACAAGTGCTAAGAGCTGAACAGGTTGAAGACTTGTTCACCCAGTTCGAGGCATTTGGTTTGACTCTTAAGGGGACTGCCTTAGCTTGGTTTCAACCTCTAAACAGTCGCAACTATAGAGAGATAGGTCAGCTTCTAGAAGAATTCATTGTAGAATTTTCCAAGAGTGGTATCAGACATAACACATCATCCTTGATCCACAGCTTCAAGCAGACACCCCAAGAAACAGTGCGACTTGCAGGAAGAAGGTTTAGACAGTACTTGGAAAGATGCCCTGTACCAGAATTACCCACATCAGCCAAACAAGTGGCACTGTTTTTAGATGGCCTATTGAGCACAAAATTAAGGTCATATGTATACTTGAAAGAGCCTAGATCCATAGAAGAGTGTATACGGATGTGCATTGACATAGAAGACAACTTGGGTGAGGAGTTAGGACTATCCAAACTCTATAAGGACTCTGATATTTCTACAAGTCATACCTCTAGAGCCTCCACTGAGATAGATGAGATAGCTGAGCAGGTGGCCAAAAAGCTAGGAGTTCAAAATAGACAAATGCCAAGGGTCACCCCAGTGAAGCGATGTTATGCATGTGGAGGAGATCACATGGCTAATGGTTGCCCGTTGACGACTCAACCCCAAGGAAACCCTAATGCTCTATATTGCACCATTGAGAGAAAATACACAAATCATACGGCCCAAGATTGTCCCTATAACAGGCAGGTTGTTAGACAAAATTATCAGCAACCTTACCAGCAGGGTAGGTATCAGAATCAGTACCAACAGCCATATTATAGGCCACAACAATATCAACCTCAATACCAGCAGCAATATCAGGCACCATATAGGCCACAACCTGTCTTGGGAAACCAACCACCAGCTCCAACCAACGTGATTCCAGTCAAGTATGCTGTGGGAGAGGAAAATCCAAATAGAGCTTTGGTGCCACTAACCCCATTGATACCAGATAATGACTCTCATGCCCATAGTTCAGACTACTCCCATGAAGGTAGTCCACATGCTTATTACACAGAGTCACCTGAACATAGTGAGATTTACTCGTATCAATATGAGGCACCACCTATGGAGCAAAATTGGGAGCCAGAATACTCCAATGTCATGTACACAAATCCTAACCCTAGGCCCCAGTTGAGACAAATGAGACCCCAAGCCCCTAGAGGATCTTGTTTTAGATGTCAAGGTGATCATTTCATTCGTGACTGTCCCCACCCACCATCTCCGAGCCAAGGACAGGCTATCACAATACAGGCTTTTTGTCCTGATTGTGGCAAAGACCATCTCCCCAGAGATTGTCCAAGAAACCCCTCTAGTGCACCCAAGATTACACCCATTAATGTGGTAGGCTTAGTGGCAGATCCAAGTTCAAGTAGTAGCAATGTGGCTCCTATACAAGCTGTCACTAGAGCACAAGCCTTAAAACAGGATAAACCAGTAGAACAATCAGAGTCGAGTGAATCGGGAGAGCCTAGTAAGAGGAAAACAAGAACATGGAAGGATACCAGAGAGAAGGCCAATCGCAAGTGGAATAAAAAGTTATCGGAACTAGAAGAAAGCTTAAAAGAAGCGAAAACAAAAATAGAAGACATCGCATCTCAAAGCCCCTCGCATGCCAAAACTCCATCCACTCCACCTCATCCCACCCCACCACCCATTGTAAATAGACCGCAACCAGGGTCTGTTCTTGCAGATCCAACCCCAGAAGGCTTGGACATGATGTTCAAGGCCTACCAAGCTCGACTTCAAGAAGGGCCTACAGCGGCAAACCTAGACAAGAGTTACCCTAGAGCAGATTTAGAGATTGAACGGATGAAAATGTGCATGAAAATGGTAGAACAAGCTCAAGCCATACTTGAGACTAGTCAAAAGTTCAATCAGACAAACTCTATCAAATCAGATTTGCATTTCCAGGGCTTACTAGAAAGATTAGAGCAATTGGTAAACAAACCACAAGTTTCTTTACCTCCACAGGCTCAACCAATTATTGAAAGAGGAAGCTCACCACCAATGGGAGCTTATGTTCCTAATTCCACGGATCCAGGAATACCTCCTTCAATTCAACAGTACTCTCAAGAATTCTTGCGGGAAATACAAGAAGAGAAATGGGCCAAGGAGAAGGGTCATTCCCCTCCTATTCCTGAGATTGATGATCTTCATGATCAATTTCCCCAAGACATCCCATCTATTTACGAAGATGAAGCAGAACAACAAGAAGACGAAAGGTTAGATTTTGAATCTAATACCTTAGAAGAACTGCCTCAATTTCCAGGCCCATGGGAATCTGAATCTCTCCAGATTAGAGCTCCCACAATACTAGTAAGAAATGAAGACTCAGTGGTTCCAAGGAACACGGATGTCGTGAAGAACACTAAGGTTCAGTGTCATCTCACTGTAGAAGAGCTGCTCAAAGCAAAACCTGAGCTCTGGAATCATGTGAAGGATCAGGTTCCAGAACTTGATTCCAACATGCCAAAAGCAGGCTCCAAGCAAAGGGTACCAGAGATACCTCTAGACAAAATAGGGGACATGTGTGAGGGTGAAGAAGGTAATACTTATCTTCCCATCACCTACCAAGGTTACACAACCAAAGCAATCATAGATTCAGGTGCTGGTGTTGCTATTGCGACCACCTCCTTGTGGAAGCAATGGGGCAAGCCCACATTAAGACCAACTAGAATGAAGCTTCAAATGGCTGATGGTCATTTTGAAAGACCTCTAGGATTGCTAGAAGGGATCACTCTAACCACTTGTGGTGTAGAGTTTGAGCACACATTTGCTATATGTGACTTTGAGAAAAATAATGTCTTTGAGATGATCCTAGGAAGACCCTTCCTACGACAATTGCAAATAGTACAGGATTGGGGAACTAACTCCTTGTACTTACAGCACTTAGGGGTCACCACTAAGGTCAATTTGAAGGATTACACCTTCAGAGATGTACCACCCCTACAGTGGAATTCTATCCACAAAGCGAAAGAAGATTCCATCTCTGTGCATTCTGAAAGTTCACCTGATCCATCATGGCTGCATGAAGATACTCATTTGTGGATGTGCAAGGTCGCAAAGGAAGAGGAAAAACATTTAAAGGCGAGAGAAGAAGGAACTTCGCTAGGAGATAGACCAGTTAGGGACCCAGCCTACACACCGATGATCTTTCCAGATGAGGAGTTTGAGCCTCATGGCTGGCCAGAAATCTTAGCCACCATGGACATTGCTGTCAATGAGGAACAGTGGACACCTCATTGTGATGAGGAAGGTTATGATATCTCAGTGTTCATGTGTCAACCCTTGCTAGAAGAATGTGACCCTAATGATGTCATAGAAGAAGAAGAGAATGACGATGATCTGGAGTCTATTGTGATGGATAGTTGCTTTAACTCAGAGCAGCACTATCTAGAAGATATAGGAGTGTTCACCCAGAAAGAAGAAGAACCTCTCACAAGTATTAAAACAGTAAACTCAAAGGATGGAAGTGAGAGTAGTCAAAAGAAGAAGAAAAGAAAAGCAGTGAAACAAGAAGAGGAGGAATCATTGTTTGAAGTACCAGAAAACTTCAAGAAATATGAAGTTGACGACCGCAAAATTTTGGTACGAATGCCTAAGAGAGAGGCCATCATAGGAGAATCATATGATAATAAAGAAAAGACCAAGAAGATTGTAGTGACCATTGAAGAGAACGAAGAGAGATGCACATATATAGGAGATGACCTAAGTGCAAGAGAAGAAATGGAGCTCATAGCTCTATTAAGGGAATATAGGGATGTGTTTGCATGGCACTATAGAGACTTGAAAGGGGTAGATCCAAGAATTTGCTCTCATACTATCCCCATGACTGCTGATGCTAAGCCCACCAAACAGAAGCCCTACACATATAATGATACCTATGCAGCCAAAATAAAAGAAGAAATTGATAGGTTAATTGAAGCTGGATTCATCTATGAGATTGAGCATACCGAATGGGTGTCCCCCATTGTTGTGGTACCCAAGAAGAACGGGAAGTTGCGAGTGTGTATTAACCTTAAAAAAGTTAATGCCGCTACGATTAGAGATAGTTATCCACTTCCAATCACAGAACACCTATTGGAGCGTGTTGCAGGCAAGGAAGTTTATAGCTTCCTTGATGGATTTTCAGGTTACAATCAAGTAGCCATTGCCCCAGAAGATCAACACAAAACAGCTTTTGCTACAGAGTGGGGAATCTTTGCATTTCGGGTGATGCCATTTGGGCTCACCAATGCACCTGCAACATTCCAAAGGCTCATGTGTCATGTCTTCAAAGAGTTCTTGCGAAAGAGCTTAGAAGTGTATGTGGATGATTTATGTGCTCATTCCCAAGAAAGAAGGGTTCACATCCCTGAGCTCAGACAAATCTTCAACAAGTGTAGAGAATATCGAGTGTGTCTGAACCCAGAAAAGTGTGTGTTTATGGTGCGTCAAGGTAAAATCTTAGGTCATATTGTTTCTAAGAATGGAATCTCAACAGATGAAGATAAGGTACGAGCCATAGCGGAGCTACCAAGGCCAAGGAATATTAAAGAGGTACAAGCCTTTATGGGCCATTGTGGATACTACCGTAGGTTTATCCACATGTACGCGATCATAGCTAGACCCCTTTATGCCTTGTTGTCTAATTTTGAGTGGAACGACGAATGCGAGAATTCTTTCAACGAACTGAAGAAACGTTTGTGCACGGCACCAATACTCACCACTCCTGATTGGAATAAACCATTCCATGTCCATGTGGATGCATCCAATCATGCCATAGGATGTGTGCTGGCACAACCCACAGGTGAAGGGAATTTAGATTTGCCCATAGCATATGCTAGTAGACAACTAAACCCAGCCGAAAGAAATTATACCACAACCGAGCGAGAAGGGTTAGGCATGGTATATGCTGTAAAGAAGTTTAGACACTATTTATTGGCCAACAAGTTCAAGTTCTTCACTGATCATCAAGCTTTGTTATATTTGGTCAATAAACCTTGCAATACTGGACGCTTAGTAAGATGGTTCCTCTTACTAATGGAGTATGACTTTGAAGTTGTTGTCAGGAAAGGTAGAACCCACCTTCGGGCAGATCACCTTTCTCGCATTACTTCAGGAGAGTCACCACAAGGAGTGTCTGATGAACTACCTGATGCTTATCTGTTCAATTTGGAAGTTGTTCCTAAATGGGCAAATAAGTTGGTACCAGTCCTAACCTTTGGCCCTGCAAATAAGAATGTGAAAACATCACAAGAAGAAATTGTAAAATCACAAAAATATCACATATTGGCAGGAGGCATGTACAAACAAGATACTGAGGGTGTATTAGCTTGTTGTGTCGAGGATGATGAACATAGTAGTTGGTTGCAGCAAGCTCATGAGGGATTGCTAGGAAATCACTATTCTAAACAACGAACATTGCAGAATTTGAAACGTTTAGGAGTGTATTGGCCTAGCATGGACAAAGAAATACATGAGTGGATCAAGAATTGTCCAATGTGTAGAGAGAAACCACCAGTGGAGCATGCGACCCTTTATCAAGTATCATTAATTCCAGATTGGAGTACTCCATTGGTAGAGTTTATGAGATCGGGAAGATTACCCAAAGAGGCCAGTCTAGCAAGAAGACGAAATATGGAGCAAGAGGCTCAAGGCTATGCCTTAGTAGGAGAAAACCTATACCGAAGAGGTAAAGATGGTTACTTAAGACTGTGCGTTCATGAATCAGACTATTTAAGGGTCTTAGAGACTGCACACAGTGGTGTTGCAGGTGGACATTTTGGCCCTGACCGAGTGATTAAAACCATTCTATTCTCAGGACTTTGGTGGCCCACTCTTCATATGGATGCACATACCTATGTGAAGAAATGTGACACCTGCCAACGTGCACAATATCCAGTGAGAAAAGACGAGATGCCCTTGAGGCCAATCATGGGAGGACGTGCATTTTCGAAGTGGGGCATAGACTTCATAGGTCCTATTAACCCCCCAGCTAGAAACTCCCATGCAGAGTACATCATTGTAGCCACAGATTACCTTACAAAGTGGGTAGAAGTCAAAGCCACAACAAAGAATGATGCTCAGACTACGGCTAAGTTCTTATTCGAGAATGTGTTCACGAGATATGGACTACCAATAGAGTTGGTGAGCGATAGAGGCACACACTTCTTGAATGAAGTCATTGAAAATCTTCTCCAAGAATTCTTGGTGATACATAAGAAATCCGCCCCCTATCATCCACAAGCCAACGGACAAGCTGAGAGTACCAATAAGATCCTCTGTAACGTATTGACAAAACTGGTGAATAATAAACGCTCTGATTGGGACAAACAACTTCATCATGCTGTTTGGGCTTATCGAGTTGCCTACAAAACTGTACTCAACGCCACCCCATTTCAGATGGTCTTCGGACAGAACGCTGTGCTACCATTAGATTTCTTAATCCCTGCCTTAAAAGTAGCACAAGAGTATGAGTGGAATGGGCATGAATTGTCCTCTAGGATCTTTGATCTCGAACGCTTGGGTGAAACGAGGCTACGTGCGGCAGCAGGCATCTACGCTGCAAAGAAGAGGCAAAAGGCATACTTTGATGCACACATCAAGGATAAGGGATTGAAAGAGGGAGATCTAGTGATGGTGTACACACTAAAACAACATGCCCGTAAGTTGGAAAAAAGAGGATATGGACCCATGATCATTAATAGAATTTCCACTAGTGGTGCAGTTCAGTTGGCCACTCTAGAAGGAGATATCTTGCCAAACTATATTAGTGGCTGTAGAGTCAAGCTATATCAAGAACCTCTTACTGAGGATATGCTAATGAGACTCAACACTGCGAAGAAGCGAAAAGAAGAAGAGTTAAGAGTGAGAGAAGAAGCACAGGAAGAGGCCAGAGAGCGTATTAGGCAAAATAAGTTAAGGCGATTAGGCCTAGATGTCAACTCAAAAGCCCCAAAATATCACATGGATATGTGTCAAAAGTCAGGCATTGCGACTTCTCAGGTCATTGACCGAAGACCCTTTGTGACCATAGAGATAGGACAAGGGAAGGGTGCAAGGACGGTGAAAGCATTGATTGACTCAGGTGCAGCAAGTAGTGCAGTTAAACTTTCCTACTGCCAAGACTTGGGGTTGAACATCAATCCCATAGAAGCTTATCTCATAGGATTGGGAGGTGTGGAAACCCCTTGTTTGGGCGAGGTGGAACTTCCCATCTACCTTCAAGATGTTCCAATGAAAGTCAAAGCGCTAGTATGTCAAGATGAGAACCTTACAGAACCACTTGTCTTGGGTCAAGATTGGATCTATGACCATGCAGTTAACTTAAACCTAAGAAGTCAAATTCTTCAAGTTTGGGTACATGAACAATGCATTACATTAGAATTAGAGAACTGCATGCTCCTAGATCATGGCACCACACACTCTCTTAGTTCTTCCGAGACTAATCATATGAAAGAAGATGTTGTATGTGTCAAAAGCTCTATGATGCAGAAGGAGTCAATCGTGGAAGACCAGGTTCGAAGGCGGGTGGATCTTTCTTCTTCTCCAAAGAATCAAGTAGCCACAGTAGTGAGTCCACCACACAAGCAAACACAACTGTTCACGACAACTGCTACATCAAATAAAAAGACACCATTCGATAAAAAAGCAGTTTCGAGCATGAAGCAGATATGGGTACGCAAAGGAGAGAAACCACCAGCCTTACCCCCACAAATCCCATCCTTGCACACCAACCAGGCCAGAAGACGAAGGAAGCAGCTCAGACAAGCTCAATCACAAGGTATTCAACAAGTTTGGGTGCCTAAGAAGTTAGCTGCAGCTCAACAAGGGCAATTACAGATGTGGGTACCTAAGAAGCTCTTACATCCACAACAACCTATGTTCTCCCACATGCTAAAGGTCTCACCCAAGAAGCCAAAAAAGGAAGAGGGTAAGAACCACGTACAGAGATCGAAAGAAGATCAAATCAGCTCTTCAAGAAAAGTAGGAAGACGTGCAAAAAGGATATGGGTTTGGAAGCCAAAAGTACAAACAGCCTCCATCGAACCAAAGCGCCAACCACACTGGATACCACCGTTCAGAACGCATCCAAAGAGGAAGACGGCTGAAGTGATCTCTACAGTGCCAAATGATGTTCTAAAATGGACTCCAATAAGGAGGATTACATCAGTTCGAGACTCAATGGATACCTCCACCAAGGTCGGCATCAACCTCCACAAATAACATCGAAAGCCTCGAACGAGCAACAACCATGTGCTCCTTGCACAACCCTGTCTTTTGCACCATTTAGGTCATGCATTTCCAAAGTATGCATTAATATAGGGCCACATTACACGGCCGTGCATAGACACACTTGAGAATCCCATGCACAAGAGCACAGTGACATATGTCGAACATTTCTATTGATACTAACTTTTGTGTTCTTGTTTTGTGATATCCTGTTCCAAAAAAAAAAAAAAAAAAAAAAAAAAAAAAAAAAAGAGAAGTGGGAGAAAGCTTGTTCCCAGTGTGTCTCGGCCAGCAGTGAGATTATTGCTGCCTTATCTGGTAGAGGACAAGCATTTGGCATGAACATGGCACCTACAACTATGATTTTCTCTTACCATGGTAGGAATGAAGAGCTTGAAGGTCCGCAACTTGCGTGATGCTTAACTACTTCATGTACCAGAGTATCCAAGGAGATATCTGCAAAAGGTAGTTCTGGAGGAGAAGACTCCTGCATATGGTGAGCTAAAGAGCATATGTGAAACACAGCTTGATGTAGTTACCCGATGTTGCTTGCCAAGGAATATAAAGCAATTCAATTCTCAGTATTTCCTGAACCAGTATGGAACAGTAGCACTGGTGAATGGTCTATGTCAATCAGCATGGTAATCTCTTAGAAACCGGCACGTGTCCAATATTCCTCTGAGTGTCAATATAGGGAAGTGAACGTGCATGAGCCCAAGCTCAGAAATGCACATTGTTAGTGACAAATGTTGCTTTGAACAGAGGAGAGGGGATCCACCACTCAAAAGATCTCATAAGTGGACAATCCACATGGACATTCATCAACAAGGTTCCATCCCAAAGGCCGAGTGTACAACACGAAGAGGCAAACATCCATCAACCTTCGCCATGGTAAGTATCTTTACTCTGGAAACACCATAACCATGATAGTTTAGGAAACCTCTTCGTCAGCATACCCTTGAGCACTTAGCTCAAGACCCGCAATTTTTGCACCATACTTCTTCCAATGCATTGTCCAAGTAAGCATGCGTAGGGCTACATTACAAGGCCGTGCACAAGGCACATACTTTTTTCAACCCAGGCACGAACACACTTACCCATCATTCATTATGGGTTATGAGTAGTTGGCATGAATGCTCTCAACATCATCTTTAAAAGAGCTAGCAGACATCATGGGAACAACATCCATATCTCAGAAGCAAATTGAAGCCAGTAGTTGCTCCAAATCACTCTTGACAACCTCTTCTGAGCAACTTGCAGTTTTGAAAGCTCACAACGACACATTCTTGCTGGAATCCAAGGAACCAGCTCATACAACGGATGGACACCACCTCTCAAAGCACTACATAGAACAGCCCTTCCAACAAGGGTCTGTCAGGGACGACAGACTTGAGAGGGGGGGGAGTGTTGAAGCTCAAAGTCAAGGACAAAGCATGGAAGCACATCAGAAGGTGGACACACGAGGAAAGGGAGCAAGTAGGGAGCTCCAAGAAGTGTATGTCAAATTTTCAGAAGAATCCCCTACAAAAATAGTGATTTTCATCAATAGAAACCATTGTAAATACCATTATCTATTTTTAGTAACTCCATTTTGTTCAAGCCGAGGAGTCCTCGAGCTTGAGGAGTATTAGAAGTACCATCGTACCAATTTTCATAATTTTTAGACTTCGTTTGAGCCCTCAAATAAGCCCTGGAACCTAATTTTAACTAGGCCGGACACTAGGTCTGGACAAGGCCAAAACTAGTCAAAAAACTATAAAAAGAGCTAGAGAGCTCATTTTTGAGGTTAGCTTGTGAGAGAATAGAACTTTTGTAAGAGAACTCTTTTGCAATCTAAGCTTTCCATTGTTCCTCTCTTTGATCTTACTTTGTGCGCGTGTGTGTGTATGTGTGTGCATGTTTGTGTGCTTTCACTCACGCACTTGTGCCTTCACTTGCTCGTGGTCTTCAAACCGGTCCTCACGTCTCCGCGGATTGACAAGTAAAGGAGGTGGTGCTTACGCTTGAGCTACACCATAGCTTTGGGAGAAGCCTTTCGCCACCAACCTTGCTTTGTACCTAGCAATGGAACCATCTGAATTTCTTTTAATTTTGTAAACCCACTTATTACCTATCACCTTCATGCCTTCTTGAGCTGGTACCAAGCTCCAAGTATGGTTCTCATCAAGTGCTTTGAGCTCTTCCTTCATTGCCTCTTGCCATTCCTTGCAATCCTTAGCTTCTTCATAACTAGTTGGTTCTTTGTCCTTGATTACCTGAGTCATGTATGCATAATGCTTTGCAATGAAATTATCATATGTTAACCTTTGTACTGGATATCTTACTCTTGAAGACCTTCTTTCACTTCCTTTTGGTGTGGTTTCCATCTTCTTTCTTTGTTTTGCCACTCCTAGAGTTTGAATTTCTTCTATCTCTTCATCTTCCAACATGCTCTCGGCATATTCATTTCGTTGAGCATACACCTTGCTACCTCTGCTATGTGTATGTTCTCTCTCTTTGCTACCCCACTTTGTTGAGGGGTATACCAGCATGTAAATTGTCTTTTGATGCCATTGATCTGCAAAAATTCAGAAAATTCATGGGAGAAGTACTCTCCCCCTCCATCGGATCTCAAAGTTTTGATAAACTTGCCAGATTCCTTCTCCACCTGTGCTTTGAATTTCTTGAAGTAATGGAACACATCTGATTTGTTTCTAATGCAATACAACCACACTTTTCTTGAAAAGTCATCAATGAAGGTTACAAAATACCTATTTCCAGCAAGGGATGCTTCTCTTGTTGGACCCCAAACATCCATGTGAATGAGGTCTAAAACATTTGCACTTAAATAGGTACTCTTCTTGAAGGGCAGCCTTGATTGTTTTCCTTGTTGGCAAGCTACACAAATTTCATGCAACATTTTTTATGTAAAATTTGATAGGCCTCTTACCAAGCTCCTCCTATGCATGTCCTTGAGCTTTTGTAGGTTGATGTGACCTCTTCGTTTATGCCATAGATCCAAATCTGCTATCCTCTTGTCTCCATATGTGACATACATTGAATGGTGTGGCTGATTTATGTCCATTGTGAACATTCTCCCTTGCTTTTTTCCTTTTGCTATGAGCTTGAAACCTGCCCTTGGATCCTCAACAAAACATCCTCTTTCATTGAACCTAACTTGATAGCCTTTTTTCTACCATTTGGCCTACCGAAATCAAGTTTTTGGTAATAGTAGGGACATGTAATACCTCTGATAAGCATTTTGCTCTTTGATTTCCTTCCAAACTGATATCTCCCACAAGTTGAATGATATGCTCTGAGTTATAACCTGTTTCCACATGCCCTTGATGCTTTGGGACCTGAAAATTACTAAAAAACTCCTTTCGACATGACATATGATTGCTACATCCACTGTCTACATACCATACATCTTCACTAGCTTGAGTTGTATCTTCACCATACCTCATGGCAAGTAAATAATCATCCCCTTGGCTGGATGATGTGTTTTCATAATTACCTTGCCCTCTATAATTGTTGTTGTTGCTTTGATTCCCTTGTCTTTGAGCTCTATGATAGCATTCATTTGCAAAATGACCGGGCTTACCGCATACAAAGCATCCATTTGAAGTGGCTTGTCCTCTTCCACCAAATCTTCCACATCTTCCTCTATTTGTGGCTCTTCCACCTCTTTGACCTTCATTTTCTTGTTGTCCTTGACCTCCTTGGTTGCTTTGATATCTTCCTCTTCCTCTTGTAGCACCTCGGTTGTGTCTTCCTCTTCCTCTAACTGCATACAACAATTGCCCTTGGCTATCCTTGGCATTATGACCACCAAGGTTCATCTCTTCTGTCACCATGAGAGTGATTAGTTGATCAAAATCAGGAAGAGAGTCCCTTACATACACTGAAGTTGTGAAAACCCTCCATTTTTCATCATCCCTAAGTCCATTTAGGGTGTGGGCAACAAGATCGTCATCATCTAGGGCACAACCGATTGACCCTAGTGCATCTGCAAGCTCTTTAACCTTTAATATGTAATCATTAGCACCTTGAGAGGGGCTTTTCCTAAGATTATTTAGCTCATTCTTGAGCTGAATTTTTCTAGCTTTTGTGGAGGTTGAATACAATCTCTCCAAGCACTCCCACACCTTCTTCAATGTATCGAATATGCCCTACCATAGAGTTGCTAATATGCTGAGATAAAATGAAAATGACCCTTTTGTCCCTTTCATCCCACTCTCTTACTGCTCTTCTCTGGTCATTGGTTGGATTTACCTAATCTATGTAGGGTTTTGGCTCTCCACCACTCGCAAGTCCCCACAAACCTTTCCCCATCAAAAAATTGCTTATTCTAAATCACCACGGTTGGTAGTTTCCTTTTTCGAGCTTCTCAATCTGAGCATTGAGATCAGCCATGGTGCCTCCTAACTCTTTTGAACCTCCCCCTTGATGCAATGAAGTTGAAAAGGATGTCTTTTACCTCAAAAAATAGAGCTACTCCTCCTGATGAAGCTTTGTCTTTGATTTGATGATGTATTTGCTTCCCCTTGTTGTTGACATGCCCGTTCTTTGCTTCCTTCCTTCAAACTTTGATGAAGTCTTTACTTCACTTCAGTAGCTCCTTCTTCTTTCTTTGATACTCCACTTATAGCTCTGATACCATTGTTGGAGGATAAACACTCCTATGTGCACAACAAAAGCAAATGAACCCTCCTAGGATCCTGAAATTTTTCAGGCATAGGTTCTGTATTTTCTCAGTTTCTCTGAGTATATGCAGAGACTGAAAATGGAATTTTGCAGGCATAAACTAGACTTTAAGAGCTTTCAAATGAGAGTAAAATCACTCCATTTGGATACTAGATGATGCCTCAACCAGCTGCAACAAAACAGATAACTTGATCTCTTCACAAAGTATGAGCTAACTAGACAGACACTGTTCTAGACATTTCTCTGCACATGTGTAGGCACTGAACCTGAGACTTATACCAGACAAAGTAGAACTTATAAGATTTCCAACAAGACAAAAATCATTGGAAATGGATTCCGGATGAAGGAGAAACAACAATTACAAGATCGGGGGGTGTGCCAAAAACATCTAGATAGATAGAGTGTGTAAAAGTGAAATTTTTGCAAAATATGCAGAGAACAGCTAGTAGGGGGTGTGCTTAAGCAAGGGGGCAGCTTGGGCACGTATTTCCACGACTCTAAGTCATAATACAACTCATTAGAGGTTTTAAATACCACATACTAACCTCTTTAACCAATCAAAAGCATATACATGTCAAAAGTGAGGTCCAATCACATCAAGAGGTGAGCTAAATCTTCTCTAATCAACTTCTTTCCATTATGGGCATAATTGGATACCTCCAACTCGTGGAAATCAGCCTCCTTTGATTGTGGATGATGTGGAAGGTTCAATTTGGGGTATGTTCCCACACTCGAGCTTGAAAAACTTTCAACAAAAGAGAACACCATTTCATATTTGTGCAGGCATAGCAAACTAGCAAAATTCAGATGACCAAAGCATGCATGCCAAAGCTTTGCATCTGACATAGCCTAAGAATCATGTATTGCACATGCTGAATCTTTCATAGTCTATGAGCTTATACAACCTATGACATAAAATGCCAGAAGCAATAATCACATCTCCATTTGATAGATCATGAACTGTACACCTGTCATCAATAAATTTCACAACCAAGCCAATCTTGGCTAATGCAAAAACTAATAACAGGTTCATCTTGATCTCTGGCACAAATAAAGCATGTGACAAAGTGAAAGAACTACCATCAACAGTAGTCAAAATGATCTTACCAACTCCCATAACAGGATAAGAGGAGTTGTTGGCACATGTAACAGTATTCCCTGTAGGGGCAAGCTCGAGTGAAAAAGAAACTGCGCTGCGAGGTAATATGTTTGGTCGCCCCACTGCCAAAGTAGCAAACATCTGAGTCTTTTGCAGACATGCACTGCTCATGAGAAGATGGGTCAAAACTGCAGACAATAGTAAACACCCATTCTTCTTCCTGCATAAGATTAGCAGACTCTGTTTTTGGTGTAGAGGCCTCTGCAACAACTACTCCAGCCTCTTTCTTCTTTGCCTCTTTAGCAGCCAGTTTTGGACAGTTCTTTATGATATGATCATTCCCTTTACAGTACTTGCAAAACAATTTTTGCTTTTTTGATTTCTTCTCATCTTTATCTTCCTTCTTCAAATGTGCAGCATTTGTAGATTTCTGCTTACTAGTTGAAGAGCTCCATTTTCCTTGCCCTTTTGACTAGCCAGGAAAGCTTGATCTGCAACACACATAATGGACCTGTTCTACCTCAACTGATCTTCTTGCAACAGAACAAAGACTAACTCCTGTTGGAAGCAGCAGTCAGAGGCACAGACGCCACGGAAGCATGTAAAGACAGAGCAGGGAGCCAGACGGAGCATTTTTTCAAAACAATTATAATTTTATTACTTCTTCAAACATCCAACAGTGATTTTCATCACTCTTGTAACATATGTAATATAAACAAAACCCCATTTTTGTAATCCATAGCTCCATTTTGTGCAAGCCGAGGAGTCCTCGAGCTTGAGGAGCTTAGGTAGAATACTCGTACCAAATTTCGTTATTTTTAGACATCGTTTACCCTCCCAAATAGCCTCTAGGACCTAACTTTTAACTAGGCCGGTCATTAGATGTGAAACCGGTCAAAACTAGTCTAGAAACTATAAAAAGAGCTAGAGAGCTCATTTTTGAGGTTGGTTCATTGTAGCTTGTTGGAGATTAGAGTTCTTGTGAGCTTGTAAGAGTATTCTTGAGTAATAGAGCTAAATTCCACCTTCCATTGTGTCTTGCTTGTCTCTTCATTGTGTGTGTGTATGTGTGTGTGCATCTTTGTGCTTCTCACCTTCACTCTCACATCTTCTCACATTCACGATCTTCATATCACTCCTACCTCTCCCTCGGATTGACATTAAGGAGGTGAAGCTTCTTAACGTGGTTCTCACCATTGTGCTAAAGCAACACCAAATTTTGGCGCCGTTGCCGGGGATCGAGTCTAGGACGAATGTGTGATGGTAAGAGTATAGCAAGAAGAGGCGTTGGAAGGTAAAAATTTCAGTTTTTGTTGTTGTTTTTACTTAATTTTTAGTGTTTTCCACCTTCCCCACACTCCATCTTCATCATCGCATCATCATCCCCACTTCCAAAAAAATCAGAAAATTCACCAAATCCACCCATTCACCTCATTTCCCCTCATTTGTGCGTGCGAGAGAGCGAGAGAGAGTTTTTGCGCTTGTATGCACTTGTGTTTTCTTGAGTTTTCTTGCAGGTACAGAGCTTCAGAGCATCAGGAAAGCTTCCAAAAGGTAAAAATTTCAGTTTCAGTCAGAAATTTCCGACTGTGTTGGACCATCGCGATGGTCCGCCAAGTTCGGAATTTGGAGAAGGCGACCACACCAGCGTGAAGAGCACACCCGCGCCACTAGGAATCCATACTCGCATCCCAAAAATTCATCATTTGGTGGACCATCGCGATTGGCTCGGACCATCGCGATTGTGTCGCACCATCGCGATAGGCTCACGCCATCGCGACGGCTCGGCCGGACCATCGCGACGGTTCGTTTTTTCGGACCATCGCGACGGTTCACTTGAACCATCGCGACGGTCCACTTGGACCATCGCGACGGTTCGCTGAGCTCGGACCATCGCGATTGGCCTATGCCATCGCCACGACAGTGCCACGTGTCACGTTAGACCATCGCGACGGTTCAACTTTTGGACCATCGCGACAGCCCAAAATCGGACCATCGCGATTGGCTCAAGCCATCGCATCGCGGACCATCGCGACGGTTCACTTCGGACCATCGCGATTGTCCACCGTTGACCGTTGACCGCGCCATCGCGATTGTCCGCCCGATCACGCCATCGCGACGGTTCATTTTTGGACCATCGCGACGGTTCGACCTCACGCCATCGCGACGGTTCATTTTTTGGACCATCGCGACGGTTCGACCTCACGCCATCGCGATTGTTCACTTCGAGCCATCGCGACGGTCCACTTTTTCGCGCCATCGCGATTGTCCAACTTTGACCGCTGACCCGCGCCATCGCGATTGTTCGTTTTTTTTGGACCATCGCGACGGTCCCAGACCATCGCGATTGCCCACCCCCATCGCAAATTTTGGACTTCAATTTTTGACCAAATTTGAGGGTATTTTTGGAAAATTTTTGGACCATTAGACTCATAGGAGACTCCTTAGCTCATATTTGAAGGAAAATTTGATTGTCAATTTTTACCCCCCAGGGCCTGAACGCGTGTAACTTTCTCATCCGAAGTCCGTTTTTTGAGCTTAATAGCTCGTTAGAAAGCTCGTGACGAGTACTACGTGACCTCAACTGTTTTTTTCATAAAGTATACGTCTATTTTTGGATAGGCTAATTTGAGGTTCACCTAGTCTGGGACTAGGAAGTCAGGGGGCACACATTGAAAATTTGAGCTTCAAAGGTGAATATACTCAAGTGTTAATCATCTTGTGAATTGGTCTAATATTGGAATTTTCCAGGTCTAGCAAGGGCAATCCAAGGCAAGCAAGCAAGGTAGTGAAGACAGCAGAGCTTGGGAAGCACGGCTTCTTGGGCAGCAGGACATCAGAGCAATCAGAAAAGCCGACTCGAGGTTGGAAGATTACTCAACCCCCTCAGTCAATTCTTAGCTTAGGCTAAAACGTTAGCATTATGGATTTAAGTCGATAGGAACGCCTCAAGTTCAAGATACCTAATTCTATCAAGTTTAAGACTTAAAGTAAAGGTGTGTGTGACGCGAAAACCTAAAGAAAAGAACATAAGTCTGACGGAACGAAAACTGAAACTCATCACGAAAGTCGGATTCCTGACGCATAAATTAAGACAAGAATCCAAAGAAAAATTAAAAGGAACCAAGAATTAATCACAAAGAACCATTGACGATCTAAGTGTGTAATCGAGTGAGCAAGGAAGAAAATTAATGAACCTTAGATCAGGCAAACATATAGGTAAGTCGGATAGAAGAAGCCTTAGATCATCAGAGGCGAGTGTAAGAACCACCGCACGATCTTGGGCTCAGCAATTGAACAGTAGTTATCCCTACGAATTGAGCTCAGAATCAAGTGAATCAGAAATGGCATTTAGCACTGACAGACCTGCAGGAGGGTCTAATGTAGCATACTTAGAAAAACCTGAAGGACCCTATAGAACGCAGCTAGAGTTTCTCCGAACCAACCGACTAGGTGCTCGCATCTATGAGGATGGTTTGCAGAGGCAAGTGGTGCAACTGCACAACCCTGATCAACCCATTGGATTGGAAAGACCAGTGGTGAAGATTGAGAGAGACGCGTACATAGACAAAGAAGGAACCATGTATATCTTGAGTACGCAGCCAAACGATACTAATGAGTTTGGCACAATCCAATTAGAGACAGAAGGGAAATTTCAAGGAAAAGAACCGTTAGAAGAACCTAGAACACCTAGAGGGAAATCCGTATTAACAAGAGTACTCATCCCAGAGTGGATCCCTCAAGATAACAGGAGCACAGAGTTGTTCATAAATAAAGAGACAGACGAAGCCTTTTGGAGGTACAGAAAGGAAAACCCCAGTGAGGTAGGCATCATTACAATCTATGAATTCAAGGACCCGGATACACCTGGAAAGGTTGTATACCTGGATGAGACTTCAGAAAGAGTCTTTGTGGTGCCTGAGCGTGCTAAAAACACATACACATGGAGAGGTGAATTGATATTCCCTCCACCTAGAACAAACGTGAATACAAATCAACAAGGGGCAGGAATATCCTCAGCCCATGGAAATCACGAGAGACCGGAAGTAAGCTTCATTCACCCCATAGGGAGAGACGGAACAACCACGAACACTAATAGGACGGATAGACAAAGAGATCATGGAATACCAGGTGGTAGAGATGAATTTCCTCTACCTAGACCACGTGAACATGCAAGAGTATTGAGACCCACACAGTTGGTAAAATCAATGAAAAATTATTTTGATGGGACCGGAGATCCCTATGACCACGTTGCAGAATTCAAGCAAGTATTAAGAGCAGAACAAGTTGAAGATATGTTCACGCAGTACAATGCATTTGGACTAACGTTAAAGAATACCGCTTTAACTTGGTTCCAACCTCTGCAACAAAGGCAATTCAGAGACATCCATCACTTTTTAGAGTCATTCATTACTGAATTCTCTAAAAGTGGGGTTAGACATGACACGTCTTCGCTTATTCATAGTTTTAAACAAACCCCTCAGGAAACAGTAAGACTGGCAGGTCGTAGATTCAGACAATATGTTGAGCGATGTCCAATGCAAGAGCTACCCTCACAAGCCAAACAAGTATCACTGTTCCTAGATGGTTTGTTGAGCGCTAAA
The DNA here is from genome assembly GCA_020310875.1 of Ceratopteris richardii. Taxonomy (NCBI): domain Eukaryota; kingdom Viridiplantae; phylum Streptophyta; class Polypodiopsida; order Polypodiales; family Pteridaceae; genus Ceratopteris; species Ceratopteris richardii. Next base: position 135,391,787 of record CM035420.1, read on the forward strand.
CTACGCTCTTATGTGTACCTAAAAGAACCCAGAACGCTAGAGGAGTGTGTAAGAATATGTATAGACATCGAGGACAACTTAGGAGATGAATTAGAACTCTCAAAGGTCTATAAGGACTCAGATTGTTCTTCTCTAGCATCCACAAAATTGTCTAATTCGATAGAGGACCTAGCAGAAAAAGTGGCCCAAAAACTAGGAGTTTCTAGCAAACAGGTGCCCAAGCTACCTACAAATGTACGTTGTTACACTTGTGGTGGAAATCATTTGGCAAACATGTGCCCCAATGCACCTCAACCTCACGCCAACCCTAGTGGCCAATATTGCACAATTGAGAGAAGATACACGAATCATACGGCTCAGGACTGCCCATACAATAAACAAACTGTGAGACAGAACTACCCACAAACATACCAGCAGCCAGGTAGGTATCAAGGCCAATACAATGCTCAGCCTTATTACTATAGGCCTCCCCAGAATTACCCATACCAGGCTCAACAGAGACCTCAACCCGTCTTAGCTCAGCAGCCACCCCCACCAGCGAATGTCATCTCAGTCAAATACGCTGCTGCAGAAGAGAACCTAAGTAGGGCCTTAGTGCCTTCTTCACCCCTGATCACCGAAAGTGACCCGAACTCAAACAGTTTTGACTCTACTCATGTAACTAGTCCACCCGCCTATTACACGGAGTCACCAGAGCATGTGGAGACATATCATTATGATAGCCCACCAATGGAACCTAGTTGGGAGCCAGACTATGCTAATGTGATGTACGCAAACCCAAACCCACGGCCCCAATTGAGACATCAGAGACCACAGGGCCCTAGAGGACCATGCTTTAGGTGCCAAGGAGACCATTTCATAAAGGATTGTCCACATCCCCCAATAGTAAGGCAATCGCAGTACTATAGCATCCAAGGCTTTTGCGCCGATTGTGGCAAGGAGCACATAATCAAAGATTGTCCTAAGAACCCAGTTAACTCTTCGAATGTGACATCGATCAACGTGATAGGTATTGTAAACAACGCAGATGGGTCCAACCCTACGTACGTGCCTATCCAAGCTATAACCAGAGCCCAGGCGCTCTTACAAAACCAACAGCTTAATCAAGAGAAAGTAGCCGAAGCTAGTGAAGTTGCGGAATCGAGTAGCAAAAAGACGAAATCTTGGAAAGATTCTAGAGAAAGGTTAAAGAGAAAGTGGAGTAAAAAGATAAGTGAGTTGGAAGGAAGTCTAAGAGAATCTAGAGCCAGGATACAAGAATTGGCTTCACAAGAATCAAACCAAGAAATCCCAGCTCAGAAATCAGGATCAGTCTTAGCGGAACCCATACCGGAAGATCTAGACATGATGTTTCGTGCATATCAGGCTAGAATAAAAGAGGGACCCCAAGTCACGGAAATGAGTAAAAACTACCCTCGAGCTGATCTAGAAATTGAGAGAACTAAACTTTGCATGAAGATGGTAGAGTTAGCACAAGCCTTGTTCGAAGCTTCTCGATATCTTAATTGGAATAACATGGCAAAACCGGAACTACACTTTCAAGGACTAATGGAGAGGCTAGAACACTTGATTGAACGCAAAGAGAAAAAGGATCAGTCTAGGAACCCTACTGTCCCAGAGACACAGGAAAGGAATCCACCGTCCCTGTCTCAAGTACCCAATACAGAGAGTCAAGATAACCTATCCTCCATACATAAGTACTCACATGAATTTTTGAGAGAAATCCAAGAAGAGAAATGGAGAAAAGAACAAGGAACTCATCCTCCTATTCAAGAAATAGATGATTTGCAGGAACAATTTCCCCAAGACATCCCCTCTATATATGATGATGTAGAGGTGGAACAACTGAGTGAACCCACAGGATTTGAGTCTAATTCTCTACAAGAATTACCTCAGTTCACAGGGCCTTGGGAAGCAAAGTCTATTAGTATGAGAGCACCCACGATAATAGTGAGGAATGAAGAATCTGTGATCCCTAGAAATACGGAAGTGATCAAGAATACCAAAGTACAATGTAATCTCACTCTGGAGGAACTGTTTAAGGTAAAACCAGAATTGTGGAAGCACGTAGCAAATCAATTCCCTGAGCTAGCTACCACACCCTCTCAGATAGGATCACATAAGAAGGTACCAGAGATACCCGTGGAAAAGATTGGAGACGTAAGCGAAGGAGAGGAAGGTAACACATATCTTCCAATAACCCATCAGGGCTACACCACGAAAGCCATCTTAGATTCAGGAGCCGGGGTAGCTATCGCTACTACCGCCTTATGGAAACGTTGGGGTAAGCCAGCACTCAGACCCACCAGGATGAAGCTACAAATGGCCGATGGACACATAGAAAAACCGCTAGGCTTACTAGAAGGCATATCCCTCACCACTTGTGGTGTAGAATTTGAGCATACTTTCGCCATTTGTGACTTTGCTAAAAATCATGCGTATGAGATGATATTGGGACGACCATTCATGCGTCAGTTGCAAATTGTACAAGATTGGGGAACTAATTCTTTGTACTTGCAACATTTAGGAGTGACTACTAAAGTCAATCTTAAAGACTATTCACATAGAGATGTACCCCCAATACAATGGAATACCATCCATAAGACACCAGTAGAGACGGAATCCGTGCACTCATTAGAATCAGATCCTTCTTGGTTGCATGAGGATACCCATTTATGGATGTGTAAAGTAGCCAAACAAGAGGAAGAACGTTTAGAAGCAAGGACCTCAGGTGCGGAACAACATCCACGAACCCTTCAAGATCCAGCCTATGCACCTGTAGTATTCCCAGACGAGGAGTTTGAACCCCATGGTTGGGCGGAAATACTAGCAACCATGGATGTAGCCATCAATGAAGAACAATGGACACCCCACTGTGACGAGGATGGCTATGACATTTCAGTCTTTACGATAGAGCCAATCATGTGCGATGCAATTTTAGAAGAATGTGAACCGAACACTGATGCATTTGAGGATGCAAGTGATGTTGATTTGGAATCAATTATCATGGACTCTCCATTCGCATCAGAGGAAGAATATTTCTACGAAGTAGAGACTCACACTCAGAAACACGAGGAAATTACAAACGAGGTAAGACTAGCCACAGAAGTGACTACCAAGAGTGAAGGCAAGAAGAGAAAGAAGAAAGAAACCATGTCGGAAAAAGAAGAATCTTTATTTGAAGTACCCGAGAATTTCAAGAAATATGAAATCGACGATAGAAGAATCCTGGTACGAATGCCCAATAGAAAGGCGAATGACGGACAAGTATATGATAATCGAGAGAAAACCAAGAAAGTAATAGTTGCCATAGAAGGAGAAGAAGCAAAATGTACATACATAGGGCATGATCTGACGACTGAAGAAGAAGAAGAGTTAGTTGCCCTATTGCGCGAATATAGAGATGTTTTTGCTTGGAGTTACAAAGATTTGAAAGGAGTAGACCCGGATATATGTTCTCATAGAATCCCTATGACTCCAGATGCGAAGCCGACAAAACAGAAACCGTACACGTACAATGATAACTACGCTGCGAAGATTAAAGAGGAGATAGATCGGTTGATAGAAGCAGGATTCATTTACGAAATTGAGCATACCGAATGGGTATCCCCCATTGTGGTTGTGCCCAACAAGAATGGAAAATTGCGTGTGTGTATTAACCTTAAAAAAGTTAATGCCGCCACGATTAGAGATAGTTATCCTCTTCCTATCACGGAACACCTATTGGAAAGAGTTGCGGGCAAGGAAGTTTACAGCTTTCTTGATGGATTCTCAGGCTATAACCAAGTAGCCATTGCTCCAGAAGACCAACACAAGACGGCTTTTGCCACAGAATGGGGCATATTTGCATTTCGTGTGATGCCATTTGGCTTGACAAATGCACCCGCCACTTTCCAGCGACTCATGTGTCATGTTTTTAAGGAATTCTTACGCAAGAGCTTGGAAGTTTACGTCGATGACTTATGTGCTCATTCAATTGTAAGGCAGACACATATCCCAGAGTTAAGACAAATATTTGACAAATGTCGAGAATATCAGGTTTGTTTGAACCCAGAAAAATGCGTTTTCATGGTCAGACAAGGCAAAATTCTAGGACACATTGTGTCAAAAAATGGAATCTCTACGGACGAGGAAAAGGTGAAGGTAATTGCAGAATTACCTAGACCAACTAATGTGAAGGAGGTACAGGCATTTATGGGCCATTGCGGTTATTATAGGAGATTCATACACATGTATGCAATCATAGCCAAGCCTCTGTACTCTCTTTTGACCAATTTTGAGTGGACAAATGAATGCGAAAATTCATTCAATGAACTCAAACGACGCTTGTGCTCAGCACCTATATTGACCACCCCAGATTGGAGTAAGCCATTCCATGTACATGTGGATGCATCCAATTATGCCATAGGATGTGTGTTAGCACAACCCACGAATGAAGGTAACATAGATCTCCCCATAGCTTACGCTAGCAGACAACTGAACGCAGCAGAAAGAAATTACACCACGACGGAAAGAGAGGGATTAGGGATGATCTACGCTGTAAAGAAGTTTAGGCACTACTTGTTGGCCAACAAGTTCAAGTTCTTTACGGATCATCAAGCCCTATTATATTTAGTTAACAAACCATGTAACACAGGACGATTGATACGTTGGTTTCTATTACTCATGGAATATGATTTTGAAGTGGTAGTTAGGAAAGGAAAGACGCATCTTAGAGCTGACCACCTCTCAAGATTAACCTCGGGAGAAGCCCCTCAAGGAGTAGCGGACGATCTACCAGATGCATACTTGTTTAACCTTGAGATAGCACCAGAATGGGCTAAGCCGTTAGTCCCTATTCTGACATACGGACCCAAGAGTCCTAGGATAAAGATCAAAGAAGGAGAGATTACCAAATCCCAGAAATATCAAATAATGGCAGGAAGCATATATAAACAGGATAATCAAAAGATTCTTGCTTGTTGTGTAGATGACTCAGAACATGCGAATTGGTTGCAATTAGCACACTTAGGTGCACTAAAGCAACATCATTCAAAACATAGAACACTACAGACTCTGCATAGATTAGGAGTATATTGGCCTACGATGGAAGCAGATGTCTACAAGTTGTGTAAAGAATGCCATGATTGTGGTGAAAGACCACCAGTAGAGCATGCGACATTGTATCATGTGTCTCTCACACCAGACTGGAGTGAGCCTTTAGTGACTTACTTGAGGACGAACACATTCCCTCAAGGAATGACCTTAGCTCGACAACGCAGTCTAGAGCAGGAAGCTCAAGACTATTCACTTATTGGCGATAATCTATACAAAAGAGGACGAGATGGATATCTAAGACAATGCGTTCATGAGAGCGATTATCTGAGAATACTAGAGACTGCACACCAAGGTGTTGCAGGAGGTCATTTTGGACCAGATAGGATAATCAAAGCCATCCTCTTTGCAGGATTATGGTGGCCCACTCTTCACATGGATGCACATACCTATGTAAAGAGATGTGACGTGTGCCAAAGAACTCAGTTTCCTACTCGTAGAGATGAAATGCCATTGAAACCCATGATGGGCGGACGTGCATTTTCAAAGTGGGGTATAGACTTCGTAGGACCCATTAACCCCCCTGCGAAAGGTACACATGCGGAATACATTATTGTTGCTACAGATTATTTAACCAAATGGGTAGAGGCAAAAGCCACAAAAAAGAATGATGCTCACACGACTGCAAAATTCTTATTTGAAAATGTCTTTACAAGATATGGATTGCCTATAGAGTTAGTGAGCGATCGAGGCACTCACTTTCTAAACCAAGTCATTGAATATTTGTTACAGGATTTTATGGTGATTCACAAGAAATCCGCACCATATCATCCTCAGGCCAATGGTCAGGCTGAAAGCACTAACAAGATACTTTGTACCGTACTGACGAAACTCGTGAACAATAAACGTTCAGATTGGGACAAACAGCTACACCACGCTGTTTGGGCATATCGAGTGGCCTACAAGACCGTACTCAATGCAACTCCCTTTCAGATGGTTTTTGGTCAGAATGCAGTGCTTCCCTTGGACTTCTTGATACCGACCCTTAAGGTTGCACAAGAACATGAGTGGACCGGCCATGAATTATCAGCAAGAATAATGGACTTGGAACGATTAGGAGAAACAAGGCTGAGGGCAGCAGCAGGAATATACGCAGCGAAGAAGCGACAGAAAGCATATTTTGATGCACATGTGAAAGATAAAGGCCTAAAAGAAGGAGATTTAGTTCTAGTGTATACGCTGAAACAGCACGCACGGAAGTTAGAAAAGCGAGGTTATGGACCTATGATCATTAACAGACTTTCGACTAGTGGAGCAGTACAGCTAGCCACCTTAGAAGGAGACATAATGCCTAATTACATTAGTGGCTGCAGAGTCAGGTTATATCAAGAACCTCTTACTGAGGATATACTTAGACGACTCACGTTGGCAAAGAAGCGTAAGGAGGAAGAAAATAGAATACGAGCAGAAGCTCAAGCAGAAGCCATAGAACGCATTAAGCGCATGAAGCTAAGAAGACAAGGACTAGGAAGAGAACATTATAACCATCTGGAAACATCACCCAGATATCCCATGGCCATGTGTAAAGTAAAGTCAACCACTCACCCGAGCATAGTGGATAGGAGACCATTCATTACAGTGAGGCTAGAGCACGGTCACCACAGCCAAGAACTCAGGGCTTTAATTGACTCAGGTGCTGCGACTAGTGCGATTAGATGGTCCCACTATAAGGATTCAGGAATAGAAATGCGGCCAATTGAGGCATACCTCATAGGCCTAGGAGGCATGGAAACCCCTTGCATGGGTGAGGTGGACCTTCCTATCCTCATTAAGGATATGACCATGACAGCGAAGCTATTAGTGTGCCATGATGACGACCTGATAGAACCCCTAATCCTTGGCCAAGATTGGCTATACGATCACTCAGTGGACCTAAATCTTAGACAAGGCTCCTTACAGATTGGAACCTTAGAGCAGAAGCGAGTGATACCGCTTGACTTCCCTAACCGCACTCCGCTTGACGGTTGTGACCCTAGACCCCAGGAAATGCATGCGACGGAAGACCGGAAGATCTTTAATCAGACCAGTCACGTTACGTCTACACCAACCCACTCGGGCTTGGCTAGAGACAGTTGTCAGTCAGAAGGACGACAGGAGATCTTCCCTGGGACTTCCTGCAAACTAGAAGAGACAGTTACCCAACAGCAAGGGCAGAAGGGCACAATCAGAGGTCAGGTGGGTTGCATCAGCGGCCAAATGAGCACGACACCCTACGGTGCTCATCCTTCCAAGCTTGTTGCGGACTGGCCTAGATTAAAGTTACAAAAGGCATCACTTCCCGATGGGCAGGTCACGCAAGTGTTGGAACTCCCTTCTTTTCCAAAGCAGAGTGTCCATCCGACCTCTCAAACCCAGCGACAACAGAGTCGACCACGACAAAGGAACCCAGACCGATTGCAGTATCAGAGGAAACAACAAGGAAAGCAGTTTAGGCCTCCCAAAGGAAGCGGCACCAGACAAATATGGGTGCCAAAAGGACAAAAAGCACCAAAGAACTCCAACCAAGCAGAGATCAACAAGCAAAAGGCAGAACAGAAACAGAATCGACATCCACCATCCCCTCGACCTTCTTCTATAGGTCAGACCATTCGACAAATGTGGATCGCCAAGAAGTACCTTACCCATAGACCCACGCCCACGCAGATTTGGGTACCCAAACCATGTATCATAGCTCAAACCATATGCCATGTAATATATAATCCTTACAAACCTTTTCATCCCTCGACACCACCACACCCGATACCACCCTTTATCCCTCACCAATCCAAGATCCTTAGGAAATGGATACCGAAACGTGTCCAACCGCCTTCCCCTAACCCCATGTCTGATAAAACTACCCCCCCAACTAACATACAACCTTGTACTAAATCACTAACCTTTAAACCTTGTATAAATTCACCCACCATCATCACACATCACTCGTAATCTCATCAAGAAATGTATGCATGATCTGAAACATATAGGTGTCTAGAGACCTGCACTAGTGCTGCAAAAAAAAAACATTGCATCCATCACCTCACAGCACTTGGCTACACGGGTTACGCATCAGTTATGGAAAGGGATTGCGGTCTCACTTTAATGGGATCATGATTAATTTCCATGCTAATGTGTTAATCTTTTGTAGCAGATCTTTCTCACTAGCGCACCAGCCACCATGCAAACCGACGAAGGAACATCAGGGGTAGGCCCCAGTGTAGCAGCAGTACCACTCAACGTGCTACGAGCAGAGTCCCACCCGACCGCTCCACCGCCGGAATTTCAGGGATTTCCAGGACCCATGCCTATCGATAACCCCCCTATGGGCTACACCGAAAAGATACACAGGAATTCTCATTGGTTTCAGGGCCTGGCAGGACCCCTCGCGGACGCAGACTTTATATTTGAATCCTCTCTGACTTTTGATGACCGCACGTGGGGAAAGTACCAGTTTTTCTCCAGAGAATTTGAAGCCCTACAAAACACCCAAGATTTAACTCATGTTTGGGCCAGAGCCGGTTTCACAGAATATTTCAGTGATCCTCTACCCAAACCAGATTTTTATAGGTGCTATTATTTGATCACTACCTTACTGGCATCAGAGAATAAGGACATCCCAGGAACCTTCATATTGCCTACCCTAGTGGATGATCCACCTTACAAGAGATTTTATCTCTCTAAAGACCTAATCAGAGCAGCCATCAAGATTCATGGAACCCACACTCCCACAGACCGAGAGAGATTGATCCCAGAACCAATGAAACGTGGGGATGTCACGAAGTGGGAAGAGATTTCAGCCATCACACCTGAGTTGTCAAAACCATTAAGAATATGCATGCAACATTTTGCCTTTCCAGCTCAGGACAGATTTACCATGCCACACAAAAGAATATGGTTCGGATTATATTTGGCATGTACGGGACCTCAAACAGTCGATCTAGCAAGCTGGATCATAGATCAGATGTACCTGGCACAGCACAGATGGGAGCGTAAAAAAATACTTAACGGATGTTGTGCCCTCACAAGAATTGTGTATATGTGTTTGGCTTATGACTTGCCCATCGAGCGTGCATTAACAGGAGAGGAATTGAAGGCATTCAAGAGCACAGCGAAGAAAGCTAAAAAGCCCAGTAGGACACGGGCTGGTAAGCGCATGCGAGGCACCATCCCTTGCCTCCAAGTGCCAGAGTCGCCGTCACCACAACCTTCTCCCGAGCGACCACAGACAGAAGCTGAGCCCACTGTACAACCTATTCGCATACGGTTGTCCAGACCAGTAATTACGGAGGCCACCACGCGTACCGCCGCACCTCAGGCAGCTACCACCACAGAACCCCCAACCACAACCGCAGAAGCTCCCACCACCATTGGTGCGGAAGCGTTTTCTTTCCCTATCCCACATATGGAAACCGACCCCATAAACACGACATTCGATTTTGAGATGCCTGATGCATTCTCAAACGAGTTTCAGTATTCAGAAGCACCCCTGTTCTCCCAGGAATATGAACGTCCCAGCTACCCCACTACGCCGCGAGACTTGCCACAGGGACAAGCCGTGTCGGGCTCAGAAGAAGAAAGGACCGAAACGGACGACGATCAAGGTGACGATGAAGCCAGCCAGGGCTCACAAGAGGAACAGACAGAGGGCCAAGGCCAACAGACTGACACACACGGCGACACCAGCACATATGAAGATGAAACTTTTGAAGCCGCAGCGTATACATTGGCCATAAAGAAATTATATCGTACCATGGAGAAAGTCTGGGCCCGAAAGAGGTTAACTGAAGAGGAGAGCCAGGCATTAATTGAACAGGAACTCATCTCCGGAGGATTCGAAGACGCCTATATCAGAGGGTTCCGAGAGTTAGTCCAATCAGTTGGCTCCCATGAAGCACTCAGATTTTTACAAAGAAAGCAACTACCACAGTTCGATCCCCGCCGAGTGCGACTACTCTCAAAACCCGGGGAGTATATTCGTGTACCAACAGGAGCCCAATCTTCAGCACAAGCCAGGGAGGCACGCCTCGCCCCCGAACGTTCAGTGACCGCAGAAACCATTCTTGTAGATTCGCCCCCCCGTACCACCATTGTACATACCACTACAATCCTTGAAATAACCTCCACCCCTTCGACTCCTCTTTCACCTCATCCTTCACCAACCCATCCTGTATCACCCGCACACCCACCTGCTTTCCCCACATCCACCCCTGTACAAAGCAATTTAGCCCCAACCTCTTCCTTACCCATTCATACCACCAGGCCCACACCCAGCCCTCTGCATCCCTATATTAACCCCTTCGCCCCTTCATCCTTCCCAGCGTTTCCCCCACCTCTAAGAACCCCATTTCCCTTCCTAACCCCGCTAACCTTCTCACCCGTCTCACCTCCCCAACCTGCCATAACCCCTATTTCCCCGTTTCACCAAACTATTCCCACCATCCCCCCTGTAAACTACTCTACGTTTGTAAATCCCGTATTCACACCTACGCAACCACCCCCAATCACACCACTGTTCACAGTCACAACATTAAACACGTCCAATGGCATGGACATATCACCACCCACCTCACCACCACCCACTACACTCACAGCACCCTCATATTTAGGCACTTCACAATTTTCCACAATCACCACTGCATCCACAGTCCCAACCCCGATTCCCATTCCCACTGCATCTACCATCAATGCATCCTCATTTAGCACTTCACTACTGCTATCGCCCACCGTAGACACAGCATTTCAACACATGTTCGCGTGTATGACGCAAGTCCGAGATGAGTTTGCATCACTCGGCACCAATTATCAACAGCTGCAGAAAACGACGAACGACTTACAAACGCAGCTTAATTTGTTGTCAATTGAGAACGCCTCACTGAACAGCCGGTACCAGGAGTTACGCGAGGCTTATCACAAGTTAGAAATAGACAGTGAGGAAAAAAGCAAAGAGGCCACCGCAGATTTAGATAACCTACTTAGAGCCCAGACTGTCCGCAACGCGACGCTTACTAGAAACATGGGCTTATTAAGAAGACATTTAGCCGCAGCTAAAGAGGAGAACCAGCGACTCCAAGAGCAGAACCGAGAGAACTTGGAGGCGGCTTTAGATCATCCAGACAAGCCACTAAGTCCGAGCAGATTCAAGGCCATCCCATCTGAGTCGATGCGGATGTTGCTAGACGACCATGTTAGATTGCTCGAGGACTATGACCGTATGAACGAAGAGTATCAAAAGTTAAAGGAAGATCACAAACAGCTACAACTCAGAGAACCTGCAACACAACAGGTACCAGTAGCAGCGGAAGTACCAGCACCTGTGGACCCTGCCCCTGAAGTTTTAGAGGAACTCAACGCACTCCGGGCCCAGGTAGTGAATCTTGAATCTCGAATCGCCATCTATGAAGCACCACCAAGGCCAGACTCCCCACCTGAGCTACCAGCTGAGGAAGAGACTGTCACCATCCCGGTGGAGGAGACCTTCGAAGAGGCTTATGAACCAATACCCATCCCAGGCGGACGTGTCACGGCCGAAGGCCAGATGACCTACGAACTACCTACCCCCGCGTGGATGAAGACAGTAGAAGAACTCGGAACAACACACTCGGCCAGAGTAGAGGCACAGCTACATGCCATGGCCATAATTGAAGAAAAAATTTTACAATCACCATTCTTTGCTCACATGGCCCCGCGAAGATACATATCCGGGCATGAGCTTCAGTATAAACCATACTTTATGTTAATGGCAGAATATCAATTAACCATAGAGAAAGAAACCGGCAAGAAACCTACGCATGCAACTCAATTCGAGCCAGAGGACTTGCCACCAAGGGCGCAGAGAGGTGAAATCCTCCAACCAGACTGGCGCAAAGATTTACTGCAAAATTATCCAGAAATGATGAGCACGTGGGTAAAGGCGCCTCTTCACTTAAAATTTAATCCGTGCTGGGGACCAGTACCACGACGCCGCTCTTGGACTGCCTTCGCTATAAAGCTACAAAACAATAAGCAGTGCCAAGACTGGCTGAACTACCCCTATTTCAAGCCACCAGTCGCGTTACCCACAGTTGGCTATATGATGGCGACGATCCGCCACTGGCTCCCTCGATTAAAACCTATGGATGATATAGCCGCGCAAATGACTGTCAAAATCTTTGACATGATGCAAATGGTCTTTAAAGTCTTCCGGCGCATCAAGGCTCCCCATGTCAACACCCCGGGCTTTGAGCATGGCAATTTGGATTTAGTCTATGATATGAGCACAACGCCATCGCTCCGGGTGTGTTACGCCTGGCACTGCAGGATCAAATATCTACCGGCATGTTACAAGCAAACATTCGAAGAAATGTTCACCACCGGTTTTTGGGAGTACCATTCAGAAGTATTTATAAGCAGGCCGACACATTTATTGCAATTATTCGCCTGTGAACGAATGGTGTACTCCACACACTATCAGCTCCCACCACCAGACGAGCCGCAACCCATCGACTGGGAGAAACTCGAGGCTGATCTAGCCCGAGGTATTCGTGTATCAGAGCACACCCTCGCTCAAGACCTCCTACAGAATTACATCCGGCAGACCTCACAACAAGGTTCTGTCAGGGACGACAGAAGCGAGAGGGAGGGGGGTGTTGGAAGCAGCAGTCAGAGGCACAGACGCCACGGAAGCATGTAAAGACAGAGCAGGGAGCCAGACGGAGCATTTTTTCAAAACAATTATAATTTTATTACTTCTTCAAACATCCAACAGTGATTTTCATCACTCTTGTAACATATGTAATATAAACAAAACCCCATTTTTGTAATCCATAGCTCCATTTTGTGCAAGCCGAGGAGTCCTCGAGCTTGAGGAGCTTAGGTAGAATACTCGTACCAAATTTCGTTATTTTTAGACATCGTTTACCCTCCCAAATAGCCTCTAGGACCTAACTTTTAACTAGGCCGGTCATTAGATGTGAAACCGGTCAAAACTAGTCTAGAAACTATAAAAAGAGCTAGAGAGCTCATTTTTGAGGTTGGTTCATTGTAGCTTGTTGGAGATTAGAGTTCTTGTGAGCTTGTAAGAGTATTCTTGAGTAATAGAGCTAAATTCCACCTTCCATTGTGTCTTGCTTGTCTCTTCATTGTGTGTGTGTATGTGTGTGTGCATCTTTGTGCTTCTCACCTTCACTCTCACATCTTCTCACATTCACGATCTTCATATCACTCCTACCTCTCCCTCGGATTGACATTAAGGAGGTGAAGCTTCTTAACGTGGTTCTCACCATTGTGCTAAAGCAACAACTCCTCAAATGACAAGGCATTTGGATTGCCTTTCATCATTAACCGAAGAGTAGAAGCAAAACTCTGATATAAATCAAGAAGACCATTCAGAACAGTCTGCACAAGTGAGCTATCTGGTATAACCTCATCAGCAGAAATCAACTGTTCCTTCAAGCCTTTGATCTTTGTTAGAAAATTGTCCATAGAATCACCTTCATTCATGTGCTCACTCTCCAACTGTTTTCGAAGGTAAGGAACACAAGTCTCATTCCTAGCTTGGTACAATGTGGTAAGTGTATTCAAAGCATCCTTAGTTGTTCTACAAGAGCGAATGTGAGGAATAATGGCACATTTGACAGACAAAGCTATCAATGCATGTGCCTGGGCATCTCTGCCATCCCAACCAATTTGCTCTACAGTAGGTGGAGCAGAAACCGCAACACGAACAGGAATATGTAGAAGATCATCATCTTCGACACCTTCTGCATCAGCTTCTGTACCTGCAGTTGTAATAGTTGCAGGTGTGATAGGACGTTTTTCAACACCCTACACAATGTTCCAGAGTCCTTTTGCAACCAATACATGTCGCATCATATAAGCCCATAACGGATAGTTGGTACCATCCAACTTATCCTCAAGAGCCAACATATGGAATCCATCACTGCTTTCATCCATGGCCGGTGACTAAACACCTTGATGCAAAAAATTGACTGTATCTCAAAAAGTTGAAGAGAATTGCCGAGACGAATTTCGCTAGACCTGTAGCAGACTTCGAGACGTTTATATTGGCGAACAGAAACTGATATATAACTTTGGCACAGAAAGAGGAAATAGCCTGCACAAGCACTGTGATAGTGCGTTGGAGGCCGAAACGAGCTCATATCTCGATTTCGGCACCACAAAGCAAAGAAGTTTTGATCTCGACAACAGGTTGAGTATGCTCACCAAAATTCGTGCGATTTTGAGACTCCAACCGGAGGAAAGTCGACGGCACCCTAGATTAAGTGACGACCTTCTTTGATACCAATTGTTGGAGATAGATGTCTGCGGAAGCATGTGAACAACACAAGGAAGGAGAAGAAGCTTGGAACACAACACACAATACTGAATGTATTACGAGAGAATGTACAAAGATAATAGCCCATTAGGGTAATAGGCGTATATACAAGCCGGGGGAAAAAAACCTCCAAAAGAGGGAAAAAAGTGCCCCGAGGGTCCTAGTGTGTTCACACACATCACTACCTAAATATATCAACTATATATATATATATATATATATATATATATATATATATATATATATATATATATATATATATATATATATATATATATATATATATATGTATGTATGTATGCGTGTCTACCATGCATGTGAGTGTTGGATAGGACCAACTATGGACAAGGATTTCACTTGTAGATAGCTAGATAGAGTTCACTTGTGGATTTAAGGATAGCTTTTATCTTAAGCAGGATTCACATCGGGCGGAGGTACACGGGATTGTACCTTGCCATCCAACTATTTTTTTACATGTGGTTGCCTCTCTTCAAAAAGGGCGGAGGTACTCCACATTGGAACTCGTAAGATCACGACACATTTTGATTGATTTTATTCCAACCTCTCCAACCCACTTCAAGAATGTACCAAGTTTCACATCAGTAGGTTATAAACTAGTCATTGGTGAAATTTTAAAAAATATATATTTTTTATTTAAATATAGAGAGTATATAGCAAATATGATCTTCCGCTTCATGTGAACGTATGAATGGGTACTTACTACATAAATGTGTTTTGTTCCACCTAGATCCAACGTGAAGACTCACATATTACCGTTGTGTGTAAAGCCACCCTTAGTTTTTAATAGAGAGATGGTTAACTTAGAATGACGTTCAAGGTTCAAAGGTGCGCTCACAAATTAGTGCACGCAAAGGAGGCGCCTTCGAAGCTGTCATTTCCATATAATTCGGAAAGTAGTTTATACCGTAAAAAAAAAAGGAGTGCCTTATGAACTCGACTGAACCATGGCTTATGATTGCTCGCATATGCATGTTTGTATTTGTTCGGGCGTAACACGTTAGTTAATTTGGGCATAACACGTTAGCTCTAGTAGTAGACATGTGCGTTCGACACCTCAGCGCGATACAGGTTCTAGCTCGTCTCATAGGTCGAGGTCACGCTCTGGAGCAAGAGGTTCTAGGAGTGGATCTACAGGTAGGTCTGGAGGAGGCGACTATTATGGAGGCAGTGTGATGGACGTTGTGTCGCTCGCTTCTACTCATAGGACAAGTACCTCAGATGTAGGTACGCCATGCAGTACACCACGTGGAGCACCACGTACACCTTGGGGTGCTCATGACCATGATGACTCAAAGGTGTATAGTATCCGAGATGGAGCTCTGGTGATGGATGCGTCTGGCAAAGCAATGCGTGCACATATACGACAGCTTTGCTCCATAGAGTTTGGACACTCTATCATGTTGAAATGGAGTGAACAAGATAAAAATCAGAAGAATTATATGACATAGACGATTTATCAGGAGTTCTGACCAGCCGATGGACAGCCTCTTGTCAGTTGAGAGTGGATTCTGCACACCGTACGTGAAGTTATGTCCCATCGACGATCCGAGGCTCGTGATGCTTTCAGAGCAAGCTTACCAAAGCATGTATGGTTAGATGTTGAGGAGTGGGATATGATTCGCGACGAGCAATAGCAGACTCTTGAGCGATATCGCCAGCAGCGAGATGCCGCAGTCACACATTTAGATACGGTTGGACTGTCACATTTAGGCAGCGGTGGATATGACACGATGCGTTACGAGTTTGTAAGTACCATTTGATTTATTGAATTTGTTTGTGTTAAGCTTCTCATGTATGTTCCTCTAATGTTTTGTATATTTGTTGCAGGAGCTGGCAATGGGTCTTCCTCCAACACAAACGGAGCATGCTTATGGATATGGTCATGGATTGACTGCACTATTGGAGGACTTGGAGGGATGCGGTGTGGTCATTTCATAGGAGCGTTTGCGATGAGGTGATGAATTTATAAACTTGGTTTTTACTTCTTATTTGTAAATTTCATGTGAATTTATCTCATTTGGATGCTCTTCAAAGTCATCTTGGAAATGAATTCTCAACTTTGAAAGTACATACTTGTAGCACATACTCCAAAGAACATATATAAATCAAGAACATATATAAATCAATAACAAAAGTTTCAAGTCATCCTAGATACCTTAAAATGATGCGTCAAAATGACTTTTAGCATGATTTTGACTTTTCTTGAATATGCTCTTTTCTTTACTTCTTTTTCATATATCTTTTCATTATAAGCATCTAAGCTAAGCACAAATGCTTTGTGCATCTTAACACACTCTCTTTCCTCATGTATGCACATCTTATGGATGCATGAATAAGGAGCAAAACATCAAATTAAGAGAAAAAAGAATGCATACTTCCCCAAACATCTTTAATGAAGATAAATCCGTGCGTCATCTTCTTTTGAGTCGAATTCCTTTGAAGTCTTCACCACAAGAGGCATTGCTCGCCTTTCCTCGTTGCTCACTTCCTTTTTGTGCTCCTAAGCCTCAAAAGTCTCCTTGGAATAGTTGAAGAAGAAAAAGAAAGATCTCTTCATAGGTTAGTGGACGATTGAAGCGCTTCTTTGTGAGCATCTAGTCTGAGCATGTGTGGGTCTCTATTATTTTCAAGAAGAGAGATTGATTAGAGAGGCATTGAATTAGGCTTGATTTTTTTATGGTGGGATGGATATGAAAGAATTTTTAAATTACGTGAGGTGCATCGTTCGAATCCCCTCTACTGCGGCTATTCAGTAGCTCAAGAATTTTATTTATTTATTTATTTATTTTTGCACACACATCAAACAAATGAATGAACAACAAAATCATTTCTCGTGGTGAGTGTAAAATGACGTTGACATATGTGAAACTATTATCTACGTATAAATGGAGACTTCTTGGTTAACCTCTCCATTTGTACGTAGATAATAGTTGCAATAAAATCATTTCTCGTGATGAGTGCCAAATGATATATTATCTACGTATAAATGGAGATGTTCTTGGTTAACTTGGTGCATTTCTTAAGATAGGACATGAGTGAGAGACCTCTAGATCGCCAAAAGATAACTACATATCTTTTTCTACACATTCATTATATCTTTCAAAGGACAAACAAAGTGCTCGCAAACTCCTCACGAAAAAAAGAACACATGCAAATGAAAATCAATATTATGAAGGTGTGGAGAGATCCAAACGAGGCTTCTTTCATTGTCTTGGATAAGATGATATGAGTACAAGGTCTCCATAGATGATCAACCTAAGAGCTTTGATACCAATGTAATGAAGTAAGATCATAAGGATCATTAGGTGTTAGAGAGATGAATCCCCTCTCAACCTTATGCCTCTATATATAGCTCTCTCTAAGAGAGTGCCCTCTATGGCAGTTGGATACTAACCATCCAAGTGTCAACCATGTAATTACATGTGTGCCATATGTCCCAATTAACTAGAATTGGCTCAAGTGGATGCTTCTAGAAGGCTCTAGAGCTCTTGAGGCAAAACACTCTCCCACAATTCTTGAAGGATTTCAATCCAATAACTATTCCTTCCCTTCCATATGACTTAACCACTAGGTCTAACACCTTTGCTTGTTTTAAAGAACACATGAACCTATGCTTAAGTTTAGTCTCGAGAACTTTGGCCATTCACACAAGTGACCAAACGATGTTTGATTTTAAATATGTCTAAACTGACAGGACACTCAAATCATAGACTTACTTTATAACATCTCCCATATTTTACAATGAAATAACATAACATCTCTTAAAAGAATCCTCGTCTCATGAAGTAAGAGACCTTTTAAACTTTTGTAACAAACTAAAAGTTTAGACATGGAAAAATTTTATGTTTAAATAGATTGATACATCAAAACTTGTGTACTATGGACGAGGAGTTCACTTGTGGATTTAAGTTGGTCGTCTTCTCTTATTCTATGGGTGATGCGTATGGCACAATGTGCACCATTTACCAAATGTGCATGCGTATGGCACAATGTGCAGCTAAATATCTGCATATAGGGAATTGTTTGCATGTGCACATCCGTGTATCTATATATTTTCCATGTAGATTTTTATGTGAGAGAAAGAAATAGAAGAAGAGAGAGAGACATAGAGAGAGAGTCTATGTAGGTGCACATGTATTTGTTGATGTGTGTGTGTGTGAGAGAGAGAGACTATGTATGTGCACATGTCAGGATTCACATCGGGCGGAGGTACACGAAATTGTTCCTTGCCATCCAATTATTTTTCTACATGTGTTTGCCTCTGTTCAGATAGGGCGGAGGTACTGCACATTGGAGCTTGCAAGATCACGACACATTTTGATTGATTTTATTTCAACCTCTCCAACCCACCTCAAAAATGTACCGAGTTTCACACGAGCAAATTATAAACTAATCATTGATGAAATTTTTAAAATATACATAATTTTTATTTTTTAATTTAAATTTAAAGAGTAAAGAGCAAATATAATCTTTCACTTTAGGTGAACGTATGAATGGCGGCACTACATAAATGTGTTTTGTGTTTTGATCCAACGTGAAGACTCACATATTACCGTCCTGTGAACCCACCCTTAGTTTTTAATAGAGAGATGGTTAACTTCGAATGACGTTCAAGGTTCAAAGGTGCGCTCACAAATAAGCGCACGCAAAGGAGGCGCCTTCGAAGCTGTCATTTCCACATAATTTGGAAATTAGTTTGTAACTAGTAAAAAAAAGAGTAGTGCCTTATGAACTCGACTGAGCAATGGTTTATGATTGCTCGCATATGCGTGTCTGTACTTGTTCGGGCGTAACACGTTAGATAATCCATGTATTCTTACAATCAAAGCTCTCCACGCTGAGAGACTTTGAGCAGAACGGTTTGTCGTAGTCATGGAAGGTTCTTCTGCTCATATCGGTAAGCGAAGTTCACATTTAAGTTCAGACTTGATTATTGTAGGCTTGTCTCAAAATGGAGAATTTATTCAGTTCGATTATTCAATTGGTCTGCAATTTGGTTTTGAGAGCTTTCGAAAAGTACTGACAGCATACTAGTAGTTTATAACTTGCTTTGGTTTAATGACAGGGGGCAATCTTCCCTTCAGACTATCTTTGTCTGGCCATTCTGGCCATTTGCGAGTTGAACCATTGCCTCCGGTTCGAACGGATACACCTCTCAGTTCCTTGCCAGATTTAATTCTGGTACGTGTGTAATAGAGAAGTACTTATGTTAAGAGCCTTCGTTGTCATTAAACCCTTTGAAGGTGCAAGCATCTTCCTTCTTAGACCAGTCTAATCAGCGTCTGCATATGCATGACGAACAGCCACCGGCATTGCCCAAGGAGACCCCAGAAAATATTCGGCAGAGTATTGAGCGCAAATATCTCATTCCTGCCCTTGATCATGAAGAAGACAGAGCTGATAAATGTGGTAAAACATGGGAATTCGATTGGTTGGATGAAGATGCTCCATGCATAGAGCCCAGTGTTCCACACTCAGTTGTCATGCCTGTTTGGGAGCCCCCTTATCGTCGTGCAAAAGAGCATTCAACGTCTATCGATGCTTTCGAAAAATGGATACCTGGATTCGAAGAAGTAAGTGTCATTGGATTGATGTTGATCAAATATCTAGCTGATTTATCAAAAGATTCAGGACTTGAGCTCAGAAGCAACAAAGTTAGAAAACCTAATGTTATTTGTAATATGCTTCTACATGCATAAATCCAAAAAAGAAAAAATCACATCAAAAGAGAAAAGAAGTAATTGTAGTCATGCTTTTCAAAATACGTTACACATTGGGAAGGGTATTGCATGTGTCAATGTGCTAAGGAATGAGCACCTTGTGCAGGATATTATTAGGTCACATGCAATGCATGATTACAATCATGCAAATTTATACTTCTTTTTCTCATCTTTGGGCATCAATAAGGCACATGCATCATACTATTTATAGACCAAGATGAATCTAGGAAAACCATAAATTCACCGAAAAAGAAAATGCAAATATGAGCTCATGGTAGTCAGCCACAATTGCATATAGCCCTCATATCTGATTGGCATTGTGTTGACCAAATATTATGACATCCCCACTAATATTTTTAGTGCCCAATAAGGCACATGGATCATACCATCGTTTGTCTCATGGACTGAGTTCAACCTCTTGAATATGTTTAAAATTTTTCTTGAGTCTCTTGTTTCTTTCTATCTCTTCTCTTCTTTGAACAAGAAGTGAAGATGGTTAATTGCTGAGTTCCTTAAAATGTGTGAGAGAAAGCTTCAAGTATTCATTTGCTTTTCGCACAATACATAATCAGCAATTAAGGATCCTTAGTCGACATCTTTATTGTATAATGTAAATAAAACAAATTGTGTGGTTACTTGTAGAATGGTGGAGGAAAGGTGGGCACAAGCATTCTTTACTGGATTTGCTTTCCATAAACTGAATTTCTTACAGATATAGGAAAGCTTCCATGAGCATCTCACTTACATGGGCATGAGAAGTGAAAATGGTGCTTTTCATGACTAAAAAGCATTCAATATTCATTTTTGAGAAGCACCCTAGCCTAAAGGAGCTATTGATGCCAACCTTTACACACTTTGCATATGATTTCGCATGTGTGTAAATTTTCTTGATGATTAAATGCTACATTGTATTGTGAAGTTTGCTTGCCTAGTGAAGCATGGCAACAAATGGAATTCACTCGTATTGTCAAAGTGATGGAAATAGCATTTTTTTTTTGAATGCAATTTTTTGGCAACAAGCATGTGTTAAATAGAACATATGTGCACTTAGTCATGAGTTCCTCCATTTTGCTCATAGGGGGGTTGAAGCAATGGGCCTTGTTTATGAGCTCATTGATAGAGAGATTGTGAATTTAGGTTCAATTGAGACATGGTGATGTGATGTACGGATAGATGGGACAAACCATCTTCTTCTTTACATTGTTTGGGAAGGGAGATGGTGATACATTAAGGAACTTTCCAAGTTCTTTTCCCACGTTTGCAACAATATCCTTCAAATAACAAGGAAAATCAAGAAAGTTGACCTAAACAAGGCAAGAGTGTCTTTTAATGACTTCGTAAAGAATGTCTTGAATAGTTATTAAGTTCATGCAACATTGATCACTGAACATGGTTTACTCGTTATATAGAGGACGACATCCCTATAATGGATGACATCCCTATAATGAAAGGTAGAAACCTTAGAAGTGGTCCTCTCTAGTTGTATGGAGGCTTTCACAATGTCTCTTCCTTAGGGTTCTTATTAGTCCATTTTGTCGACTATCTTTCATAGCTGTAGTAAGGGCTTTATGTGTTGATTAGGTTGGGGGCACCTAGCATTTGCATTTTAAGGCTATGATTAGGTATACAAAGTTCAAACTATATCATTCATCAAATAAGGTACTAGAAAAGGGTGAGAAACCATGGGGACATTTGTGAGCAAATATTCTATATGATGTGCCGATTTTGAAGTGTTGGGGAGATAAGATGTAGTACGAAATTGAGTTATGCATTGCTTGTTGGTAAGGGTCAAAGAAGAAGGAATCGCCAGGTTGAAAGGGGGTAGGGTTAACAAATAAATTAAAATCTTATGTCATATGTGTACATACTGAAAGAGGATGCGGAGAGCTACGTGGTGGTGTGATGGCGTGCTCGATCGCTCCAAACACCAAGGGATTGGGCTCTTGCTTGAGGAGAGAGAAAGTAGAGAGAGAAACTTGCGTAGAAATTTGGAGAAGATGGAGAAGCTGAAATTGAAGAAGTCCCATTCAAGTTATGAGAGTTTTGGGACCAAGTCTTATTGATAAATGACTTTTAAGTCATTTGGGCATGTTCACACATGGCCAATGACCAAAAGTCATAAAATAATGTAAATGCCTGCAACTTCTCAATTTGGGGTCCAAAAAGTATAACAAAGATATGTTTGGAAAGCACTTGGAGAGAGCTATCACCTGGAAGATTCAATATATAGTTTCTCAAGTTCTGGTGGACTCAATAGGTTGCTCTTCTTTGTGTGAAACAATGCCCACATATTGCAATTCGTTTTTGCTTAACTAGTACTAGAATCTTGTGATAAAACTGTAGTGCTAATTTTCTCTATGAAGAGTGGTCACGACAATTTAAATTTTATGTAGATAAATATAATGCGTCAGCCTTTAATCATAATGTTAAAAAAGAAATTGTATTTTTGAAGTTTGAACTTACTAGAATAGGAGTACAAACGCCATATCTTTCCAACTTACAGGGGAAAGTTGGTTCTCTCTCAATCTCGCGACTTGCTGTCCAAAATACCTCTCCATAGATTGAAATTGCTGAGTTTCTGCAACTGAGTATAATGCTACATCTCCTCTAGTCCATGGTTCTACATACTCTATCAAGCTTTCTTTTAATGACATGTTTGAATCTTGAACCTTTGATCTCCATAAAGGATGGAGTATGTGAGCAACTACGTGGATTGGTTTGTGAAACCAATCCCATATCCTACATATTGCTTCATACAAATCATGACGGCCGCAAAATTTAATTTAATACATGATCTTAACTTACAACTGGGCTGATCCAGTTCGCGAACCTAAAGCCTTGTAAGGTACTTCTGGCTTGGTTCATTCGGTTTGCACCTTACCCATTTGGTTCTCTGTCGACTTGACAATTTTTTTTCCCTTTTGAAATCTGAAGCCTTCACAAAAGTTACACCTAAAGCTATTTGTTTTTCTCTGCAGATGCATTCTCCGAGAGCATGTTGGCACATCTTTTCATTCCCATCATAAGCAGATGAGGGAGAGAGCATAGCTTGCTTCACACATTCGGATTTCCAAGCCAGCTAGAGAAAGAAGAAAGAAAGACTTTTTAACGTCTATTAGAGGCCAAAATCGGCCTATGAGACAAAACGTATACATCAGTATGATCCAAACCACTGTGATCCAAAACGAAAATAAAGTGTGAGTACTGCAAACGGGTATAAAAGGAGGGATAGTAGCTGGCATCAAGGGTGTGGGGTGCTATGGGTATGCACTCTATATGCTCAATGGGTGAGATACAAATATGATATGCATAGGGAGGGGAGGCTCGATGGTATCACAACCCCCTAAATGCCTGGAGTGGGTGTAGGATATAATGCATCGGTGGGTAAGGCATCATGGCGATCCTCAAAATGCTCTGGGTGTCCAAATCGATAGGGGTGCGCTGCTGACGTCTCTGTATCTCCATGTCATGGCGTGCGTGAATCGCCTGAATCTCTCTATGATGTGGACGAGCTCTCCGGACAAGGGGTCTCGGTCATCGACGCTGTCGTCTAAGCTCCTATGCTCTGTGTAATGTGACACCCCGCATCGAACTGGGCCCTCGAGTGTATGTGGGTCTGAAAAAATCTGTAATATAAGTCTGAGGGGGGGGGGGGCCAGGTGTATCTCCATCCGCTGCTTGAGGAGTGATGCGCGGTGGTGCTGGAGCTCTACTCGGAAACGACCTAGAGGGCGCTGGTCCTCTGTCCCCAATAAAGCCCTGATCTCTCTAGGCCCCCTGAAGAGCTCTGGGTAGCGGTCTCTGATGTCCTCATATGCCTGGCATCTACATGTGTAGTGCTCCTCGTCCTCCACCTCCTCTCTACATATCCTGCATAATCGCTCATCCCTGGGGGTATGTGTGGCTCGCCCAATCTCAATCTCGAGCTGGTGTGATGATACTCTGAGCTGCCCAATGGCCACTCTCTCAGCTGGTGCCATATATGTATCCATGTATCGTGAGAGAGAGAGAGAGAGAGAGAGAGAGAGAGAGAGAGAGAGAGAGAGAGAGAGAGAGAGAGAGAGAGAGAGAGAGAGAGAGAGAGAGAGAGAGAGAGAGAGAGAGGGGGAGGGAGGGAGGGAGGGAGGGGGAGAGGGGGGGGGGGGGGAGAGAGAGAGAGAGAGAGAGAGAGAGAGAGAGAGAGAGAGAGAGAGAGAGAGAGAGAGAGAGAGAGAGAGAGAGAGAGAGAGAGAGAGAGAGAGAGAGAGAGAGAGAGAGAGAGAGAGAGAGAGAGAGAGAGAGAGAGAGAGAGAGAGAGAGAGAGAGAGAGAGAGAGAGAGAGAGAGAGAGAGAGGCCCCATATTTCATTTTGAATTTTGAAATGACATATATGATGTTTCTAAATTTAGATTAATCATTAAAGCTTTATGATTTGAATATATGTGTAAGTACTAACTTGAAACTTCTTAGACTTATGTGTATGTGTGTGTGTATGTATATGTATATATATAAATATATACACACACACACACATGTACGTGAGCACACATACATACATACACACGTGTGAGCACACATACAT